>VWZK01001087.1:96052-264349 GCA_013396935.1 Baryphthengus martii
GGAAAAACACGAAACAAAAAAAAAAAAAAAAAAAAAAAAAAAGGCAAATAAAAACATTTCTGTGCTGACTGTTGAGCCAGTAATAGCAGAGACCAAGTAGGGAGGAAGGAAGAGGATGAAAAGTGGAGATGGCAGCTCTTGCCTTTGCCCTGGGGTGGCCACGGGCAGAGGGTTTTAGGGTCACTTCCTCCCAGAGCCACTAATGGGAGAATTGAAGGGAGGGCAGATCTCTAGGTTCCTGAGTGAACTCAGCTCTCGTACGGAGGACCTGTTGGCTGCCATGGACCTTTCTGCTTGTTCCACTAGACCTTGGGGTTTGCTGGTGCATGGTGTCTGACACTGGTTTAACTCTTTCTCTTCACCCTTCTTTTTTTTCTGGTTCAGTCTTTTCCCTCCAGTTTCCATCCTCTCCCCTGCTTTTAGTCTCTTCTTTCCATCTTCAGTTCTCATCAGGATCCATCTTTATCAGATGCTTTCCCATGCTTTGCTCAGACTTTCTTTGATGCATATCCCCTCCCTTTCTCTTCTCCCACCATAGACCCAGCAGAGAATCTGTGGTGAAGAAGTGCAGCTCCTGCCAGCACGTGGGGTCAGACATCCCTCCTTATTTACTCCAGCTGTGGACTGGCACTGTAATTTGAGGGGGGTATGGAAACATTACACCCTCCTGCTCTATCTGCAGTGCAAGGTGAGGGTGTAGCTCATTGTCCTGGGGAGCACGGACCCTTCCCTCGGGCTTTGCCCTGGCTAAACAGCCTGACCCTGCTGGGGACTGGCATTCTCTGCTGAAACCACCTGACGAAAGGGCCACGGCAGCCCTCGCAGCACTGGGAGGACTGGAAGTCCTCGGTCAGCGGGCCGAAGCTGACGAATTGCCGTGAATTACGGTGCCTCTCCTGTGCCCCTCGCCCTCCCCATCTGCGCACTCACCCGCTGGCAGTTACTCAGTACGTCGGTGGAAACGAGCCTGTTTTTTCCTGTTATCGAGGCAGCCGTTATGACTGTGATGCTCAAGGACAAACCTTGGCCTCCCACTCCCCCCCCCTCCCTTTAACGGCTCAAAAAGAAACCTACCTAAGCCGTTCTCTTCGCCAGCTTTTGGTTGGCTGGAGGCTGGAGCGATGCTGGGTCCCCCTCCCAGATCTCCCTCCTCCCAGCCAATATAAAAACGCGTCTCCTCGCCGCTTTTCCAGCCGACGGCACCCGACTGCAGGCGCAGGTGGTGTCATAGCTGCCTGTTGCACACCCCTGCCCACCGTCGTAAGGATCCGATGAGTTGCTGGATGCCTGGGTGCCCAGCTCTCAGCATGTGCCGGGGTTTAGCTGCGCTCCCCATCACTTGCCTGGAAAGGTAAGGGGCTTCGCCACGCCGCAGGTCTGGGATGCAGAGGGTTCGCTGGAAAAAAAGAGGCACCTAACTTCAGAGTGGCTGGGCCAGCCTCTGCCACTGCGGCCATGATGTTTTGGTAGAAATCGGGGTGCAGATGGCAAGGAAACATGCAACGAAGGATGGCCCCAGTGACTGGTTTTGTAAATCTGTGCCGCTCCCCAAGAGGGGAGCACAGAGGAAAACCACGCAGAGGGAGAAGAGGCTGGAGAGGGATGCCCTGCCCTGTGCAGACACATGAGGGTTGTTGTTCCAGCTCCCTCACTGCACAACTTGCTTCGAGTTGGTGGCAGTGGGGCTATTTTTGTCAACAGGGTCAAAACGTTAAGCGACATGTTGCTCCTCCTGCCAAACGAAGCCCCACGCTGCTGACTTGATATTTAAACACTTATTTTTGTGTGAGCTCCCTGGGATGCCAGAACGAGCTGCAGCACACAAATAGGAACGGGGCTGCACACCGTTTCATGGGGAGGGACCCCAGGGAGAGGAGCTGATGCTGTATTGCTGCAGAGACCTCCTGGCAGGGAGGTGCCACTGCCGCAGAGCCGCGGTGACAGGCAGTAACGTCCCGGGCTCTGGCACAGGAGCATCGTGTGCTGCCACTGGCCTCGCTGGGTCTAGAAGACATGGGGTAGGTGGATGGTGCTGCCGGGGAGTGGGACCATCTCTGTGGCTCCTAGTGACTCAGGGGCACACACACACACACACACACACCCCTGAAGAAAAAAATAAAGGCAGAGGAGTATCAGTACTGCTACTGCAGCCTTGCAGCTGGGAGATGCTCCCACCCTGCTGATTAGAAAGGCAATCACTGTGTTTTTCCAGTGCTTTTAGAGCAGCGTAGCACTGCTGGGAGATCTGGGGGTGGGAAAAGGAGCCAGGTTAACTCCTGGGAGCTGCAGGGGCTCCAGCTGCTCTACTCCCTGCCCCAGAGGAAAAAGCTCACTGTGCTTTATAAATGTGTGCAGCACTACCTGTGAAGGGAGCAGGAGGAAAGAGTCCCCTGGGATTAATGCACTGCTGAGCACGGTTGCCAGGGAGCAGATAAAGCAACTGGGGGAGCATTTATTTCATACATCAGAAGGCAAAGAAGCAACTGAAGCTGAGGAGTGAATGCTGCCCCTCTGAGTTCTGTCACGTCTGTGGGGTGCAGCCCCCGTGAGACGGTCCAGCAATCCCACCTCTCTTCTTCCTCCCTTCCAGAGCCAAGGATCTGAAGAGCCGCTTAGGGATCCTGCTTCATAAACCAGAGCTGGGACACAGGACTGGGACCTCCAGCAAGCTGCAGCTGGGCTCCAGGCGGAGGTAAGCCAAGTGGTGCCGTCTCCCGGGTTCATCCCAGAACAGGTCTCTGTGGACCAGGCTGTCCTGGGGGATGCTCCTGCCCATCTGCACCGCAGAGAAGAGAGAGAGCTGCTCACCCTCCCCATGGTCCCACCCCAGCAAGCAGGGAAGGCGGATCGCTTCCCAGCTCCACCAGTTATAAAATCAGATGGGGGAATTGATGCTCTGGCATTAGGCACAAGAGAGCAGGGCCTTTGCAATAGGCAAGAAACCCAGAGGGCTCCTGCAGTCCCTGGTGTCTCAGCCCAGTGCCTGGAAGCTCTGGGGAACGCAGGCAGCATCGAAAACAAAATACTAAATATTGCTGCTGAAGGCAGGGTGTCTTCCTGCAGAGGAGGCTCTGCTGAGTAGCCTCTAGTGAAGCTACCTGGCCAAAGCTGTGCCATGGAGCTGAAGGCTGGCGAGCCATCGGGGAAGGTAAAAGAAAGGGAGAAAGGAAAGAGAGTCCACAGGTAACAGATACTGGGGTCTTGCTGTGGTTTCCTACCGAGTGCCACTGCCTCCTTTCTTGCGCTGTCTCCCATTGACTGAAGCGTCCTTTTGTCTTTTTCCAGAGACTCCTCACAAGAGGTCCTTGAATGGAGGCAGTCCTTCGACCAGCTCCTGAAGAGTAAAAGTGAGTAGGATCTTGTTTTCTTCTCTTGGTAGAGAGTGCAGGGAACGAGCACGCTTCCAGTGAGCAAGCAGCAGTGGGGGGAACTGTGAGCCTGCAGTCGGTGTACGAGGAAATCTTGTCACCTCCTCAAACGAGATGGTTTAGGATTTAGACAGAGGTCCCTTTCCTGCCCTGATCGAGCTGATGCCCGGGACTCCTTGCCTGGCTTGCAAAGCCGTACCGTTTTCCTCTGTCTGGGTGCTTTTGGGGGGCACAAGCTCTGTCTCACAATGCTTCCCTGCTGCCTGGGAGCAGGAGCGTCAGTGTGGGCATCCCGTGGGTGACAGTCTGCCACAGAGAACATCACACAGTGCCCGGATCCAACCTGTCTCCCTGCTCAGGAGAAGGTAGAGAGCCTGCTCTCCCTGCACTCCGGGCAGCAACGCAGCCACCTCCCCGCAGGTTTCGTTGCTTGGAATACTGCGTTGCTGCCCTCTGTCTGTCTGCCCACCCTGTGCCTCCGGGGATGGCTCTTCCACAGGCAGAAGGGATTCAGCTGCTCTGCTGAGATTACACTGAGATTTTTCCCCTCGGATATTTGCTATATGTAAGGTGCTGTCTCTCTCTCCCAGTGCAGCCAGTACCACCAGATCCAGTGAGGGGACCTCATTTTGAGTCCCATACATAATCCCTTCTTTACACTGGGCTTTACAGCAGGTACACAATGGTAAAAGTGCCAAATTTTAATATAGAAATAGTTATCTACCTTAAAAGCTATTCTATAGCAAGAGATAGTCCTTCCACAGTGCTAGTCTTGGGCTGGGAATATTTTTTTTTTTTTCCAGCCTTCCTCACGTGCTGTGATGGCTAACAAACATCTCTGGCTTTGTAACTTAGTACATTCCCCAAACCTGGCTCTGAATTCCTTGCTGCAATTACTCTCTTACACTCCTCAGCATCTCGTTCTCCCTAGATCTTGGCTGAGAAATAAAAATAAAGCCATCGCTACTCGTTTTCTGCAGGCATACCGATGCATCAGTGGATATCTCCTTAGGTAGAATTAGCTCTTTTCCGAAGCTGTAAAGAAAATACTCTGAAGCCTCATTATGGAAAGGTCAAATAAATAAAACCAGAGGATTACATGTCTGTGAGAAAGGATTTTATTGGAATCTAGAGGCCAATTAGCAGTGTCTCAGAGGGTGGAATTTGCCTGGAGGGAAAAGAAATCTGCAGATGTCATGGTCTGAGCTCCCAGGGTGATGCTCACAGGCAGGGCTGTGTCTGGCAGCCATCCTCCTTTTCATCCCCCTCTTCTGCCCTCCTAACTGCTGTTCTACTCCCTCCCTAGGCGGGGTGACGGCTTTCCACACCTTCCTAAAGACAGAGTTCAGCGAGGAGAACCTCGACTTCTGGCTGGCGTGCGAGGACTTCAAAAAGACCCGCTCAAAAACCAAGCTGGCCTCCAAGGCCAACAGGATCTTCGAGGAGTTTGTCCAAAGTGAGGCACCTAGGGAGGTGAGAGCATTTTCTGTCTCTGTCCCACAGCATCAAGTAGGGTGGGAAAGAAATAAAATATCCCAGTGGGTTTTATTAAAGTGCTCTCAGCTCAGTGGGAAGATGTGCTCTTGTTCATGAGAGCTTTCATTTCTAACATCTTGTGGTCTACCAACATGAAGGGATATAAAGGCTTGTGAGCATCTTCACCCTCATCTGAAGATGGAGAAAACACTTTTCATCTCCCCATGAAAGAGGAGTTAATGCTGGGTTAATGTTTGTGGATGCTGCTTCCTTGCAGGTGAACATCGACCACGAAACCAGGGAGATCACCCGAAAGAACCTCTCTGGTGCTACCTCTGCTTGCTTCAATGAAGCCCAAGCCAAGACCCGCACCTTGATGGAAAAGGACTCCTATCCCCGGTTCCTAAAGTCTGCCTCCTACCAGGACATGACCAAGCAGGCCACCAGCCGTGGCATCAGCAAGCGGTCGCATACCTGACCCGAGCCCAAATTCATCGTGGGGCAATGAACTAGGGGACCAAGCGGAGGCTGAGAGATGGTTTTCTAGGACTGAAGTCCACACAGTAGGGTTTCGCCTGAAGTCCTGGCATTTTAGCAGGATCCCCAGGACCTCAAGTGTTTCCTGCTTCCCACTGAGCTGTTTGGAAGAGAAGTCTTCCCTCCTTGGAGGAGCGGAGCAGGTGGGAACCCGATGCCTCCCCTTGCAGCACAGCCGGAGATCTGCACCACCACAGGGACAGAAATAAATTGGATTTGAGTTGCAAGACCTGGGAAAAAGAGACCTCATTCCCCTGAGCATCTATAAGCAGAGAGCTCCCACCTGCTTTCAGGACCCTGCTTCTGGCACAGGAACCTGCAATTCCCGCAGCACTTGGGGCAACCGCCCCAGACCTGCGCACAGGGATTTTCCTAGGCGGGAATGGCCAGAATAAAAATCCAAAGACTAAGTGGCATTTTCAGCCAGAGGAACCCTGCACCTGCCTTCTCCTGCACCCAAGATCCTTCTGCCGTTTCCTATGCATGCTCTGCATCACAGCTTTCTGCCTTCTTCCAGCACGCCGTGTCCTTAGCAATGACGTTTTGATCCTGCACTTAAGCTGTGTGACCTTTAGATTGCACACAATCTGAGGTCACACAGGTAACTTTCTGTTGATGTTATTTATTTTATCATTATTATAAAATATATATATATTTATCAGAAGAGCACAGCTGAAAGTATACACACATCCCTCGCACCGAGAGGCTTGTAAATGAAATTATTTTAGATATTGTAGCACTTAGCATGTCTCCCACCTTTGCTGTACGATAACTTCAGAGAGATGACCACGGAGCAAGGTCTGTGGCGTGACCATGGAGCAAGGTACGTGAACAGCAGCAGCAGTGAGAGTTGCAGTCTGTCCGGGGCTGCTAGTAAGGGCTAAGGCGGCAGGTTTCCCGTGAGCTCAGAGGACCGTGGGTGGGGAAAAAAAAAAAAAAATGGATAAAAGGATGCTTTCCAGTCTGGACTGGTTCCTTTCTCCCCTTGAAGATATGGACAGCATCACGTTAGACTAGCAGCTTGTCCTAGGCAGAGAATAGTGATGTAAAACTGGCGAGTGACCCTGTTGAAGACTTAATTTTTCACACACGGCAGAGGAAATCTGAGGCTTTCCTCTAATTTTATAGTGGGCTTGGTGTTCCCTTGCCTGGTGAAACCAGTTCGCAGCCATAGCGCTTTAGCAGAGACCCAGAGAGCCGAGAGAAACAACGATGTGTGTTGTGAATTCAGTGTCTGTGGGGCGGTGGCAGCACATCTCAGCAGCTCAGACCTGAGGGGTGAGCTCTTCAGAAAGCCCCACTGAGCAGGGCTTCCTGAGTCCTGCAGCTTTCCTGGAAAAGTATGGATCCCATTTGTCAGCAATGGTGCCAGCAGCCTATGGGTGGGTGACGGGGAGCCCACAAGTGTCCTGTACTGGGTGGTGAGGAACGTGACACCAGTATTGTTTCCTCCCGAGACAGCCTGGGGCTGCCTTATGTGCCTCCATTTATCCTGAAAGGCCAAATCTTGAGGTCCTTATCCTGCTGGTCTTCTCTCCTTGCTAAGGGAACCATCTTTTGCCCCCCCAACCCCATTCTGAGCATTAGCCAGAGCACAGGATCGCTTGGGCTTTTTGTGGCTGAACAGAGCAAGGGACCGAGGACCAGTTTGGGGGACGTTGCTCTGAGTCTACTTCCGCTTTCCCCACCTTGGTTCTACCTCTGAGCCTCGATGGGTCCCAGTGGCGTTTACAGGGAGATTTTTAGCTGCTTTCTTATTTATTATTTATTTTTACAACTGGAACCACCTTTGCTGTGTTATGGAAGTGAATGACGCACAATGGTCCGTTTTCATTACTAACATAATATTGTCAGTATAAAATAAAATGTAAAGATGAAAATACTGTGACAACATGGTTTGTTGGGTTTTTTTTGATTGTGAGCTTTCAATTAATTTTTACATTCTTTTTTGGGATGGCTTGAAAAGTATGTTAAAGCAAGGGTGGGGCATTTACAGTCACTTTACATGTTGCAATGTCAGGAACTGGGAAGGAAGGGAAAGAATTGTGAAGACTAAAGCTTCTTCATGGTGTTGGGCTTATCGAAGAGGACTGAACAGTTCACAGCAAGAATAAAAGCAGAAGTTAAGCTTTGAATATATTGCTTGCCAAGGCGTCCGGTACATTTTGGATTGTTCACCATTTTCTGAGCAATTTACAGGTTCCCAAAACCTATTTACTAAAAGTAAAACACTGTTGTCTTAAAAGCACAGGAGGATTCAAGTGAGAGCTGCCTTTTGCAACAACTGCTCTTGGGTTCCTGCCATAAATAATACTTAATTTTTATCAATAGCTCAGCTGATTATTGATTTCCTTTACAAGGGAGAAAGTAGCTGGTATCAGAGGGGATATCAGAAAACATCCCACTTCTGCGGCAACCTGTGCTGTCTCCGAGGTCTGAGCAGTCCCCTGAGTCCCTGTGGGATGCTTTGGGAGGACGGAGCAGGGAGTCCATGGTGTGTGCACCTCCAGGGACTGTGGAAGCACTGCAGGGCTGCCTGTGGCACCAGCAATGCAGGGAGGGGAGCAGCCAAGGGTAGTTCAGAGACGCTAACGCTTTGAATAAAAACCAAACTGAGTGTGTTTCTAAGCTGTCTTATTTCTATTTATTTTTTTATCTGATTCGCCACTAAAAAAAAAAAAAAAGAAATATTTAGAATTACAATATACAATATTTTGAGCTTTGAGGCGGGGATAGAAAAAACCCTAACCCACAAAACCGCGTTGAGAAAGAGGAGCCAAAGCTTCCCGTGACCGCCTTCGGGCACAGTCGGCTGCGGTTGCTTCCAATAAACCGCGATCGAAAATTCCCAGGGTGGAGGCTGTGAATTTGGAAGCAGCAGAGAAGATCTGAGCTCTGGGGAGCAAACACAGGGGCTGGTGCTTGCCCCTTCCTCAGGCGTCATACATATTTGCTCCAGGGCCAGGTTTCCATGAACCAGGATTGGGGGTGGATTTATCTGGTGGAAAAAAACCTCCCCCGTTTCCCTCGGTTCTGGGACTCGGTGTGTTCCCAGCAATGGCTTGGTGGGGTGGCATCATCCCTCAGCAGCCCTATCTCTTCCTGTGGCTGGGATTCAGTGCTGGTAGGACCAAACAGCCTTCGGGGTGGCCTTAGGGCACAAGTGGCCCCACAAAGAGGCATATTTGGGCAGGTGGATGTGCATAGATAGGTGGATGGGTGCTGAGCTTGCTGGTGCAAGCAGCGCAATGGATACAGATGCATTAGGGAGGACCTATCAGAAAGATGGGGACAGATATTTTAGCAGGGTTTGTTGGGACAGGACAAGGGGTGATAGGTTGAAACTAAGAGGGGAGATTCAGACTGGACAGAAGGAAGAAATTTTTGACACGAAAGGCAGTGAGCCCCTGGCCCAGGTTGCCCAGAGAGGTGGTCGATGCCCCATCCCTGGAACCATTCCAGGTGAGGTTGGCCGGGGCTCTGAGCAACCTGCTCTAGTTGCAGATGTCCCTTCTCTCTGCAGGGGGATTGGACTAGATGGCCTTGAAAGGTCACTTCCAACACAAACCATTCTGATTCCATGACAACACCACACATATGCAGGCAAATTCATGTGTTTGCATGTGCCTATGTATAAATCTATGTTTGTTGTTTGCTTTTTTTAAAGACACTCTGCAAATAAATGCTATAAAATGTTGTTGAAATACGTTTTTGAAGGAAGCTCTCCAACAAAGGGGAAGCACTGAGCCATTTCAAATACAACAAATGCCTTACCCAGCAGCGTTTTACAGCACTCTGCCAGCCCTGGTGCCAGCTGAAGGGAGGCAGAAGCTGTATCACACTGCTTCTCACTCTGCATCTCTCACTTCAAGGGTTTTTTTTTCCCCAAATAAAGCACCAGAAATCACATGTGATCTGTCTCCACAAGCCTCACATCCCTCAGTACATGTGCAGCTAAATACCAAGGTTGCCAACCCAGTCCAGTTGTGTGCAGAGATTCTTACCTCCAGAGTGCCTTGGAAAATGATAAATTAATGCTAACATTCTTATTTTCTGTCACTGAAGGCAGAGTTGAGCTCTGCAGCCCCCCTGCCTCCCCAGAGTTAGGGCTGCCGGTGCTGGAGGGCAACTCTGATCTAGTGCAGCTGCAACCTGGGCTCAGCTGGCATAGAGAAACTGGGAATGAGAAACAGCTTGAGAAATACTGCGGGGAACCGCCCCCACTGCTCGGGAAATGCATTTAAGACCAGGTCCTTAGCCTGGCTCCTTGTTTGACCTGACCTGGCTGCTTTGTGTATGCTTTTGATGGACCCATTCTTCTCTCCCTGTCCAGAGACAGGGATACAGTGTCCTGCTCGGTGAGATCCTTGCCTGCTTTGTTGTTGCCCTTGCCAGGCTCTTCTCAGCCAACTCCCACCGGCAGATGTGCTGGTCTGTTTTTGTGGT
The DNA here is from genome assembly GCA_013396935.1 of Baryphthengus martii. Lineage (NCBI taxonomy): Eukaryota > Metazoa > Chordata > Aves > Coraciiformes > Momotidae > Baryphthengus > Baryphthengus martii. Next base: position 105,880 of record VWZK01001087.1, read on the forward strand.
GATGATGATTTAGCAGCAGTCTTAAAAGCTAAGAAATGCAGATTAAAATATGTAAAAATTCTCCATGGTAAAGTGGAATTTGATTGATGCTCCTGTATGGATAACATCACCTCTCCACATTTAAATTGCATCCTTCTGGGGACAATGTTCCAGGATTGTGTTCCAGCACTGAATGTCACAGAAGCATTTCCAAACATATAAACCCTGGGATATTCCCATTTGGAAATATAATAAGGAAGCAAGTGCAGGGAATATGAAGGAAAAAAAAAAGCCATCCTACTATTCATAGCTACTTTAAAAATTATTTTGACTTTGGCAGACAGTTTTTGTTGCTGTGTTTTATTTGGTGTTTATTTGTGTACGGTGGCCAGGGTGTGGATGCTCAGAGATGTTATCTCAGGGAAAGGATTGCAAAATGGGTGCAGGTCCATCAGGATGGAGGAAAATGATGCATTAACTCTGCCACTGATTTTCTTGCTGTGTCTCAGCAGCTCAGCTCCTGAGTCACTGTGTGCTTGGGGGCAAATAAGGGCTCTGCAGAACTGCAAATACAGCAGGAACTTTGTAGAGCAGAGGCTACGGGAATGGTTGTGGAGAGGAGCTCTGTGGCTCCCATGCTTTAAAAAGCTTCTGAGGTTCTTCTATTTCCCATAAACTGCCTGTCACAGGGACTAAGAAGGGAAAGCAGTTTAGATCAGGGATGAGAGACAGGGAAAGGGTTACCAGAAAATCCTTCTTTGCTGGGGTACAGGCACAGGACACATCCGCCACATCCTGGCCGGTTGCAAATACCTTGTTCCCACTATTCTAGGGTTTGGGTTCCTACTATCCTAGGGTTTTTCATCTTCCCACTGTAAGATAATGAGCTACTTTAATTCAATGAGCAAGCTAAAGAAGGCTTTTGTACTTGGGTGGCTGGGTCACATGGTATTGTTTTGCATTGTAACGTGGACTTTCGTTTGGATGTCTTTGTTGTTGACTGTGAGCCTGTGACATGCCCCTGCTCTGCTTGCTTGTCTCTTTTTCCAGCTTGCAAACGGGTAGTTAAACACCATCAGCTAAGTCCCAGCTCTGGTCGAACTGGGAGAGATGCTGTCAAGTTCAGCAGATTTCTGGGAATTAAAATGGGATCTTGAGATAATTTGAGATCATTCCCTGAGTTTTCATGGTCTTTGTCCCTGTGGAGCTGTGTCAAGATCTTGTGGTCCTCAAAGTAAAGAATCACAGCAAGATAAAACAAGACAACACAGGGATGAGCTAAGGCAAACGAAAGAGGAATTGCCTCCTGACCAGGGGTATGGGAGAAGAGGAAGAAGGATTGCCTGAAGGTAACCTAAGACTAATTAGCATGGTAAAAATCACATCCCTGGAAGGAGACCCTACATGTTATAAGTCAGACCATCTTTGTGTAACTAACTAGCCACTAATCGGAGCATGGGCAGAAGGGCATTAGTTACATAATCCAAAGGTCACCGGTGAACAAATCTTGTGTAATTTTTCATTTGTTGTAACCTGTATAAGCCTCAGAACCCCCCTGCAGAGGTGTGTGAGCTCTGCGAACTATCGCCTGGCACCCCTTTCTCTACAGAACTGCGTTAAAGGTTAGAAGGTGGATCTTGATGCTGTGTGCTCACTGGCTCCTGCATGCTGGGCACGAACACAAACCTGGGCTGAGGGACAACATTAGTCTCCTGTGGCCGTTCAAACTGTGAACATCCACCCCGAGACCGCGGGATTTTCCCAGACCTTGTGGATGCGCCACAGGCTGCGGGAAGCAGGATGCTCCATGTAGCAGTTAGGTACAAAGAGGCGACTCCTGCACAGGCAGAGCTATTGTTGGCACACAGATGCGAGCAAGCCGCACCGGCATATGTGAGGATTTGGCTACTCACACGAAACGTGCAGGACTGCAGCCATATACCCCATCAGAGCGAGCTTTTCTGCATTTGTGTTTGCATCCAGCCACATCTCCTTGCATGTATATGGATGTCCGGTTTGTGTGTGTCCCAGATGTGGTGGGTTGAGCTTGGCTGAGTGCCAGGTACCCACCAAGTTGCTCTATCACTCCCCCCCTACCTCCTTCAGCACAACAAGAGGAGAGAGAGTAAGATGGAAAGAGCCCGTGGGTTACGATAAAGGCAGTTTAATGGAAAAAGCAAAAAGCAAGCCGTGCGCATGAAGCGAAGCAAAACAAAGAGCTATTCTCTACTTTCCATTAGCAGGCGATGTCTGGCCTTTCCCGGGAAGCAGGGCTCACTTGGGTACGTGTAGCAGTTGCTCAGAGGACAAGAGTCTTCTCAAATAGATGACCCCCTCCTCCCTCTTTTCTCTCCCTTTTGTACTCGAGACAAAGTCACACGGTGTGGAATACCTCCTCGGTCAGTTTGGGTCAGCTCTCCTGACTGTGTCCCCTCCCAAGATCTTGCCCACCCCATCCCACTGAGGGGGAGATGTTGGAAAGCCAGCCTTGGTGCTGAGTGAGCGCTGCTCAGTAGCAGCCACAACACAAACGTCTTAATAACTTTCTACCTTCCAATACAAAGCACAGCACCGTAAGAGCTGCTGTGGAGAACATTAACTCCATCTCAGCCAAATCAAACACACCAGCATACCGTGGAAAGCCAGGTGTGAATTCACTGATGCTATTTCAGCCCTGTTCCCAGTGTGAGCTGAATGTTGCAGCTCAGTGGAGGTGGCTGGGGAGGCTGTGGGGGCTCTGCACGCTGGTGAGCTCATCTCACGCTCCAGGGCAGTGGGGGAAACCAGGTGGCACGCCATAGCCTGAGTTTCGGCATGTCACAGCCTGGGTTCCTTTGTGTATCTCCTGCATGCATGTTGCAGGTGGATGGGAAGGGCAGGAGGCCCTCGAGCAGAGCCATGTTCATGCAGCAGAAGCTGGTGCCTGGGAAATGGGCACCTTGCCAGGGTGAGTGTGGTTAGGAACACACCGGCTGTGGTGTGAATGGACCTGGAGCTCAGTGGTTCCCTGGGGGAAACCGAGCAGCGTGGCTAGTTTCTTCATGTGGATGGATTTATTAAAAGGTGAGGAAAAGTGTAAAATAAAAAAAACAACCCACAACCAACTCTAACTTCCAGCCCTTAAAAAAAACCCTTCAAACCCCTGCTCCCTAAAAACCCAGCAGCAGTTCATTTAATGTCGCTGTGCCTTCAGCTCCTGAACTGCTGCTGAGCTTTTGTTTGTAAACAGAGACTGCATGGGGAGAGCAATTTGCTCACTACCTCTCTGCTTCATGCTGGGAAAAAAAAAGGAACCAAACACTTCCCAGAAGCCCCCATTGCCTTCCTGTGGTGGCTGAGGCTGGGCAGGGTTGTGTGACGCTGTATGTCAGCTGATGCCCGCGATGCGCAGTCGCAAAGCGGTAACTGGCTGAAGGTCCGTGGGATGAGATGAAAACATTTATAGGGTAGGGCATCTGCAGCTCTGCTGCTTGGCGAAGGAGGAGGAAGAGGAAGGTTCACAGCCCCTGCCTTCCTTGGGCAAGGCATTTGAGCCCCACCATGCCCAGAGGATGTTGTGCTGCTGTTTCAGACAGGAAAGTAACTTTTCTTTTTTTTTTTTTTTTTTTAGTTTCTGAAAAGGGGGTTTTCTGCATCACTTTTCTCCAGTCNATGTGGCAAAAGGCATAGAAGTTACTACAAGGAAATGAAAAATCAATGAAATAAGATCTTCATTTCCGGCTGGGCGGGGACAGAAACCGTTCACAAAAAGGTCCTTGGCTTTCTTGAGGGTAAATATATGTGACTTTATACTTTGGCTTTATACCTTAAGACTACTCTGTCCATTTTCTGATTTGCTTAGATAATTTATTTCCAATTCAGCTTGTCAGACAGTGACTCCTGAAAGTGCTGGTTACTTGAACTAGCCTTTGCAGTCAGGAAAATGAGTATCTGAGTTCCAACTTTTCTAGATACTAGACAGATATAGATAGATCAGGTCCTACCTGGGTAACCTCTTAACGTCACGAATAGCTTAGGAAGCGCTTCTGATCAGGAAGGGTCTCCTAATTATCTATGAAAGCAGGAGGGATTAAAGTTGGCTTTCTGTCTTATTTCAGGTATCGAATCAAGGACTTTCCAGGACCGTGTATGTGGCTGCCGTTTGAATCTGGAGAGAAATGTCCTTCTCTGCCTGCCTGCTGCTTTCTCCACTTGAAAACATCAGCTGGCTTTTTAGGTAACTTGTAATATCTCTGAGAGAACATTTATAGCAAGAACACCCTGGGCTCTCCCCTGTTCCCTCACCCAGATACCCCAGGGGATGGCGGTCTGTGCTGTGATTAGTGCTGCAACCAGGAAAGCAAACAGAATCATAGAATGGTTTGGGTTGGAAGGGACCCCTAAAGGTCATCTAGTCCTTGCAGTGAGCAGGGACATCTGCAACTACAGCAGGTTGCTCAGAACCTTGTCAAGCCTGACCTTGAATATCTCCAGGGATGGGGTCTCAACAACCTCCCTGGGCAACCTGTTCCATTGTTCCACTACCCTCATGGCAAACAACTTGTTCCTAACATCCAATCTAAATCTGCTCTTTTCTAATTTAAAAACATGATGAGTACGTAAGGCTGGGGAAGTGCTGAAGTTGTGCTTCTCGCCAGGCCTTATCTCTCTTGGCTGGCACTGCTGTTGCTGCCTTTAGTTGCCCCTCACACAGGCCTGCAAGACAGTGAATATAAATGCTGAGCTTTCACAGTCTAATAAAACAAGATTTTCTGCCTATTTATTAGGTGAGGACCACGAAACCCTTAAAATAGCAGCCTGTTCTACCTAGCAAGTTTCGTCAGCCAAACCCTGAGCAACCCCACAAAAAAGGGATTGAGCATTGCACCTCTCCCACTCTTCAGTGGGCTCCCTGGGCTCAGGTGAGGAATATCAGACATATGGAACCCTCTCTTTGACCATCATGGAGCCCACAGCTCACAGTCAGCAGAAGCTATCTACCCTTTCCAGTGCAGGGACTGAAGAAGAGCTTGCCTTCAAGTTAAATGCTGCTGTGAGGAACAGGAGTAGAAAAGATGTGCTGGAGCTGCTGGAGAAAGGGGCAGATGTGAACTCCAAAGCAGAAAGTGGCTGGACACCACTGCAGAGTGCCGTGCAAGCTAATGACGAGGACCTAGTCTGGCTTCTGCTGGACAAGGGTGCTTGTCCACATGCTAGGAAGGACAATGGTGGCACTGCGTTTACTGAGGCAGCGATAACGGGAAACGTGAATGTACTGAAGCTGCTCCTTGAGCACGGGTTAAATATTAATGACCATGATGACAACGGCTTCACAGCATTCATGGAGGCTGCCTGGTATGGGAAGGAGGAAGCCTTGAAATTCCTGTATAGCAAAGGAGCAAACGTGAATTTGAGGAGGGCGGTTGGTGAGGAGAAAGCGAAACTGCATAAAGGAGGTGCAACAGCACTGATGGATGCTTGTAGAAGGGGCCACCTCTCAGCTGTAAAAACTCTTGTGGAAGAGATGGAGGCTGACGTGAACATTTGTGACAACAAAGATAGGAATGCCTTGATCTATGCCCTCAAGGAGGGTTGTACCAAGACAAAATATGAGTCTGCTGTTTCCATAGCCCATTTCCTGCTGGATCAAGGTGTTGATGTGAACGCCAAAGATGAATGTGGGAAAACTGCCCTCATCCTAGCTGTGGAAATGCAGAGTCCAGACTTGGTGAAAGCTTTATTGGAGAAGGGCGAAACAGATCCTGATGATGCAGATGAGGAGGGCAACACAGCGCTGATGGTCGCAGTAAATAAAAACGATTACAATATAACAAAGCTGTTGTGTGAAAAAGGAGCGAGGACTGATGTTGGGAACCTCATCGCCATTGCAAACAGGAACCGTGCTCATGACGTGGCATGTCTTCTTCACCAGTACAATGCCAGGTTTGTTCCAGAAACCCTCGAAGATTGGGAGCCAAAAAGCAAACGCTGGAAGGACCAGCTGAAAAAACTTTATAAAATATATCGCCCTATGATTGGCAAACTGAAGATGTTTCAATACATCCAGCAGAGAATTCAGAACACTTCCCAAGGTGGCATCTACCTGGGGCTCCACGGTGGGACAGAGGTAGCAGTAAGAATAAGCCGCAGCATGGAGGGTGACAAAGAGAAAAGGTTCTTTGAACTATGTGGTAACTGTGAACATCTACTGAAGCTCTTCCAGTTTGAGAAGGACAGAGGCTACATGTATTTGTGTCTTCCTCTCTGGGAGAAAAACCTCGAAGAACATCTGCAGGAACCAGAAGACCAAATGGATTACAAAGGTGCTCTGAGGATGATCTTCCAGGCAGTGAAAGAGCTGCACTCCCTCGGATTTGCTCACCAGGATCTGCAACCCAGAAATTTTTTGCTAGGTTAGTTCTTGCTTTCTTAATGATTTCCCTTTCTCCCCTTTTGCCTGTAGTTTAGAAAAGAAGATGCTTCATAGCTGTCTAAAAATACAGATGTCTTTGTGCAGAATGGGATCTGTGGCATTAGCTCTCCTCTTTGAATAAGTAGAGATATGGCCACAGACAGCCGCAGAGGAGTGATCAGAACAGCTTTACGTGTCTCATTAGATCTGTCCTCCTTTCCAGGGCTTGGCAGACAGATCAACCCACAGAAGATCTCTTCAGAGAATTGTTTTCTAAAGAAGGGGCTAACCAGAAGTCAGTGACAGACCGTATCCCACCATTATTTGTTAACTATTTCTCTTATTTCCTCAGATTTAAGTGGCAAAATTTACTTGGCGGACTTTGATAACAGAAGAAAGTTGATTGAAGGCAAAAAAGAACTTGTAAACTCAGATTTAGAGGTAACTTCCCTGTGAATCAAATTATGGTTTTAAATGTCAAGCTCTCTCTGGTATTGTCTGTTGTTGTGAATCCTGGGGAAAGCCTTACGAAAGTCTCAGCTAGAAACACCTTGTTTTGGGGGAAAGCCCCTATAACAATAGACGCTGCATAAGAATGATAGTGATTAGGATACAAGGCTTTGGCGGGTGCTGGGCTATCCACAGGCACCTTGTGAGCATGATTATGGTGCCTGCCTCCTCTGTCTTTGTGCACACAGCTTCGAAGTTTGTCCTTGTGCGCATTTGTATAGTGCTGAACACCCATAGGTCCGTGTTGGTGTTCAATGAGTGGTCTACTCATTTAGGAAAGCTAGTCCTCTTCCATCTGGCACGTGTGTTTCTTTGCAGGCCCTCAGCAGGCTGGTGCTTTATATTTTAACCAGGGGTAGGAAACCCCTTCAGCAAGTCAGTACCGAGGATCTGGCTGCTGATTCCCCAGATTATGAGGAGGCTCTGGACCTCGTCAGTAGCCTGGTCTCTCACGATGAACGAGGCTTGGAAGGTTTGAGCAAACATCCCTACTTCTGGAGCAAACAGGTGTAAGTCCTGGGGGTACAAAGGAAAAGCTTTCGCTACAGGATTTGCCTGTAGTTCTGGGAAGAGCAATGTCCTGTTGCAGTTAATGAAGCTTCTCGTTCCACAGCAGGTTCAAGTTCCTGAAGAGTATATGGAATAAAATCAAAGATCTCCCCAACCGCAAAGATGTCTTTGGAGCTTCTAATGCTGCTGAATATTTTCCATATCCACAGTGGACTGAGATGGTAATCCTCTTCTCTTTGGATTAGTACAAGATTTGAGCTAGACATTTAGGCAGAAGCTTTTCCCAAGTGTTTCACAGGCCCTGTTAAAAGTCACGACTGGAAAAACTAGCCCCACGCAAATACAGATAATAGGGGGGAACAATTCAATCTAAGACAAGTTGTCAAAATAAACCAGTTTAAACACAACAGTGCTAAAGGGAGCTCTGTTGACTGGGATGGTAGTAGGGGATAGGCATTATAGAATTAGCTGGAAAACCTTCAAGGGTGTTGGTTGGTGTCTCATTAAGACAAGGACCTCTGACTCTTGCTGCCAGCAAATTTCTGGTGAAAGTGTTTTATTAGACTGGTTCAAAAGCAGCAAGAGCAGGCCTGTTATTGCACATAGCATCCTGGAAAGACGTGATGCATCCTTTGGGATCTCATAGTCTTGATTCAGTATGGCAGTCCAAGTGGTCCTTTCAACAATGACACGGTTGGCTCGAGACTCCCAAGTCCTTCCTGCCCTCCAGGCAGGCAGAAAAACCTCCTGTGCCATGTTGACTTCCTGTGCCACATTGACAGCCCTAATAGGAATGCCAAGGACTTGGCAAGGCAGGAGAGGAAACACTAGGCACGGCCTGTCCAGTGAATTCTTCTGCCCATGGTGGGAAACATGCTGTAAGATGTCACCCATGCAAGATGATGTCCCTGAAGAAAGGCAGTGGCTGCAGTGAGTGGAGGCAGATGTGCTGCTTTCCTGAGGTGTGATAGGCAGAGAATAATCTATGTGTCTTTTTTTTTTTTTTCAGATGGATAAATGTGTCCTGGATATCATGGAAAAGCCTCCAAAAGGAAAACCATTCAAATATCACAACAACATCACCGACCTCCTGAGATTCATGAGAAACCTGGATGAGCACCCAAATGTCAGGTGCGTGTTTGCCTCCTTGCCCCTTCCACAGCTGCATTGCGGGGAGCATTCGAGTATCTTCCAGGCATCAGTGAGTTCGAGAGCAATATCTTCTTCAGATGGTTTTCCAGAAGAGAGAACACAACTGGAATGTAGGGGAAAGTCCATTAAAACTCATCTCGTTCGAGGGGCTATCTCCTCTGGCAGCGCAGTAGCGTGTGAAAGACTCCGTGCCACAGCAGCAAGCAGGCTGGAGTCAGCCCTTAAAAGAAGGGTAAAAAAAGAAGTTAGCTCACAAGATTAGACCTCAGGTTTTGAAGCAATATCTGACTCCTAGATTATCTCCCACAGATGAACACCCTTCACCAGAGCCATCCTCTCCGGAGGGACAGCAGTAGCTTCAGAGAAGCAAAGGCAGCTCTCTCCGAAGCCTTGCTTTTGCAGAGCAGCCCGTGGGGTGGAGAGGTGTCCATGACAGCTAAGGCAACTTCATGGCTTTACAGCAGAGGACATCTTGAACATGTCCTTCTGGGCTGTTATTTTTGCTTGCAGGCTGGTGTTTTTTGACATAACTCCAGGAAAGTTTTTAGATCACTCTTAAATATATGTATCAACATTTACATCTTTGAAAAGCCTCCATGTCTACATTGCTAGTATTTTGAAAGTGCTGGTGTTTACTGTGCTGCAGTGTTTTGAGATATGGATCAGAAAGTGGATACGGATTTTCCTTTTAGAAGATTCTGTTGGAAGGTCTGGACTCCTAAAGAGCTGCCACTCTCCAAGCCTTTACAGTCATGGAAGCTTGTTTGTGAGGTTAAAGGCACTGTTAACTTCTAGTGATGGTTTCACTGTTGCTGGTGGCCAGCGCTGATCTTCAGTGAAGATGGAGGTGGGATTAGGCAGACAGAGGTGCTGGAGGAATAGTGAAAAATGAATTAAGGACCTTAGGGAAGGTAAAGAAAAGCCGCAGCTCAAGGATTTCTAGGAAACCTTCGTGGGTTATCAGAAAGCCTCTGGAATGGCTTTTTCCCTGAAAGGGAGGACCCAGGGCATCCTGGATGCCTAACTCCTTAGGGAAGTTTTAAAAATCCATTCTGGTTTTGTTCTCTTTCAGGATCAGCAAGATAACAGGAGACTATGATGAGTATTTCTTGAAGCTTTTTCCAGCACTTACGATTCACGTCTACAAGAGTTTACGACAGAATCCCAAATTCAGCCACCTTGCAAACATTCAGGACCCTTGTCTGTAGGTGTCATTGCCTCCTTTCCCGTGTCTGAAACCACCATCACCACTTCCTTTTATTCCCTATTTCTTCATCTGCAAAAGAGCTGAAGAAAGTAAGGAGATGGGCAAGAGCACATGCAGGGACAGAGCACGGAGGACTTAAACTAAGAAATAGAAGATGCTTTGCAAGTGTTTGGCATAACGACCACAGGCTTTGGAGAGGAGCCAAACTGAGTGCCAGCCCAGGTCCCCTTTCACTGCCTCTGTCCCTCTGGATTTATCTGCCTTTGTGAGGTAGAGATCAAGGCCCTGATCCTTACGAAGAGCAGGGAGATGTGGGACAGCCCCCATATACCAAACCCATCAGGGAGTCAGGGGAACAGCTCAGGCATTGCCAGACAAGATAGGTCTCTGATAAAGGAAAAGCAGTTTGAGCTCCTTCCTAGGGTTGATATTGCCTACAGCTTGCATTGATGTGCTGCTCATCTACCCCTAGAAAGATGTAGATTCTCTCTTTTCACTCTTTTTGAAGTGTAGCAGCCAGAAAATGAGATGCCTTGACAGTGGTCTGGCTGTAGAGCTGCCCTTGGCCTGTTATTCCTCTGATCTGGTAGAGGCCTCCTGGGACCTGAGGGACTCTTTTTGGAGGATGCAGGAGATGATTCCACAAGTAACGGACGTAAGGAGTGTGATCTCACAAAACTCTGCTACTGTGAGTAGCCCTGACTCACCTGAAAAAGGTCACTGACGTCAAAGGGACTGCGGGGACCGGTTCCTCCTGGAAAGGACAAGCTCTGGCATGGCAGGCTGTGTCCACGAGGCAGGGCTACTCACAAACACTTTCTGTCTCCAAACCAGTGCCACTGTCAACATGTCACTGCCCTCCTGCCCGGCTCAGCTCCCTGGTACAGAGCTGGTGCCTGTGCAGCTGGCTCAGAGCTTTGATATCGGAGGCTGGGTGGCACAAACCCATTTCTGAAATTCCACAGCAGGCAATGTGCGGCTGGTTGTCCAAGGGCTTGCTTGTCTCTCGGCTAAGCCTCTGATTTGCACGGTGATTATGTTGCTCACAGAAATGTTTTTTCAGCTGTTGAAAGGATTTTTAATTTTTTTTTTCAAAGTGACATTTTTATTTTTTCGATTAGCCTACAGAGAACCAAACTTGGAATAAACTTGTTTGAAAAAGTGCCTCTGCTCTCCTTTGTGAATGAGGTTCCTCCATCCCCTCCGCATAGAGACAATCTGTAGCACCATAAAATACCCAAAAGGCTGGGATTTTTGACCTCTGTGTGGAGGTGCCTCTTGGTTGTTTACGTGAGTGGGTGGATGGTTTTGTTAATGCTCAGATGAATTGCTTCTGGCACATAGGAGTATCTGACGGGAAAAAGATGTTGGGAAGTACCAAAGGCTTCCCATCCTCAGAGGCAGGATGTAGCTTGTGAAATAACAGGCTGAATGGTAGGGTGTTTGCATTGTTCCTGTAGAGTGAGGGCAAGGATTTCATAGATGAGTTGAGGTGTGAGTTAATTATCACAAGCAGCTGCTGGCCCAAGCCATAGGGAGGGGCTGCATCTGGGAGGGGCCACAGCTGGGATAAACAACCAAACCAGCCAACGGGAGAGTCAACACCATACTGAGCCATGTCCCTATATAAGGGGAGGGCTGGCCCATGGTAGGGGCTCCTGGTTTCAACTTGCTTCAGTGTGGCCAGAGTGGGGAAAGTTGGTGTCTCAGCTTCTATCATTTTGTTAGCACTGGTGTTTTCTTCTCTCTTTGTTTTATTAAACTGTCCTTGTCTCCCCTCCTGGGGTCCCACCTTTTTTCTTCCTTTCAATTCTCCTTCCCGTCCCACAGGAGGGGGGGTGGTGGGGAGGATAAGCGGTGAGTTATGGTGTTTAGCTGCCAGCAGAGGTTAAACCATGGCAGGTGTGAAGATAAGCATCAATATTTGCATGTATTTAAAATTCTGGGAGTGGGTGTGTTTGACCCATCTCCTCTACAAATGGGTGTTTGCCCAGAATGTATCCTTGAATCCTGGGCAAGCTGTAGGTGCTTGTAGATGTATGTAGCTGCAAACCCACAGGCATTGCTGTGCCTGAGGTGGGTTGTGAACTGCCATCTATGTGCTGGTGGGTTGCGAGGTCCACGTGCCAGCCTGCATCAGTGGTCTTGGCTCACAGCAAAGGTCTTGGGAACCTTTTAAAATGCATAAATGTAACAACAAGAAAGCTTGACTCTGCAAGTGTTGGTGAGGTGCTATTAGAGAAATTGCAACCAGAAGAATATCAAATTCTCTTGTGTCAATATTTCTATTTTTTCCTTTCCTCTCTGCTTGTTTTTTTCTTGCTTGTTGTGTCTTTCTCATATCAAGAAAGCAGGAGGACACCCAGAGATGCATGTCCAGGTCTCAGTAGCGTGGGGAGCAGGGCTACTATGGGCAATGTGGTGGCTCTGTGCCACAGTAGCATGTTTCTTGCATGAGAGGTGAGGCTGTGGGCTGGGCTCCTTCAGCCTCATGTAAAATGCTATGTCTCCATCTTGCTTTGAGCTTTGCATCTTCCTTCATTGTTCTGCTGTTTTGCTAAAGGACTGTGACTTAGCAGCCTTAAAAAGCTGTAGAAGAGCCTTCCTGAAAGCAGAGAGCCCTCAAGGATGTCCAAACCAGAGCAACGAGTCAACCCACGAAAGCCATGACTTGTCTCTCTAGGGTAATCAGGCTGCTGGGAAGAATTTCCAGGGAAGGCTCATGTGGTCTGCAGGGCTGTGTCCTGTGTTCCGAGAAGCCAGAGGTGCCGGCAGGCTGATGTCAGAGGAGAAATTTGATCCGTGCATGGCATCTGCAGAGCTTATTGCTCAAAGAATTTCAGGCCACTAGAAGTGGGGGATGCAAGACTGGGAATCAATGCTAGGGAAAGCACCAGGCTGCCTCTCCTCATGAGGGAGGATGGGTGCTCAGCAAGAGAGGCTGGGTGGGATGGAAAATCAGCAGTAAGGACAGCCAGATGATATTGTAGCTGGGTTGTACGGCAGTACCTGATGTCGCAGCCTGGAGGTAAAGGTGTCTTGGGGAGCTGAGGGAAGAGTCAGCTACCTGAGTTGGGGCTGCTTGGTGTGCTGATGGCTCCCATCAGCAGTGCCCACCTGGGAGGTGCTGCCTGCCTTTGCTTCTAGTGAGGTTTAAGGGTTAACAGATTGAGTTGGAAGGGGGATATACAAGTGATAATCCCAGGACTCTGAGGGGACCAAGGGCAGCTGTTATTCTCTTCTCTTCCCTGCCACACTCCACGAAGGAGACAGGAAGGTTGAAGGGGCCCTTCCTTCCTGTGCTCTGCTGCTGCGACTGCCCGTTTACCTGGCTAGGTCTGATCCCCGTGCTCTGCACAATCCATCGCTGTCCAAGAGCAGCTTTTGTCCAGAGTTTTATCTCCTTCTGCCCTTAATATTCTTTTTTTCCCTCTTTATCTCCTGTTAATCATTAAATTTGTTATAGTCTTCCAGTTTGGGGTGAGACATTTTTTCCTTATTCCCTTTTTTAATCCTTCTCAGGGAGGAAGGGGGCTAATAGAAATCCTGCTCTGCAGGGCTTGCCCTGAGCCTTAAATGGAGACAGCCTCATCTAGGCAGGCTTGTAGACCAAGGATGTGTTGGTTTGATCCAGTGTGGTGGGCTCAGGTGTTGCCCATCCTGTCACGTGCGTGCTAAGGACATGCTTGTGTACACAGGGATGGCCCTGGGTCTGTATGTCTCATCTGCTGCACTGCGGGAGGAAAAATAATAGTCTGCAGAAGCAGTGGAGTGAAGGCTGCTCTTAGCTGCAGTTTTGCCATGTTGAGCTTCAGGCACATTGGTGAAGCCTTTTAAGGACCAGGCTCAGCTGGGCTCAAGCTGCAGAGCCTGAAGTGTTAGTGCAAAGAGCACTAAACTGCAGCCAGCTTTTGGGCTGAAAGCTTTGGGGGCAAAAAAATAAAAAAAATTATGGAGAGATTCATCTTGAGTGAGCTCACATTGAAGGTGCAGGATAGCGAAGGGATCGCGCCAGCCAGCATTGGTTCAGGAAAGGCAGGTCCTGCTTGACCAACCTGATCTCATTCTATGACGAGGTGACCCATCTAGTGGATGAGGGAAAGGCTGTGGGCATGGACATGTGGGAATGTTGATCTATTTGATGGTAGGAAGGATGTGGACAGGTTGAATCATTGGGTAGGAGGTTTAACAAGGCCAAGTCCTGCACTTTGGTCACAACAGCCCCCTGCAATGCTACAGGCTTGGGGAAGAGTGACTGTAAAGCTGCCCAGAAGAAAGGGATCTAAGGGTGCTGGTTGGCACCCAGCTGAACATGAGCCAGCAGTTTGTCCAGGTGGCCAAGAAAGCCAATGGCATCCTGGCCTGGATCAGAAATAGTGTGTCCAGCAGGAGAAGGGAAGCGATCATCCCCCCTGTACTTGGCATTGGTGAGGCCACACCTTGAGTACTGGGTTCAGGTCTGGGCTCCTCACCACATGAAAGACATTGAGTTGCTGGAGTGAGTTCAGAGAAGGGCAACCAAGCTGGTGAAAGGTCTGGCACACAGGTCCTGTGAGGAGCAGCTGAGGTAATTGGTATTGTTTAGTCTGGAGAAGAGGAAGCTGAGGGGAGACTTTTTCGCTCTCTACAATTCCCTGAAAGGTGGCTATAGTGAGGTGGGTATTGGTCTCTTCTCTCAAGTATATAATAAGTATATAATGACAGGACCAGAAGAAATGGCCCGAGTTTGCACCAGGAGAAGTTTAGATGAGATATCAGGAAGAACTTCTTTACTGAAAGAGTAGTCAGATGCTTGAATGGGCTGCCCAGGGAGGTGGTGGAGTCACCATCCCTGGAGGTGTTCCAAAAACACATAGATGAGGCACTTTAGGACATGGTCTAGTGGGATGGTGAGATGTTTTGGGCATTTTGTGAGGGGCGGGTTTTTTGTTGGTGGGTTTTTGGTGGTTTTTCATGTTTGTTGTTTTTTTCTGGGCTGACAGTTGGGCATGGTGATCTTTTCCAATTGTGACAATTCTGAGATTCTATGAAAATCAGGTTACGGCACAAGGGCTATGTTGAGGAGCTGGTCACAGTTCAGGTTGTAGGAGTGGTGTCAGCTTCCAAATTCCTTCATTTATAGAAATGCTCTTGGACTTGAAGTTTGTGTGTTGTTTTTTTGATCCTCCAGAAGCAGTGTTGATAATCATAACTGACGAATACAAAACATGTTATGTGCCTTAAATGCACCTGGATTGTTCCCAAGATGCAGTCTTCTAGGATCTGAGGGTTAAAAAAATAGCAAAAAAATACCACAAAATGGGAGCTGTCAGAGGTGAGGTGTGATAAAGGTCATGGTTCTTTGGGCAGCTTTGTGGTGGCATCTCGAAGTGACTCTGACTCAGTTTCACCTGGGCCTTTTGTATGATTTGGTCAGTGCTTTGTAAACATATTGGCTTTAAAAGCAAAAAAATAATTTCATGGGAAAGGCTTTCAAGGTGGTGTGGTGCTGTGCACCCAGTGTGAATTATTTACAGTTAGTGGTTCCCAGCTGTGGGCAATGCAGTCCTTTACAGATACATGTGAGGAAGGAGGCGCTCGTGTGGAAACTCATTGTGGTGTGTCCCTGCCATAGTTGCAGAGGTGCAAGCTGCTGTGCTATGTTACCAGGCAAGTTAGAGGATGCTGTGAGTGGCTTTATTTTTAGGTTTTACTGCTGATTAAGTGTGAACTTTGCAGCTTGTCTGGACTGCTCAGCTTTCTTGGAGCACGCTTCCATCCTGCTTGGCATGGATGTGTTGGAAGATCTGTTCTTCCTTGGAGGTCACAGTGCCTGTGGGGAAGGGAGAGATGTTGCACCAGTGGCTGTTGCTGATGGAGGCAGGGTGCGAGTGGTGAAGGATGAAAAACATGTCGGCGCGCTCCTGGGGAGATATTCAGGGCACAGAGAGGGACAGCAATTGGGGATTTCCTGTGAATGTTACTGGAGAAGGCAGGGGGTGACCAGCACCCTGCACAGACCCACCCAGCTGGCCTTTGGCTTTTGAGGGGAGTCGGAACTCTGCTGTTCCAAGTGCCAGTGTGGTTTGAGGGAGTTAAGACTGCCTCGGACACCACCTATGTGCCCTGCAGGAGAGGAGGCACACTTCCTGAATGAGTACTGGTTCTTGAGAATTGTATCTGAAGCTGAGGAAACAACATGCACAAGCTTGACAACATTGACTGATGCAGGGAGCCCTAAAACCTAGCTCCCATCCCAGCAGCTGGAGCAGGAAGGGTCCTTTTAGCACTGGCTCATCTTTATGCGCCTCCAGTGACTCCATTTTTTTTAGGGGCTGCGGCAGCAGGATCTGGATCCCTTTCTGGAGTGTGAAGACAATGGTGGGGTGATTGTCTGGTGAGGAAGAACAGACAAAGTGATATTGTTTGGCAAGCACTCTGATGGCAACTGAGGGAGAAGAGCAGGATATGTTGTCCCCAGTGAATTCCAAGGGGCTTGTGTGGAGGTCAAGGAAGAGTGGTTGAGTAAGGACATGAGATCTCCTTGACTGGACTCCAGTGGTGCCACGTCCCACCCTGCCTCTGCTGCAGGATCTTGGGGTCCTGAATGGCAGATGGGAGGCTTGTGAGGAGATGGCATTTGGCAAGATGGGGTGTGGGAGGCAGATGTGCATACACAGCTATCCCCACATGCAGATGTGCCCTCAGCTTTGTGCTCACGGAGTGGCTTTTCACAGTAGGACCGGCCCCTCTGCTCCATCTAAAGGCACAGGCAGTGCCACAGTGACGCCTGGTGATGGGAGATGGATTCAGGTCTGGTACCTTCCCAGCTGCACACCCACCACGGCTGTGCAAAGCAGTGACTCTCAAAATACGGGAAGAGCAAAGCGTCGGCCGTAGGAGGCTTTCTCTGGAAATACAGGTATTTTCCTTAGCAACTTCAGTGCCTTTTAAAGACAACACCAACAATTTTTTTCCCCAGTTGAAAAGCAGTCTTTTTTATCTAGAGATCAGAAAAGCAAGACCTTTAAATAAAGATCATCGGTGAAAGTGCAAAAAGGTGCAGAAAAGTGTCCTGAGTAAAGAAAAAAGATGGTGTGGGCATTAGCATAGCCAGAAACAGCTGTTTTGGGGTTGCACACAGATTTGGTTTGCTGCTCTTGATGCACAGGTGCTGCAGAGCAGGAGCCAGCCTGTGCTGCATCCCACAGGTACAGCTCTGCCCTACCAAGGTGTAATGGCATCTGCCCTTCCTACTCAACCAGACTGAACGTGCCAGCCACGCAGGTTAGGGCAGGAGAAGTGAGACAGGTCTGGGAGATGGCACATCTCTTCCCAAGACCACCTGAGCTGAGGGTTCTTTATCTGCCTGGCTCTGGTTATTCATCCCTGTGAGGTGCTGCAAAGAGCAGTGGCTTGGGGACAATTGTCCCAGGGACAAACACTTCAAGACTAATGTCCACATGAGGAAGATCCCACCTTTTCTACACACCTCCAGCTGCCTCCAGAGCAGTGTACCTGTGCGCTTGCTCTCTGAGGCTCTGTGTACTTAAATATGGACTGCGTGTCTTGAGCAGCGGCGGGACTGTCCTAACACTTGCCACAGTTTGCACCGGTTAAACAGAATCATAGAGCGGTTTAGGTTGGAAGGGACCTTTAAAAGCCATCCAGTCCACGCCCCTTGAAGGGAGCAGGGACATCTGCAACTAGAGCAGATTGCTCAGATCCCTGTTCAACCTCATCTGGAATGTTTCCAGGGATGGGGCATAGACCACCTCTCTGGGCAGCCTGGGCCAGGGTCTCACTGGCAGTATTTCTCCCTCCCCACCGGATTCCTGAAGACCTTGGCACACATGTGTCCTCACGCCAGATAATACAGCAGGTAGCTCCTGCGTAACATTGCACTTCTGGCTCGTTGCTGGATGGGAACACACTGGTGATAGCTTCGCTTTTGTAGGTTTTTTTTCTGGTGGCAAGAGTCTTTCACGTTAAATTAATTACAAAACTGAAAACCTAACACTGGACATCTCTGTATTGGATGAACAAGCCTCAGGATAAATGTGGAGCAGGGGGATGGTCACTCAGCTTACTTGGACTGAAGATGTCAGATGATTTGGAAAAGAGTTTTGTACTGGATGAAGAGATTGGCACCCTGTCCTTTGTGGAGACCTTAAAGCTTCTCATCGCCTTCCAGGTGCAGAACCTGTATGAGAAATAATGAAGACAGCAAACCTTCAAGCAGACATCTGCAGCTGAGCTCCTGGGGAGCGTCTCATCTGCATTTTCATCCTGTCAGAGGAACAGGTGACTGGAGAAAAAAGATGGCATTCACAGAGCCTCCCCCACCTTGGGAGAGAGAGGTTATGTACCTTCTCCAGAAGTGCATCAGGATGGGGAAGAGGATGACCTTGGCCCTGTGGCAGAGGATACGGTTCAGTATCCCCTTGGAAGATAAAGTCCAGATTAAATCTCTCTCCTCTTCAGAGAAGTTTACCTGTCCAGGAGGAAACCTTGCTGAACTGATGCAGTTTGTGATGCTCCTGATGGGCCTTAGAGGCATGTTTCTCACCCTGACCCCACCCTGCATTTCAGCAGTCACCATGAAGAAATACTAGTTGCATCCTGGCTGGCTGTCCCAGATAGAAGGGTGGGATACTCCCTGGATTTCTCTGGAAAGCACTGTTCTGTGCTTTCTAAAGGGAAGGCAGGCAGAGCCATGGCTACTGCAGGGGGAAGAGGTGGATGCATTGGGGAGGCGATGGTGGTGACATGGACTCTGGGGAGTCAAAGGGTTGAACTGGTGCTGTGCAGCACCCATCCTGGTGCTTCAGACCTGGTGTTTCTCCAGCAGGTCGGGGATTTCACTATCTCCCTGTCCATGCACTTGTTCTCAGTCTGTCTGGGTCAAGTGCTGGTGTGGATCTCACAGTGGATTATTTGCCATCCCGTGGAGCCCAACTGGAGGTCCCAAGCTCCAGAGCATGCTCTGAAGCTTCACAGCACATTTGGTTGGAGCAGATCCAGACGCCTGCCTGGTTCCCCTTTCCCCACAGCTGCTTGCAGCTGTGATGCAATGGTCTTGAGCAATGAGCAGCCTTCAGCCTTCCTGGGTGGAGTCCCAACATCTTACCCGCAATGCAGGGGGAATATCGGAGTTCAGGAAGAGTTTGCTGATGATGGCAACTTTCTTTCTAAGAAAGGCAGCTTCTTTCTCTGGCCGTGTGTTGCGGGCTGCCAGAGCTTCAGCTGAATCAGCCAGCTTGGAAAACCTGCAAAGGCATGGGAGGCCTTGCTCTGAGAGGAGTGCTCTGACTGTAGAGCTGCACAGTCATGTTCTTAGCTCCACATCTACCGGGTCAGAAAAAGTAATCCATGAGGTGTGGAAGAGTGAAATGGGTAGGATGAGAAGCCACTTTCCTCTTCTAACACCTTCATGGTCATGGCATTCACCTGGAGCGTGTAAAGTTTGCCCTTCTTCAGGAAAAGAGGGGACTCAAAACCTTCTCTATGTGGGATTGTGCTGACCATGGGGCTGTTGTGCCTTGGCCACAGCTTGCTCCTAAAAGTTTGCCAGGGAATTGGACAAAGTCAATAGAGAAATGCCACAACTGGCACATTGTATGTAGGCAAAATGTTAGATTGCTTGGGAACTATCAGACCAGAAGTACTTCTAGGATACCCAAAGGTGAGCCCTTAGCCAGGGAACATTTTTCTGGCTGAAAGGGCGGGGTTTGGGGGCTCCAGGGACAGATGAGATGTAGACAGCTACGGAGGGAGAATCTGGTTCCATTGTTTGCTGCAGTGTCATGTCCAGATACTTGCCTTGCATAGAGATCTGATAGGAGCTTAGGGGTTGCAGCACAGACCTTAGCACGTGCTAAAGAATCCATGGTCCAGGCTTTATCCCCTGCTAAGAGATGGGCACTACCCACAGGATGGGAGACTGGTGGTACCTGAGCACCTGGTGGAAAGGGAGCTTACTTGTCAATCTCCAGATAAAAGCGAAAGTCGTCAATGAGGAAGTTGACAGTAATGATCTGATTGTTAAACAGGCGACGTTTCACTAGTACCACCTCCTTGTCTGGTGGGGTCCTGTCAGAGGCTACACAGGAGTGGGAAGAAGTGCTCGGGGTGCTGCTCCTCTTCCACATTGAGATGATGGGCAAATCTGAGAGACAGGGAAAGAGCTCTTGTGTCCTGTTTCTCCCAGCACTGGGTTTGAGGCCAGCTGGCCATCTGAAGCTGAGCTACATCCTGCTCCTTCACCTTGCCCATGCTTGCTTTACCTGCATGCAGGTAATTTGCGGAAGGTCTTTCTACTTAGGTGGGCTACAGCCTTCCTGCAGCCAGGGTCTCCAGGGAGTGCAGACTCACCTAGTGTGTACCCTTCCCTCTAGCTTAGTAACCTACTCCACCCATCCTCTTTTCACCTGTGGTGTGCTTATGTTCATAGTTTTCATAGGAGAAGGCCACACAGTACATTAGATCAAAAGTCTCCTGGTCTGTCTAGCCATTGTCCTGTCTCTGACAGAGGCTACAAGCAGATAAGTAGGGAGAAGGAACAGTAAAAGCTGGTGGTATTCTCCCCGCGTACAACGTTCTCTGGCTTTCATCATTTTCATTTCCCCAGGGACTACTTGAGCTAGATGGGCTTTCTGTGTATTTAACAATTTCAGTGGCTTTCTTTTCTAACTGCTTTTTCCAGCCTCTAGAACCTGTACGTAAACTTTCAGGATCTACTGCTTTTATCAAAGCTCCCTGTAGGTCAGCTCCTTGTTGCACAGAAAATGCTTTCCTTTTGCTTATTTTTTACCCTGTGTCACCTTCGCTTCATTTAGTACCTCCTGGGTTTTATGAGGGGGAAGCAAACTTGCATATATGTTATTGCTTGAGAGAGATGCGACAGTGTCGTGGGGCACCTGCATCAGGAAACGAGTATTGCACAAATGGGCATTTGCACAGGTTGCCTGTGCAACATTCTGGAGCTCATCTCCCTGTTCCAGCGCTTGAATGTGCAGGTTTCTGCTTGAGCATCCTGAAATATTTGCTCTTTATATGCCTCCAGCAGAGAAAACTGAGGTTGGCACATGGGGATGCGAGAGGAGCCACAAGTTTCCTCTGACTTCTCCGCCTAACCCCAGGACTGTCCTGGGGAGAGAGGCAAAGAGGGTGGTGGAAGTCTAGCTGTACTTTCCTCCTCGTTTCCTAGTTCCCAATGGAGAAAGGTCTCAAAATCCACACGGCATTTGTCACTGTTCATCTCACTCCGGAACTTGCAGAGGCTTCTGACGATGTCGTGAACGGCACGCCAGGCCCACCTCTGTGGAGACATGGCACAGCTCACATCTGCCAGCAGCACAGCCCTGGGGAGCCAGCCCCCGGCTGGAGCAATGAGGCTGTCCCCCCTGTTGGAGGGTCTTTCCTTACCAGATTGTCTGTTTTAAAGTTCCCCGTCTCATGCCGCAAACGAAGGTTAGACTTGAGCGCATCGCTCGGGTGGAAGAGGTCCTGGTACTCTTTAAACCTGGTAGATGGGAGACCAGAGAGAGAGCATCAAGGGCAGCCAGACGCATGAGGATGGCAGCTGACGGGGATAGCCCTGGCGTTGGGGTCCCGCTGGACTTCTGTTCCAGGAGGAGATTGGAGAATAGTTAGGGGGCTGGATCCCCTTCCCTGGGCTCTGTTCTTGCACATAGAAGGCTTGGGAGTGTCTGTCCTGCTTATCTGCAGTGTTTCCTCTTGCAGTCCACCACGCTGCTTGCACCCAATTTTTATTTGGCCCTGCTGGCCTTGCACAGCTAAAGGCATCAGCAGCTGCCACAACAGTTTTGCTGGAGTGAGGGATTGTGATGCACTAGCTGATAGTTCATCAGGAAGTATGTTTGTTGCTGTCTGCCACCTTGGGGTGCAGAGGATGTTGGGAAAGATGTGTTTGCAGAACCACTAGGCTTAAGGAACCAGTTTGACCCAGGTGCTCACCATCGTTTTTCCATTGCTTTCTGGACAAAGATCTGTGCCGTCATCAACATTAAGGGGCTGACTTTTTTGGCCTCTTTTACTTCTTTGATGATCGAAGTATTGAAGTCCAGCTGCTCCTCTGGAAATGAAGTGTGGTCAATGCCTGCTCTTACCGGCCACCCTTGAACTACCATGACATCTCTTCCTACCCTCACATCTACAAGTGGCACCCTGTCCCACCTCTGCCTGCCCTGCCTTCTGTGTGCTCAGTTGGGTTGTCTCAGCCCTTCTCCTTTCTGTCCTGTGCTAATTCCATGCTTTGGGAGTGAAGCTGGGACTCCAAGAGCATCTAAATGAGACAAGCTAGGGAAGGGCTATTTCTGCCTCTGCAGGAGTTGCATGTTGCAAGTCTTGGTCAGTAGATCCTGCCAAAGTAGAAGACTATCTTTCTAGAAATATAAGTGGCAGTAGAAGGTCTCAGCAAATAAATGCTCCACTGGATAGGAAAAGAGAATTGCCAGGTTCCTGCAAGAGGATTTAAAATCTGCAACCAGTATCCAGCCCATAGAAAAGAGGCTTTCATCACAAATGGAGTAAAGTGTAGGGTGGGAGAGCACCTACCAGCTGGAATTCCAGCATGGAAGAAATGTCTGATAATGCTGTTAATGAGAAAGATCTTTGTCTTGGGGTTGGTCTCTGTGACTAGGTTCTCCACAGCCATCCAGAAACATAGCGGTTTATCTGCATTGTGCTCCTCAAGGAACTTCTTGACGTACTGCAGGTGGGAAGGTTGTGCAGTACTTTCACAAAGTGCCTACAGAGGAAAAGAAACCAGGAGATTTGACCTCTGTGCCACCAGTGACCTGGAAAATAGTCAGGACCTCTGTGCTTGCTTCTCCAATGAGAGAGATACCTGAGGAAAAGCTAGAAACCTGTGGATGAGTGCTGCGTGGGATCTGTGAAGCAGATGGGCCAGTCAAGGTACTGGTGGAGCACAGGCTCCCTCCTCTGTCTTGCCCATAGAATCATTTAGGTTGGAAAAGACCTTTAAGATACTCCTCCGCTGAGCTAGTGGGAATCCATGGGGGAATTTTCTTGACAAGCTGTTTCTCTTCTGTCATAGGCGTGCCTGCTCAACAGCTTTGCTGCCGTGTATCCAAAGGCACTGGTCCCTTGGCCTGAAAAGCAGGCTTCACCCAGGTAGTCAAAAGGAAGAGCTTTGGGTCTGCAATGGAGACCTTAGAATCTGCAAATGGACTGGGCAGCCCCACAGAGACCAGGGGTGGCACATCAGGGAGTGGTTGAGGATGAAGACATTCACAAAATGTGAGGAGTAAATCTCAGCTGTGGGGTTGGAGGTAATGCTACAGTTCAGACCCACAGGCCACCCATATCTACATCTAAGAGGTCTCAACAGTGAAGCAGGGAGCAGTGGCACTACAGGGAATCACTGAGAAAAATCTGCTTCCTGAAAGAGTGGAAGTAGCAAAAACCACGGTGCCAGACCTGGGTCTTCTAGTTGGCTTCTCTACTACAGCACTGGCTGTGCTTGATTTGTTTTTTCTCACAGGAACAGTCGTCATCTTTCTCTTCTCAGGTTCAACAGCTGTGGGGACAGAACAGGGTTGGCCCCTTTGGTGACAGCCAGAGCCTGCTCACAGAAGTCCTCAAGGCAAGGACCTCAGCAGAGAAACTCCAGCTGTCTCCAGAACCACCATACTAATGTCTGAGCCCTGCTCAGGAGACACTGGGTGCTGTGGGAACTCCTTGTGGCTATGTGATTTGACCTTCTTGGCCTTTGCTTCAGAGAAGCCCTCCCACTCCTACCTTCTCTGGCTGGATCAACACCCCAAAACATATGCCTTTCAAAGGTGGCTGGGCCTTTTTCTCCTTCCGGAGATGTTCTACCAGATGATGGGATGCAAGTATGGAAGTCCCCTGCTCATCCAGTCTCCTAAGGGTATGTTGGAGCACTTTGAAGGGCATGAAGGTTGGGGACCCATTCTGCTTCTAGCCTGCTCAGACCGGACTCACCAACTGATGGGGTTTTAGGATGCTGAAGAAGCTTCTCCTTGTTTGGGCTATCCACAGCCAGCACATTTGACATCATCTTCTGGGAGTCTGCATCAGACAGAGAAGACAGGACAGATCCTATGTTCATTCCTCCTGGTTATGACAGCCCTTCAACACTAGCTCTGAGTGGTATATTGTGATTGCTATTCACCATTCCTCTCCCCATCTCTGTCCTGTTCCCATGATCTACCTATGACACTGCGTTTCTCACCTATGATCAAGGCCCCACAAGCTCTCTAAGGGCTGCTACAGGTGACTGCTGTCACTGTCAGCACACCAGCAGGTACCTAGAAACTTGATCTCATTCCCAAAAGATTATGTAAGAAGACAAAGCTGAGGTTCTTCACTAGCACAGCCAGTCCCAGGGAGTGACAGGGGCTCTTGCTGGCTTTGAGGTTTCAGTCAGTTTGCTTCAGCAAAGGCTGGTGACCTAGGCCAGAGTAGGGATGGGGCATTTGGTGCCTCTGGTACTGGCAGGAGGGAATTTGGCCTGTAGGTCACTGCCAAAGCTTGGATTACGGCTCATGGCTCCCAGATACCCTGTTCCAATCCACTCCGTGATGTCCATGCACGATCAGCAAAGCAGCAATGCACCAAAGCCTGTGTGTTAGGGGTAGGAGTCACCACAGATGCACAAAATGTGCTTGATCAGCCTGAGCCAGCATGAGCCCTCACAGAAATACAGAGCCTCCTCTTACCAGTCTTGCACAGAAGTTCTATCCCTGCCTGGATGGAGCCCCCTTTCTGGAGATCCCGAATGGCAATTAATTGCCAGTGCTCTGAGGAGACACCTTCCAATTTCCTTGTGCCATGCAAGGCCTGGCTCAGCTTCAAGGACTCATTTATCCGCTGGGACAGAAGAAAACATCCATGTTTCCCACCAGTGTGGCCTTGCATCTTGGGCATCGGGACATCGCTCTGTGGAGCCTACGGCAAGAAGAGCAGCGGGTGACTGTAGAGAACACACACTCCATCTGAGGAGCTGCTCCTGCACTATGCCCACTGGTCTAGCTGCACATTTTGCTGTGCCCTTAGAGTACAACCTCAGCCAGGTTAGATCTCTGCTTTAGCTTTAAACCATCTGGAAGAAATCTAAGTGAGCATGAAGCTCATCATAGACCTTAAACCTACCCTTGCAGCTGCTTTAAGCTCTCACATCTGCCTGCAGCTGGGATGTGCAGCAGGTCCCTTGGGTAGTCCAGACAATGCCTTGCCCAGCAAAAGCAGTAGCTTTCCTGAAGTGGTCAACATCCACCCAGGAGAGCTGTAAACAACCCTGAAGGTATCCCCTGAAGACAAAGAACCTTGTGTGCCTTTTCAGTTGGCTGCTAGCCCCGGGAGCGAGCACCAAAAATAAACCTGCTAAGCCCCTGGCGGTTTCCCTGCCATTGGCGCAGGGGACTAAGGAGGAGTTTGACTTCAGCGATGGTGCCAACAGCGAACACGGGCTCAGCACCTGCTGAAGTGCTAACTGAACTCCCACACCAGGTCTGTGTTTGTGGAGAGGTGGTTTCCTTGACAAGAGATGCTTAAAAAGCCAGGCTGCTAATTAACTTACAGCCAGGAGCATTTAATGAATTGAGGTCAGGAGCTGCTAGCTGACTTTTCCACAACGCTCAGTTTGTGCCGGCTGAGATGTTGATATCTCTATGAGCTAGGTTTTGGGGGCACTAGCCCTGACAGCCTTTCCTTGCCATTTCCAGCATCAGCTTCTGGTTTTAGATGGCATTTTGGGGCAGAACCTAACAGCTGGTTGGAAGAACAATGCCCACAGTGAGCAAAAGGTTGTGTGGGGACCCAAGCAGGGTGAGATGCTTGGGGCGTTTTGGTCTACGGGGAGATTCCCAGGTGTAAGATTAGCCTTTAGGGTGCTGATAAACATGAGGCATTAGTGGGCTTTCCACTGCCAGGAGGGATAATAGTCTGGAAAGATGAGTGCTTGTGTGACTCTGCTTTCTTAAATCATCCCTCTTTACACTGTGGAAAAAGTCTACGGAAAACTTAAGCATGGTTGAATCATAGGCTCAAAGGCTGCGTGTCCTCTTCCCTCAGCACATTGGCCGGGCACTTGTGCTGGGACAGGGACATAAGGCTGTGTGTCTGCACACGAGTCACACTTAATAGCAGAATTCACTGTGGGCAAGGGAACAACAGGGAATTAATTCTCAGAAATCTTTTGCCCTTGAGGCAGTTACCTGCTGTTGGTCTCACCCCTGCCTACCCTGAAGACCACTTCTAAATGTTTCCCTCCTGGCTTTGGGCCAGGGAAGCTCTGGCAGGGCACTGCTGATTTAGGGAATCCTGAGGCAGAGGAGCTGAGGATCGTTGCTCCAGGAAGCTGGAGCAGGGCAGGCTCTGCTGTGCTACCCCCGTATCAGGGGATATGGTGGATTGCTGGACCACTGCAGCTAATGCTGGGCTCCTCCCTCCCTCCAACTTCTCACAACCCCACTGGTGCTTGCATACCCCTTGAGGATGCCCATGTTGCCTGTGCATCCACTTTACCGTAAACTGGAGGAATGTCCTGTCATCATCAGCCAGAAATTCTTCATACAAGCAGCAGAGTACCTGAGGACGAGCAAAAATGGGTTGTCCTCAATCAGTACTCCAGCAGCAACCTCTACTCCCCAGCCCTGCCATGCCCTGAGGTTGCAGTGATGATGCCTTGGGCAGGTTACACCTCACTGAGGTGCCCAGGAGCTGTACACCCAGGCTGGTACCGCCCATAAAGGCTTGGGTTGTAAATGTCTTTTACTCACGTTGTGCTGGAACCAGTAACTCAGATGCAAAAAGATGGCCCCTGCCTTGCCATCTCATGGCCCTTGGCATGTACATCTAAAAACTGAGGTCACCAGCTGTTAATTGTCTGGTCACCTCTGCTCTACTCAATAAACCAGTGAGGACGCTCCTCTCCACTGGCTTGGCGCATCTTGGTCACTGATGCAGTGCAAAGTGGATTGTTGACTGCAAGTTTGTCCCTTCCTAATCTCTTTGCAGCTTATTTTCCAAATACTACTCTTCTTAAAACACGCCCACAGCTCTTGCACCAGCCCAGAGGTGCCAGTGCCAGCTGCACCACCCAGCCTGACCACTGCCAGCACTGCTCTGTACCTTGCACATCTCGTTTTGGGCTCTGAATATCCAAGGGGAGAATTCTCCAGACATCAGATGCTTCTGCAAGTTCTTGAGAGTCCTGGTCTCCAAGGGAAGCCGTGGAATGGTGCCCTCCTCCAGGTAGGTCTTGCATATCTTCTCACTAATCAAATGTTGCAGGAAGAAATTGTTTTCTCTGTTGGGGTCCAGCACCACGGGCAGAAATTCTTCCAGGTCATGCCATAGGTCCAGGAGATGAGTCTCTATGGACCGGTTTTGGCACTTCAGGAAGTTCCTGAAGGGTCATCCTGCACAGGTCTCGGTGCTAAGAGCCCATGGAAGAAAACTCAAGGTCTCAGCTGGCTTTTTTGTGGATGGCAGCTGGACAAGGGGTGCAGAGGAACGCAGGTTAGAGAGGATTTTCTTTTCACAGAGGTCTTCCAGATGAAGGACCTCCACTGCATAGGGTCTCGGTCTTTTGGGAGAGGTTGCTCCTTCCTTGCCTCCAAAGGCAGTGTTTGCAGGATGCTCTGACTGCTGAGGAATCAATCCCAAAGAATCCTTATCCAGATGCAATTCCTTCGTGCTCCCAACTGGCCCTGGCTGCCTTTCTGGTTGCACCTGTAAACCAGGCATCTTCATTTCTTGTGTGTCTCTTCCTGCTGTAACCAAAGTCCAGATCTCTGCTTTGGCTTTCTTGCTGCAGTAGGGCCCTGACAAACCCTGGCTCCTTTTAATACGCATTGTGAAGAGATTCTCTGAAAAGCCTGAGGGCTCCTGTGAGTTGGGCTGTAATAAACGTTCCTGATATTCCTGCATCAGAGACTGCCATGTTTTCTCTTTCTCCATGTGTATCTTGCAGTGGATGAAGAATTTAGGGAGCCAGTAACTCTGAATGGTATAAAGGGCCTGTTCCTGCATCTTTCGTAGAATGATGGGTTGAACACACTTGGCTTTCAGCAGTGACCCTGAAACAGATGCAGGAGATTATGATGGGGAGATGGCTCCATGCAGACCATTACCCAGCCAGACAAAGCTGGTGATGGTATCCTATCTCCCTGGGAGCATTCAGGAAAGTCCACCTCCCTGGGAGGGCACTGCTTATCCCTGGGGCTCCCGTGTTTCTTACTGATGATGGTCTTGCAGAGAGTGACAATGCTGGAGCCTTCACGCAGGTGAGTGGCTTTCAGCCTGTGGAGCAAGAACAGGTAAAGGTCCCTCTGTCTTGCGTCTGACTTGTCAAGCCCCAGAAGCCTTTCAGTGGTGAGCCAGAAGTTGGTCAATTCTTCCCCTACAAATCAGACGAGAGATGGGAGTTGGAGGGACTCCCTGAAAGCCCCACTGATGAGTGAAGCAGCCTGCATTTTTTTAAAAAGAAAAGAAGGAAAGATCGCCCCGATGAACTGAGAGACAAGAGCCAGGGTTATGCATCTCCCTGGCATGCAGCACCCATTATGGGGCTCTGCTGCTGGTTCATCTTCCAAAGTTCTAGCTGCAATCGCAGTGTCTTCAGTCTTACTGGTGTCCCCTGATCTGTGCCGGTGTCCTGCTAGGCAGCTTCCCCACAGTGGTCTGAGAAGGGGCTGCAGACTGTCCTGTGCCCACCTGCCATCCCCTGGATGAAGGCCTGGAAGTGGCACATGCCCTGACTCCCGCTGATGCACTTCTCCAGCAGCCACTGGTCCGCACTCTGCCAGTTCAGCAGTTTTGCTGTCAGAGAGAGAGTGCAGAGCATGGCATCAGGGGGTTGCATGCAGGAGCGGTCCCCAAGAAAGCCCTCCGGATCCCACCAGCTGCCCGAGGGCAGCAGTGCTGTGTGTGAGCCAAGAGACCAGCAAATCAGACTAAAACGGGAGGTTTGGCCAGGTTGTGGTGTTTGCAAGGACAAGTCACTCGTGTCGGTGACAGTCTGCCCAACTATTGTCCCTCTCTGCCTTGCAAACATCCATCTTTTTTTCACCTGCATTTGTGATTAGGCCTTAACTTCCTTCAGCTTGAAGTTCAAGCCAACCGGAGAAGCAGCAGCAGTACGCTCAGTAAACCGTGCTGGAGAAATCCTCGATGAATGGCTTACTTCTTGGAATTGCAGCTCTGCATCCCCACTGCCATAGGTTTCCAAGTCCAAGGATGCTCTCCAGCTCCACTTCACCCATGAACCACATGGTAAACTCCTGCTAAGCAGCTATTTCAGCTCAACTCCCTGGAGGCAGCATGCCCATACTACCAGGGCTGTGGGTTAAAGCCCCACTCATCCCATGGAAACCCTGGGATCCGTTGCATCCCAAAAAATGGGATGTACAACACCTTTTTAACCCCGAGTAGAGGCACAACCCGCTGGGCAGGCACCAGGCGGTGCCAGCAGTGGCAAGAGGAAGCTCTGCCACGGGCATGAAGCTGCTCCGATTTCCTCCATGCCGCGATGACTCACCTGCTTCCCCCGACCGAATGAAACCCAGAAGCTTCTGGCAGAGGATGAGGTGGAGGCACAGGCTGGATTTGCAGAAGTGAGGCAGGCGGTGCTTTTCTAGCCAAGCCAGTAAAGCCGGGGGGCTGGGATCCTGCGTTGCAAGCCCGGCAACCAAGGAGAGGATTAGGCTGTGAGCGAGGAGCCGACTCTTGCCTGAGGGATTGGGGTGAGTAATGGGACCCTGCTATGGGGAAAGGAGGCAGGGAAGGTGCCGTGTTGCTAGACAGCGATGCAAGCCATCCCTGTGCTGAGAAACAACAGGGAACACTTGAGCTACAGCCGCTGCTTGCATCTCTGTGAGCTCTGTCTGCAAACCTGGGAGACCTGATGCTGTGTGCCTGCCTCTCCCAGAGCCCAGGGAGGAAAGCATGGCAGCTTGTTGGGAGCACGGAGAAGAGCAGGTTCCTTTTTGCTATGGGATAAGAGGACCGAAAGGAGCAGGTTCCCCTTTGCTATGGGATCTGAGCCACCACAAACAGTGCTCATGGCTGTGGGGAAGGGGAGCATCCATGGGGAGGGCTGAGCTTGCCTGAGGATCAACAGGATTTCACTCCTGGTGAACTTCAGGGGGAATATAGACACAAGAGGTGATGATTGTGTTGTCCTGTCTGCCACCACATCTGCTCTCCTTACCTGCAGCTATCAGTGTTTCCTGAGGGCTGGATGGACCCCCATAAACTGCCCCAGGACTTCAACTGGCTTGTGCTCTTCCCAGGGCTTAAAAGCAAAATGACACTTGGGTTGGAAATAATCCCTCGGCTGCACAAACAGGAGAGACAGAGAGTGGCTTTGGCACTGAGAAATGGGCCCCTTCCCTCCCCTGCCCTGTACCCTTCCTCCCTCCTCACAAGGGGTGTGTTCTCACTAGGCAGCTTGGCAGCTCTGGCCAGAGGTCCCACTGGCCGGTGCTGCTGATGTAAATGGGTGTCTGGCCAAAAACCTGTATTGAAAGGAAAGGGCAGAGCTGAAAGAGATGGAGGGCGGCAAAGGAGCCCAAAGCCCAGCTGTTCTAGTTGGCCCCCCCTACTGAGAAGGGCATTGTCTTTCATTTAGGACCAGGCTGAGGTCCTCAAGTTTCCCTTGTTTTCCAACCCAACTCTGGTGTATTGCCAGTTTTCCTGGGTCTTCTAATATCACAGAACCTGAAAATTCGCCTAAGAGCTCAGAAAGGTCCCAGGCTTTATGGTGCAGAGTGAACTTACAGGAAGATTCAGAAATGTGTTCAAAAAGTCAACAAAAATATCATCTCTCAACAGAAGCTCCATGTTGGTGAAGGCTATGGTTGCTACAAGGAGAAGAGAAAGTTACCTTGGCTTTGTGTTGCCAAATGTGATTTAAATGTGAACTGAGGGATGAGTTTTGAGAAGAACACCTCTAGGGGTTGTGCAGTATGGGCTGGTCTTGTGCACACACGGGTGGATTTGGAATTGGGACAGTCCATGAAATGTGGGTCACAGCTCACCCATGTGCTCTGGGCAGGTGGCATGTGGCGTTTGGAAAGCAACAGGTTCAGCTGCACGCAGGAGCTGGAAACTTCAAACGGCAGCTTTCTAAATAGCAAAAGGAACATATTTCATGGAGGCTGGGCACATGTGGTGACATCCACAGGGCAGGAGGAGGGAGATGCCCTCTGAGTCCTCTCACTCAGGTTCTGGTAGCAAATTTCCCCCCAGTTAGCAGGCACCATTGGGCTAGGGGCAGGCTGGAGCTCTGGGTAGAGCAACAGTTGCTGCAGACTCCCCACCCCATCCCCAAGACATCAAGGCAGCGTGTCAGTAGTGCCCAATACCACCCTTTATCCTGTGGAGTTTTACTTCTGTCTGAAAGATCTGGATGCAAGGCGTGGGCTGGCATCAGCCTACTGATGGGTGGATGATGCCCTTGGAAACATCTGCTTGTGTGAAGGTCCAGTGAGGACCCACATTTCAGAAGCCTAACGCTGCTTGTTCTCCTTTTGGGATGTTTAGGGGGGGTGAAGCCTCCAGCAAAGATAACTCACCAGTGGTTGTCATGCTGCCATGTCTTGGGGTTGCCATGTTGCCAGGGCTGTGCTCTGAAATGCAGTACTGCTTGCGATGCACTTGTTCTGGAGAATCTTCAGGGGAGCTGCAGGTTTCTCAGCACCCTACTCTTTGCTGTCCTTCAGGGAAATGTCACTTTTTTTAACCACCAGCCTTGCAAACACACTTGGACAGTCCTGAAATTAAATCCTTCCCCTCTCCCCACTTGGGTAATCTTCTTGCCTTCACATCAGGTTCTTGGAAGTGTCTGGGCACCAGTGTGGCTGCTGTCAGTGCATCTGCTCAGCTGGTGACGGAAATTTCACAGGAAACCCTGCTATGTCCACCCTGGATGGAGCAAACCTAGATTTCTTCTTAGCTGTCCTGCTTCATCAGATCTGGGTCTGAGACTCAACCTTGGAGACCCACCAGTGGGAAGAGGAGCAATAAAGCAGGAACCACATCTCTCTTACAGCCACGGTGACCTGTTGCCCTGGCAGGAGGAGGAATCTGCTCCCCAGGTGAGTATTTGGTTCCCCTGTCTTTAATGCTATGGTATCAGACCTGACAGGGCTGCTTGTGCTCTCTGGGTTTTGGGCACCACCGTGCCTGGAGTCTCTGATGCGTCTTGTAGCAGAGAAGCGGGTCTGCTTGTCTGTGGCTGTCGATGGGAGAGGGAAGGGTTTTAGAACTTGTGCAGTGCGGAGCAGAGGTTTTGTGGCTTCTCCTGCACAGGACCTTTCTTCTGTGCTTGCCTGAAGAGGGGGCTGCAGGATAGACTCTGCCAACCCTGTGTTTCTAAGAAGACCTGAGCTTTCTCCTTCTGACGGGATGGAGTTATGTTGAAGGTCGTGTCCCCTGCTGTGGCTGTGGCTGCAGTCTCTGTTACTCTCATCTGCGTGGGCAGGTTAAAGCACAGTTAATGGGGGCGTAGCCTCCCTGGAGCCACTCTGCTGCAGGCCGTGGTGGGACAAGACAGCTGCCCGCACCCCACAGGGTCACCAGGAGCAGGGCCACCCCACAGGGTCCCCAGGAGCAGAGCCACCTCACGAGGTGGCGCTGTCAAATCAGGAATGAGCCTGTGACTCCACAGCTTCGATTAGTAAAGGGACAGACTCCTAGTTAACTGTGGGGCTTCTGCTGGGAACCCGAGGGTGACAGTCCCGGGCTGCTGGCACCAGCTCGATCCGTCACACCAGGGAAACGAGCTCATTTCTTTGTTCATCGCGGTGCTGCCCCGTGCAAGGAGGATAACTGGTGCTAGACCAGGAGGGACAGGAGAGAGGCTTATGAAAGCGTGTTAAGAGTCATAGAATCATTTGGGTTTTAAGAGTCCTTTCAGACCAAGTCCAACTTGTAACCTAGCATTGCCAGGTCACCACTAACCCATGTCCCTCAGTACCACATCCTCATGGCTTTTAAATCTCTCTAGAGATGGTGATTCCACCACTTCCAGGGCAGCCTGAGCCAGGCCTTGACAAACCATTTGGGGAAGAAATTCTTCCTAATACCCAACCTAAACCTCTCCTGGTGCAGCTTGAGGCCATTTCTTCTTGTCCTATCGCTTGTTCCTTGGGAGAAGAGACCAACCTCCACCTCACTAAAATCTCCTTTCAGGGAGTTGTCAAGAGAAAGAAGGTCTCCTCTGAGACTCCTTTTTTCCAGGCTAGACTCTAGTTCCCTCAGCTGTTCCTCACAAGACGTGCTCTAGACCCTTCACCAGTCCTTAGGGAAAGATTGCAAATTATATAAATAATTATATATGAAAATTTTCATTTGGCAACTGAACAGATGCTCAGTGTGCTCCTCAGAGTCTGGTGCAGCTCTGCTGATGCCTGTCCAGCTCTGAGCTGACCTTGGCAGGTCTGTGCCGGTCTCTGCTGGGAAAGTACCAAAGCTATGAGCAGAATAGGTTGATGTGGTTACTGTGGGAGTGCATGGGGCCATTTCCATGGAGATCGTCCCTAAGAGGAGATCCCAAAAGATGTGGCAGGATGGAGCTCGGCTCAACCTGGCTGCAGCTTCCTGGGGTTTGCTCAGTGCACACATGGGCACATCTGCCCTGTTACCTTTGCTGCAAAGGCTCCTCACAAAAGGAGCTGATGTGAGCTGTGTGGCTACTAACAAAAGAGAAAAAAAAAAGACTTTAAAAAAAAAGCTTACAAAAAATAATGAGCACAGCCTAGATTTAGAAGGGGTCTCGGAGAGGAGCGCAGAGTGGCTGGACTCTTTGTACAAAGATAAGGGCAGGATTGCGACACCAAACACGTCAGAAGGGCTTCGCTCTCTATCTGTCCAAGCCCAAATTACCCACGTCCTCCATCCTCATGGACGTGGGGAGCAGCCCACCCTCAGCAGACCTGAGGTGACCTCCACCAGTGGCAGAGGGTGGCAGAGGGGACACAGTGCTGGGTTTCTTATCCTTGCCCAACAAAACCTGGCACAGCCCGCTGGGATGGCGAAGTCCAAGGCTGCCCGACCACGCGGTCGGCCTCCCCATCTGCGGTCGCTGGTTGCTCACAGCCTCCCCAGGCACCCTAACCTGCCCCTTTTGGTGCCATGGAGGGGGTGGGGGGTTGTTTTTTTCTCCAAGCTTCGGTCGGGACCCACCAACTCATGGCAACCCCAAAGGCCTCAGCGTTGCTCTTGGTCTCAGGTGATGGTCTACAGACCCTGCAAGCTGGGAAACAACAGCACGAGGAAGCGGTGCAGGCACCTTGCTGCACAAACCCGCTCTCCTTTTAACATGAGTATTACACGCCCAGAGTGAGCTTCTGGGGGAAGACTGAGTGGTTTTTTTGCCCTCCACACAGCCCCAGCCTGTTCTCACATAAATAGTTTAGGACACCTCAAAGGCCGTCGGCAATGGGTGTGATCCTTTGGGGCCCATAGCACCTTAAAATTGGAATTATCTGAGGTCTCAGGTATGGCAGCCGAGCTTTAAATATTAATTCCTTTCTCAAACATATTGGGATTATTTTTTATATATTATTTTCATGCTCAGTCTCCTGGATGTGTAAGATTTGTTTGCTCAGCAAGGACATCTCTGGGTATTTCCTTACGTTCATTAGAAGTATTTTTGAGCCTATTGCCATCTGTCTGTAGTTTCCTTGCTTGGTACCTGCAGTGAAAGCTGGGCTCTGACCTGTTACACCTGACAGCCCTGCAGCGAGATCTGTGTTTGGTTGTCTCTTCTCCAGCTAAAGCAAAATCACTTGTGTAACCTTATACGAGCATCTGTTGACTTTACCAGCCCAGGTTAAGTATGTGCTGTGGCAGGACAGGGACCTACGTCAGCCCTAAGGAAGGGACATGGACAAAGCACTTTGCAGTTACCTTTTCTACTTCACAATGTCGGGCCCAGATCCTACCATTTAATCCACTTGGGCAGTGCTCAGAGGATTTCTGCACTCTCACTTGCAGAGCTGTGAAGGGTATTAGGCTGTAATTAATCTGCCAGACGCAGCTAACACGGCCCTGACCTAGCTGGGAGTGCATTTAGCAGCGTGAAGAGTGCTAATAAAAAAAAGACCAAAAAAAAAAACCCCATGCACAAAAAAAAAACAAAAAAACAAACCCTGCCAATGCACACTGTGACCAATTTCCAACTGCAGGGAAAAGCATGTGCTGAGCAATCCCTGGGATATTCTCCACCCTTGTACAGAGCAAACTGAGCCAAGCAATTTCTAGATCTCAAATCCTGCCTGCCCCTCTGACGTTCTCATCTTCCAGCTTCCCTGGGTCACTTTTTGAAGGCAAGCACGTGCTTCTCGGCGGTGGCCTCCGCTTGCTGAAGACACTCGGCCTCCGTGCAAGGTCTGCAGGCACGCAAGGCAGAGCCGACGACAGGTAGGCGCTGCCTGCCAGGGTTGCTGCCAAAGCAACCTCCCAGACCTGGCAGCAGCGATGTTCCTTCTGCAAAGAGCCCTCCCCTGGGTGAGCAAGGGAAAAGGGGGCTGCCAGGGGACGAAGCAGCCATTGCATACGAAGGGTGGCAAGGTGGGCACGGGGCACTGAGACTGGCACTAAGGGGGCTGAGAAAGGGATGGAGAAGGAGGTACAAGCAACTGGGGAGAGGTTTGCACAAGGCTGCAGCAGTCCAAGGACCCTCTTCTCCTAAATGTGTCATGGGGAAGGAGCTTTGTTTTTCCTTTGTGTGTGGCTCTGCACCTTTTCCTTTATTAATTTGCTTTCCTAAACTGCCCAGGTAATCTGCTCTGCCTCCAAAAGCCCTCTGGTCACCAGCCCTCAGCTACCCTTGACCCTGGCAGCATCTTCAAAGGGAGCATGGGCCTGCTGCGGAGCATGCAATGTTTGCTCACTTATCGAGCGAGCAGCTACCGCCTCCCTGCCTTGGGGGGTTTCGTCAGCCTCCCACAGCACTCCAGGGGAGATCGATCGGCCACCGCTGCTTGCACAAGGTCAGTCCCCCCCAGTGCATATGATTCCCCCACCCCACAGTGAGCTCTGGTCCTCAATCAGTGATTACTGGTCTGCTCTTATTGGAGCAACTTAAACACTTGCTCATCTTGCTAAGGCATTAGGGTCATTTTTTCCAGCCTTTGCTAATCGTAGGTAAAAGGGGCTGCATCTTCAGTTCCTCCACCCTGAGTGCCTCCAGAACCGAGGTCCCAGCAGCAGTGAGCACGCTGGGGTGGGTCCAAGCAGAGGCAGCTGTGCCCAGTGGTGGGCAGAGACGGAAGTGATGCTCCATCAGAACATCCAACCTATGTCCGGTCTCACTTGGCTGCATTTTGGCTCCTTATGCAGGACCTTGCAACTCAAAGCACTTTCCTGGAAGGGTCTGAAAAATGGTGTATCTGAATTT
Organism: Baryphthengus martii; assembly: GCA_013396935.1. Lineage (NCBI taxonomy): Eukaryota > Metazoa > Chordata > Aves > Coraciiformes > Momotidae > Baryphthengus > Baryphthengus martii. The sequence continues at coordinate 142,027 of VWZK01001087.1, forward strand.
GGGAATGTCTTAACTATTGGGCATGGGGAGAGGAGAGATGCTCATCCCTCCTCCCTCCCACCTGTGCCATTGCTGGAAGCTTGGACATTTTGGGTGTGTCAGACCTCTTCTTAAGACCTAGCAGGTCACAACAAAATGGACCATTTCTCCTCTCTCTGATTAAAAAAAATAATTCATTTCTATTTAAAAATATTTTTTTTAGGGCTGGTGAAAGGCAAATGGGTACCTGTGCTTAGTGGACCAGGTCTGCAATCTATTGGGGTTGAGATCCCAGGGGTGGTCAGCTCTCCAGCTGCAGGGTCTGCAGTGAGGGGACACCCTTTGTGATGGCCCCAGAGTGCTGGGAAAGAGTCCCATCGCTGCAGGAGCAATGCCAGCTGACACCTGTCCTGAGCCACAGGGAAGTTTCATACTCTGCCTTTTTAACCCTTGAATTGGCACCAGCCCCCCACGATTTCTTTTCCTCCCCGTGGTGTGACTTTTCTACATTTTAAGGCATTCCCAAATTTATGAGGCTGCACTTTGAGAGTGTCCCAACAACCAGGCCCCTGTGCCAAGAGCACGTTGCCCAGGGCAGCGGTGTGGGACATGAGGACAGGGATGGGTCACGGAAGCCCCCAGCAAGGCACAGTTGAGAGGGAAGCCATGACCCCTTCCTGCTTGGGTCCTTGCTGGGGTGGGGAGAAAAAGAGATGCCAGGATGGTATTGGACTGGGCACACCTAAGAGCGGGAATGTCTCAAGCTAACCATGAAACAATTGACCATCCTAGTCCCCAGATCTCCCTCAGAGAGTCTTGAGGACCTCGCTGTGTGCTGTCCCTGCTGGGTTTGCAGGAGGCTGCAAAGTCCAGCCCTGATCGACCCTCCCAGCTCGCCAAGTGCTTTCCAATCTTGGCAATTCTCGCAGGATATAAACCGCGCCACGGGGAAGTGCCGGGGCAGGCGAATAAAGGTGTTCCCACGAATTAATAGGAGGAAAAACTAAAAACATGTGCCAGTTGGGACTCGCCCCTGGAGCGGTACATTGTCTCTGGCCGGCTCGCTGCGCATTTAGAGCGGGGCCCTTTGAAGGCTGATTTAAATCCACTCCTGGGAGGTGTCACCTGTTGGCATCGTGCCTTCCCCAGCTCCCCGTTGAGGTTTTTGTCTCGTTGAACGCTGGCGACAATAAGGGTCACTGGAGCACGCAGCTGGGCGAAGGCACAGCCTGAGTCGTGTTTCCCAAAAAAACCCGGGCAGCCTGCAAGGGGAGGAGGGGAAAGGCGGGGAAGGCAGGCGGTAAACAACCTGCCTTGAGTCCTGAGAGGAGACGAGGGGACTTTTCTTCCCAGGCTGGTTTCCCGGGAGAGGGCGCTGGCCCCGCGGCTGCAGCGCTCGGCTCTTCTCCGCTGGCTCGTAAACATGTTGTGCAGGGACACGGGGCTGCCACCGAACCCCTCCCGGGAAAGGAAGCGACATCCCGCCAACCCATTCTGAGGGTCTCTTCCTAGGCTGGGGTTTGCTGGCCGGCAGGTATTTATCGGGTGGAGAGGAGATGTTGGCATTGCAAGCTGCCTTTGCTCCCTGCTTCCCTTTTGGGGTTGTTTGGAGCTCAGTGGGTGAAAAAGAAACAAACAAAAAAAAGGAACTGTCAGGCCCTAAGGCTTGGATGACATGAGGGTCACCCCACGCCTTAGGGACTTCCAGACATAAACACCCTGGGCTTGTTTGCAGCCAGCTCTGGTAGTCAAAGTTCAGAGAAGTTTTCAGAGAGCGAGCCCATTTTTCAAGAATTTGGAGCTTTTGGAACTGTCAGCGTCCCGATTAAACAAATCCTCTCCACAAACCTAAGGAAAGGGCTGGGCATGGCTTTAAGTTGCCTGTGGCTTGAGAGGTCCTTTTTATGGGGGCTATTTTGCATCTCTCCTGGCTTGACTGAGTCCCAACACCAGCTCCTGCCACCTTTTGCTTCAGCTGAGCCATTGATTCAGGTGACCAGAGCCGAACATGGTCTGAGTAGGAGATTCCCGAAGTAGTTTCTAAGAGTAAAACACAGCATTCGTTTCTGTGATGAAACCTTTGCTCCATAGATAGGGTTGCAGGCCCTGGGGGAAGGCAGTTTCTGTTGTAAAGTTTGGTGGCTCTGCCTTTCTGAAGCAATGTGAGGAGGTGAAAAGCGCTTGAATTTCACCGTGGTTCGGGGATTGCCTCGGGGCATTAACACACACTTGTGGCTGCTGCGTGGTTGGTGGGTTGAATGAGCTGGGTAAAGAATGAGTTGGGTTGTCCCCGGAGGGAGGGTGGGGACCCGGCTCTGGAGACGGGCGATAAATCAAGGCAAGGGTTTAGTCAGCACTTCCACCTCCTCCTTGGCTGAGGATCCGGCTCTCCTTGGCCACTTTTCCCCCAGGCTCTGGCTGTGTTCAGTAGGGTGACTGTGCTCATCAAGAAGGTCCAGTTTGTGGAGGGATAGCAATTTTGGTGTCACCTTGCCAAGGCTGGCGTGGGGCAGCCCAGGATCCTGTCGCTCCGAGGCAGGCGTGTGGGTGGCGTGCGCTTGGCCTGGTACTTGTGCGTGTGCGCGCAGGTGTGTGCACATGTGTGCGGTTCCTTCTGCTAGTGCTGACCTTCATTTCCCACCCCATGGATCTGGGCTGGGAGATGCAGAGAGCTCAGCAGGAGCCGGGATGGGACAGTGAGTGAGCTGCCGGGGTGGAAAAATACTGAGCAGTGCCTGCAGTTTGCTGGGTGCCCTTTGCCATCCCGGGTGCCTCTAAAGTGGGTGCTCTGGCACCCACGGTTGGGGTTGGGGGATTTCTCCTCCCTCCTATGGCCATGACTGGTCAACCCACGCAATGGGTCTTGGCTGCAAATCCAGGTGCTGGAGCCTGTTTACCTGCTCCGAGGGACAAAGCAGGCACTGCCTGTTCTCCCACCCCCAAATGTGCACCAACCAAGAGCCTAGGCCCAGGGCTTGGCGGGGGGGGGCTCCAATTCCTCCCTCTTTTTCCCCACTGCTCTGTTTCCCCAGGGCGGCTTATTTCCATCCCCGCCAGTTATGCAAAGGTAGCCGCTAATGTAAACGCCGCGGAAAGCCCTGGATCCGCTCCTGCCGCTCACAACTATACGAGATGACGGGTTACTTTTTCGGGTCGGGAATACTGCAAAAAGAACCCCCCCTCCCCCGCAACCACCCCGCCCTCTGCTTTCTACTCCTCCTCCCCACAGTGCGGGGCGAAGCAGGGGGTTTCCCTCCTATTCCCGGCGAGGCGCCGCCGGAGGAGGAGGCGGGAGGCGGGGCGGTGGCCCCTTGTCGTCGTGTCGTGTGCCCCCCTCGCCCCGTCCCGGTCCTGNGCCCTCCCGCGGGGCAACCGGAGCCCCGCGGCCGGCGCGGAGGAGCCTCAGCGTAGCAGGGTGGGCAAGGGAGGACTGGTCTGGGCAGCCTGAGCCTCCCTTGTAAAGAGGTGTTGGAGTGACTTGCCGTGGCACTTGGCATTTTCAAATAATTGGCGTTTCTGAGCTTCGGCACCCTGGCAGCGGTGATCCTGGGCTGCCAGTCTCTGGGGAGCCCAGCTCCAGACTGTGCTGGGCTTTCTGGGATGCTGCAGCTCTCCCCAGCTGGGATTAGAGTCCCGTCAGCCTCCTTTCAGCACTACCTGGAGGCTACTGCCTGGGTTCCTCACGCTGCCTGTTGCTCTCCTTTGCCCTAGACAAGGCTTGTCTGACTTCAGACCAGCTGATGGGAGAAGGCAGCTGGGGCTGGCCAGCTGCCCCTTGCTGAAGCGAGAAGGCCTCAGCCAAGCTTTCGTTGTGCATCAGCCTTGTCTGGAGCAATGGTGAGCGTGGTTTGGTGAAAGACTCACACAGGGCTGAGGAGCACTTTTGAAAGCTGTTGCTTGGTGGGTAAGACCTAGTTTATTGGTAGGACGTGGGTAGGAGTTTGAATATTCATGAGATGGCTTTGGAGGCATCACTTCTGGAGCAGGACTTTTGTGTCTTCCTGCCTCTACCTGAGCTGCTGTGTTTTCTTGTCTCCAGAATGGCATGGGAATGCTATAGGTGACAGCCAGCTCCATGGCTCGGCTGTCTTGTGCTCCTCCCTGGCTTGTGGGGGGTGAAAAAAATCCAGGAGCACAGGGAAGGGCTCACAGTTGGGATTGTTTTTTTGTATCCTTCCCGCAGGAACCCCTTTGTCAGATCTGCAGCCATGGCCACCTCGGCAAGCTCCCACCTGAGCAAAGCTATCAAGCACATGTACATGAAGCTGCCACAGGGGGAGAAGGTCCAAGCCATGTACATCTGGATCGATGGGACAGGGGAGCACCTGCGCTGCAAAACCCGCACACTGGACCATGAGCCCAAGAGCATTGAAGGTGAGGGGGCAGGTGAAGGATTCACAGCCTCTTGCTGGGTGGAGAAAACAGCTGTTCTTGGCTGCTGCAGAGCAAAGATGCCATTTCTCTCCTTTTTTGTGACAGAAGGATGGTATTTGGGGAAGACATTGCTCCTCACCCCCTTCCAGTTACCTCTTTCTCCTGTTCCTGCAGGGGAATGTTGCCAGCTCTCCAGATGTGGAGTTGCAGTAAGATGCCTGGGGTTGGGAGCCCGTCCCGAGCGCTGCCCCCACTATGGAGGGGGCTGTTGGCTGGGGCCCGGCTGCCCATTGACTCCTGAGTACTCGTTTTGGCCGGAAGTAGTTTGGCAGAAGAAAGTGGAGGGGAAAGAATGGAGCTATCCGGTGTAATTAAGAGCTTGTGTCCCTCAGAACAAACAGTTCCAGCTTACACAATAATAGCATTAGGATTTTCCCCAGGTTGCCATGGTGCTGACTGGAGACAGTTATGAAATGAAAATAGTGTGTGTGACTGAGCAGAATTTTCTCGCTTTTTTTTTTTTTTTTTTTTTTTTTTAGTTTTTTTCCCGTTTCCTTTCCCGTTTTTCCCTCTTAAGGGAGCGGTTGGCACAGCTCCTTTGAAATCTTTTTGCTTCCTATCCTCCTGCTTTTCTCTCCAGGATGTGGAGGAGATAACATTGCCGGGTGGAGTTCACTGCTGCTCCTGCTGTGCTTTGACCTGGAGGGCAGTGCACAGCCAGGAGGTGTGGGTGAGGGGACCAAGCTGGCCCTACTTCTTCTCCGCATAAGACTCCACCTACCTAGGTGTGATTTGCTTTCCCATCTTCTCCAGGCCGTGCAACATGGATGCGGGTGTTTCATGGCTCCCTCTCTTCCTGTAGCTTGAAGATGTCTCGTGCTCTGCCCTCCTCCAGCTTGCCCAGCCACCTCTGTGAGACTGGGTGTTCTGCTCATCCCCGTGGTTCTTGCAACATGGGAAACATCCTCAGTGCTGCTCAGTTCTCTTGGGCTTGGCCAGCAGCCCAGATCCTTGTGTTTCCCAGAGTGGCTGAGTTGTTGCTCTCCCTGGTTTTTTGCTTGTTTTTGTTTGTGTGGTTTTTGGTGGTTTTGAGGGTTTTTGTGGCTGGGGTTGGTTTTTTTTGTGTTTTACTTCCCCCATTTGGAACAAAATCAGCTGAGCAGGGATTGAACCTATTGTAGGCCTGTGCTCTGTTAAGTGTCTTCCCTTCTATAATACTAGAAGGTGGCGGGGAACCCATCCTCCTAGTGACCAGGGACCCTGCGTCAGTGTGGCTCATTCCTTTCTCTGCTCCAGATCTCCCTGAGTGGAATTTTGATGGCTCCAGCACCTTCCAGGCTGAAGGCTCCAACAGCGACATGTACCTGCGACCTGCTGCCATGTTCCGGGACCCTTTTCGCAAGGATCCCAATAAATTAGTTCTCTGTGAGGTCTTCAAATACAACCGCCAGTCTGCAGGTGAATGGACCTTCTCCTTTCTACTGGTGGGGATGGTGTTTCTGGGGAAGGGAAAGGGAGACCTATCCAAACACCCTTAGCATCACGCACAACATGTGAATTCCTTGCCCTGAAACTTAAAATGCAAACAAAATGCTGGAGGTGGAGAAGGGCTGGTCCTGGGGTTCTTTAACAACTCTACTGGGACTTTACACCATAAATAAAGTGGAAACGGGGAATGGAAGCGGAGATGCTAATAAACCTTGTGCTGCTTTTCTGTTCTAGAGTCAAATCTCCGATACACTTGCAGGCGGATTATGGATATGGTGTCCAACCAGCACCCCTGGTTTGGGATGGAGCAAGAATACACCCTTCTGGGGACAGATGGACATCCGTTTGGCTGGCCTTCCAACGGCTTCCCTGGACCCCAAGGTAATCTTTCAGGAATCTGCACTGGAGCAACGTAGAGGCATTCGAACTGTAGTCTGTGTGAGGCAGTTTTCAGTGCTTCAGACAAACTGAAAAATTCGAGGTCTTTGTAGAGCTGAAGGTGGACAATAGCAGTGAAGATATTGGCAAAGCCTAACCCATGAGATTAAGATGGTGACAGAAAGGCTAAGGTGATTGGCCACATCCAAACCTGCTGCATGGTTTGTTAGTCTGCAGGTGACTTAAACTCAGACCCAGCGTGACTGATGACAAGCCCAGAGTGTCAGAGGGACTCCTCTGTATCAGTGCTTTGCTAGTGCGTCCATGAAAAATGGATTAGGGGACTTTTTCACACATCCTGAGCCTTTGGAGAGTTCTTCTCTGTGTATGCTGTCTTCACTGAGTTTGAGCCTTTTTTCCCTTCTGGAAACTCATGTTCCCCTTGCCGTTCCCCTGTGCCCTTGCAGGTCCATACTACTGCGGTGTAGGGGCAGACAAGGCCTATGGCAGAGACATTGTGGAGGCCCACTACCGAGCGTGCCTTTATGCTGGCGTCAAAATTGGAGGAACCAATGCAGAAGTGATGCCAGCTCAGGTAAATTGTCTTACGTGGCTCCTCTTGGAATGAAGTACTACAGAAGAGTCCCAGGCAGCAGGAACTTTTGTCTCTGAGCCGTGTATTTTGTCAATGATGAGAGCAGAAGGGGGTGGGCAGTGCCCCACAGCGAGCGCCTCTGCGCCACTAAACCTGTGACTCCTCCTCCTTGTAGTGGGAGTTCCAGGTGGGACCGTGTGAAGGGATTGAGATGGGAGATCACCTCTGGATTGCACGCTTCATCCTCCATCGGGTGTGTGAAGACTTTGGTGTCATTGTGTCCTTCGACCCCAAACCCATCCCTGGCAACTGGAACGGTGCTGGCTGTCACACCAACTTCAGCACCAAGAACATGAGGGAAGACGGAGGTCTCAAGTAAGTTGTTTTGTTTTGTCTTTTTTAAGATGGGCCAGTAGCACCTCTTCACTGGGCTGGACATGGTTGGTAGCAGCAAGGTTTTTTCAGAGATTTTTATGACATCGGAGATGTTGCTTTGGTGCTTGGCATTCATGTTTGAGCCTTTCTTTTGCATCTAGATATATTTTTCTTTTTAATATATTTTGTATAATGATATGCTCCTATCTTGGTGCTGGGTGGAAAATTCAGCCAACTACAGCTCCGTCAGTGTGGATGGAAACATGGGTGGCCCAGATGGAGCTATTCCTAACAGGCTGTCCAGCTCTTGCTCAGCCAGTGCTGCAAGCAATCTATCTCAGCATAAGCCTTTTTTTATATAACCATGATGAAAGGGAAAGACCGTTTGCTTCCATCTAGGCTAGGCTGTGGAAGTTAATGCCATGTTTGCTTAAATAACAAGGTTCTTGAAATGTAAAACCCTAGTTCCATTTCGGGATTGATGTGCTGAGTGCCGCAGGGACCTTACAGCGCTGGGTTGCAGTGGAGCTCTGTGAAGGGATTCCTCCTGGCAGCTGTATTTTTGTGCCTTAATCTCAGCGCTACCCTGAGATAAGAGCCAAGCTGTGGCTGCGTGAGCTTCTGAACACATGAGTTTCTATTAGGAAATCTCCCCTCTGAGAGCAGATTCTCCAGGGAATTTGTTCTGTTTGGAATTTGGCCGTGGGTCAAACTGGTGATATCCCACAGACGGCACTCTCAAAGGACCTTCTCAGGCCATGGGGATCTTTTTTGAAGAACCAGCCTGGGTCCGCTGTAGGAATGGAGAGAAGCCCTGTGTTGAGATAAGAAAAATGAGCTGTAGGACATAAGGCTTCATCATGAAGTGGCTTGGGAACAGTGACAAATCTCCTGTGGCTTGGATGCAACAGTCAAGAGTGACTCAGTCCCTGCCAGATGCGATCAGACACTCAGCATCTTCCCATATTCCTTGCCCCCTTCCACAGGCACATTGAAGAGGCCATCGAGAAGCTGAGCAAGCGTCACCAGTACCACATCCGTGCCTACGACCCCAAAGGGGGGCTGGACAATGCCAGGCGCCTGACGGGTTTCCACGAGACCTCCAACATCCACGAGTTCTCAGCTGGCGTGGCCAACCGTGGCGCCAGCATCCGCATCCCAAGGAACGTGGGCCATGAGAAGAAGGGCTACTTTGAGGACCGCCGGCCCTCCGCCAACTGTGATCCTTACGCTGTGACAGAGGCCCTCGTCCGCACATGTCTCCTCAACGAAACTGGAGATGAGCCTTTTGAGTACAAGAACTAAGCAGACTGCGCCCATGAGACACCGCCTTCCCCTCGCGCTTCCTGCACCCCTAAACTTCCCTTCTAGATGTAATCCCGAGGGTACAAGATAACATGTTTTGTGTCTCAGTAACTCTTGTTGTCTTGAGGTGGGGGAGGAGGGCAAATTTAGTTTTATCGATGTCTATTTGTCATTGACTCTTCAGAAGACGAGAGGAGGAGGAGAGGGTGTTAGAGAACTTTTAACCACTGTTTTATTTTTTTTTTTCTAAATCATGTGTACATCTGATGGGATCCAGTGGCTTCCAGGGACAGACTGCACACACAAAAAGCCAGTAGGCAAGTGGAAAGCTTAAAACTAGAGCTGACTTCCCCAAGAGTCGCTTCTGGGGTGTTAGCCCCACTGTTGACTCTTTGCAGGCTAATGGTTCTATGAGGTTGGTGCCCTTCTGGGAGAAGGGAAAATGGGAGCTGTGCTGGAGCCCGGCATGCTCCTGCCTGGATGGTGTGGCGGAGAGATCTTCACCCTCTGGCCACTTAGAGGTTTCTGGGAATTTTCTGGTGTTGAGCTCAGTGTAGGAGCGTTGAAGAGAACTCCTGGTTCTGTTACTGGAGGTCAACTGGTCTCTGGCTCGTAACACAGAGTGAAGTAGTATTTTTCTATTTAAATATAAAAACAAACAAAAAAAAAAGTATATATGAAAGCATTTTTTGTTTTGTTTTTTTTTTTTTAAAAAGAGAGATGACGTTCCAATGACTCACCCAGCTAGAGCAGGCAGAGCTCCTGAGGATGCTGTCAGAGGCCCTCCAGGTGAGAATGAGGGTGAGCTTGGAGGGCTCAGTGGAGGAGGAGACTCAGGTGAGAATTTATTTCAGCGTAGAGTTTGCAGGAGGCGGTTCCCAGACCCGGGAAGCCCGCAGAAGCATTGCTGTAGCTCGAGCAGCGGCAATGTGCTCTCAAGCCTGTAGATCAACAGGAAGAAAGTGTCCTGAACCAAGAGTTGACTGGTCAACTTCACCACGTTCTGGACAGAGCTGTGGGTGTGTTTGTTTTACCTTTCCAGTGGGGCTAGCATGTCACTAAAGCAGGGCTTTTGATAAAGGAAAAAAAAAAGTTTTAGATTTTTCTTTTTTTTCATAATATTCTTAGTTTCGAAAACTGACTGGTTTTCCAGAGACCGTTGATGTCACTGTTGTGTCCTGGCTCTTGAGCTGCCTGCCATCCAGCAGTGATGGGGGCTAGGAGAAGGGAGAGGCCAGCTCTCCCTCCTGGCCAGCCCTGGCACCTCCCAGCTCATGCTGGGGGGTGGTTCAAACGTTCCGGGATTTTACACTTGGGTATCTTAGACGGTGCCAGTTCTATTCCGCTGCATTTGGACTTCTTCCGAATAGTTTGTTTGGTTTTTTTATAATAAAAAAAAGAAAAAAAAGAACAAAACCTTAATTCTGTTTCCTGCTTCCTTTCTGTGATTGATCCTGGCAGCTTCTTTTGGATGTGTGTTACCTTCATTTGAAGGGAATTTGACCCTGAGTGTGGGCAGGCTTTGGCTTTTCATTTGTGGGGTGGGAGTGGGGGTTGGGAGGGGCAAGTATCTTGCAATCCATGTGTGCTCTCCAGAAATTGGGGGGTTTGTAGGTGGCCGTTGATTCTTCAGTGAGGGATGGTCTAGCTGTGACTGAAGTGGGGTTCTCTTGGTGTGGGAAAGGTCTAGGCTTGTGGTGTCCATAGGGGGAGGATTATGAGGTAAACATGGGTGTTTGTGCAGCTTCCCAGCCTTCTCCACACAAATTCTGTAGCATGTAGAGATCCCACAGGAAATCAAATTCCAACAAAGTTCATGAAAGAGAAGGGCTTTGGGGAAGAGGACCCTTTCCCACTTTGCCTATGGAGAAAATGCTGCTCATCTGCCTTTGGTATAAGCCCAGGCATTTAGAAAAGGAAGCAAGGTAGGAAGCCATGTGTCGTGTTTCTTCCATAGTCCTTTATTTTCCAGCTCACTGAGAGGTACTTCCTTCAGGCATCGATGCTTTAACCATTCCCATCTTTAAACCTTCATTAACCACACACGAGCATCCTACTAAGCTGAGGAGGCTGTTCCTGCTATCACAGTTTTGTGGGCCAAGTGGTCTTTTATATCTCTCTTCTGGGGAACATTCAAGGCAACATCTTCCTCACCAGAATCCCCAAATTATCCCTATGTCTCTGTGTGGGGTGGAGTGTCAGCAGAGTAGAAGCAAAGCAGACACTGTGTCCTTTCCTCCATTTGGGATGTGACCACAAGGACTTTGACCTCTGTCTGGGCTAGAGCAGGGTACTGCAGCCAGAAGAAACCCACAGTGCTCTGGAGTAACTCATGAGCTCAGAAATGTTGGTGTTTTCTGCTGATTTGGCTGCTGGGAGGGCAGCTACTGTTCTTTCTGCCTTCCAAGAAAATGTTACAGAGAAAAAAATGAATTACACCTAAATTAAGGAAACTTCTGTCAGGGTGTTTGTGCACAAGGAGAATAAGACACGGTAATTAATGCTGCTTTTTTTGTTTTCTTTTGAGATTCCTGTACATCCAAACACTGTGCATCCTTGAGACTGGAGCTCTGTCCCTCCAGAGACCCTTTTTTTTCCTGGGAAATAAATCACCAGCAGCCAAGGCAGTAGCTGATGGGCAGCCAGATTTTGTCTTGGGGCTAACCAGCATCTCTCCCTGTGCTTCCAGACCCTCCTCAATATAGAGGTGGAGCACCATTTGTGTGTTGCTGCAGAGGGTGCCATCTCCAGGCTGGCCATCAGGGTGATAACAGGAGCAGGCATCAGTCCTTTACTTCTCCAGCTGCCTTGAAAACAAATTTAGGACAGGAGCTTGATGCTTATGCTTAATGCTTCCTCTTGTTCTCAGCTGAGAAAGCATTTATCCACTCACTTCACAATTACCCAACTGAAAACAAGGTCAAAACAACATTGTGATGTGAAATGGCATTTCAGAGAAGTATTAAAAATATATGTAAAAAAAAGATTATAATGAATTAGAAGGAAATAAAAACAAAAATCCCTTCTTTCCTCTAGATGTTGTTTTCTGACTTTTTTTTGCCTAAAGCCTTCTGGCTGAGTCTGCTTTGCAGTTACCTGAACACCATTTTCCAGCTCTGTAGGGTAGAGAGGCCTCCTCCTAAGGCTAAGGAGCTCTTGCAAATTGAGCCTGAACCCTTCAGAAGCTGATTTTTACTGCTTATATATTCCTATAAACTATTTGGAGTTCCAATCTTAACCTCTCAGGATGAAGCAAATCCCTTTTCTCTGTGTCCTGGTTTGAGTTAGAAGAGAACAATTCTGTTCAGTGATTTTACTTTTCAGGTAAGTTCCTCTAACTGCACTTTCTGAAGTTAGCAGCGTGGTTTTGCCAGCACTGTCTTCTTCCAGCAGTGAGACTGCTCCATGTTTAGAGTTAGTACCAAGGATTGGTGTGCAGACCAAGGCCACTGCTAGATCTTGTGCACCACGCTGGGGGTGCAGAAAGCAAAAAGGCTGCACCTGCAGGGAGGAGCAGACAGGACAGATGACCCTAAACTGACCAACAAGTCATTCCATCCTATAGACGACATATTCGGTAAAAAGCCGAGGACTCTCAGCTCAGCTGCTCTCAGTTCTGGCTCTGCCTCCTCCTCGTTTCTTCATGGGCTGGCATCAGAGGAGGACTCTATCTGTTCTGCCTTTGATTCTGATCTGTGTGTTCCCGAACCCAGTACCAGAATCCAGCTCCTGAACTGGGTTCCCATCTGCCACTGGGCCCAGTCTGGGACTTTCCCTGTGCCTGTTCCACAACATCAGTGGTCACAGTGATGCAATTGCCATCAGGAGGGGTTGGGTTCAATACTGGTTTTGTCTATGTTTGTATATATTCCATTTTTATCGTTATTATTTTCATTCTTGTTCAAGCTGTTCTCGTTTCCTTTTTTAATTGGTAAGTCTCTCTTTCTTATTCCCTTTCTCTTCCCCTTTGGGGAGGGAGGAGGGTTAACAGAGAGCATCTGTTATAGGTCTAGTGGGCTGCCCTGACCCTAAACTATGACACTCTGTTAACTCACAGATCCTTAAAATGTGAACAATGATATAGAGCTGTTCACTGAATGCAAGAAAATGCAAATCTAGATCCCAAAGGGTGTGCTGGGCACATCAGAGCATCAGGAACAGCTCCCAGTGAAGCAGATAAAAATAACACCCCTTTTTTTCTGAAGTGCCTGTTGGTTGTGCTCCCATTTAATCAAACACCAGTTTAGGAGACGAGGCTGCCTCAACAGGATTAACAGATCTGCTCATAGGCCAGGCTCTTCCCCCTAACTGAATTTTAAGGCAATCAAAATGAGATTAGCCATAGCTCCCTTCCAACATAGCCTGCAGCAGGCGAGCTGATCAAGATCACACTTGCAGCATCTTCTGATACTGGGCTGTGCCAGCCCAATTACTGTGAGGACAGGAGGGTTTTTCTCCTGAGCAGAACCAGGTGTGTCTGGTTGGGTTTCTTCTACACTTTCAGATTGCCCTGGTGCTGCTCCAGTATCCACGTACCACTTCCCTGATTTCTTTTTTGGTGTTTTTTTAGCACTATTTGATCTTTCTAGATTACCCTTTTTGGTAGACCAGCCTTCTCATCCTTATGCAGCCTCTGGCTATAGCCACCTCTCTGTTCTTGGACACGGCTTCTGGAGGAGAAATCAACTGGTCTTAGATGGGTAAGGTTTTGCTGAGCTGTCTTTTGGAATTTGTTACCTGGTGGGGGGGAAGAGGTATTTCTTGTTGTTGCTAGGCAAAATTGTTTTTATTTCTCTGAGTCTGTGTTTTTCCCTTTTCCTGGGATGTTGATATTGGCCCATGTGACTGTCCTGCATCTCTTTCTGCCTATGGGGGATGGGAAGGGATGGTCCCAGGAATGGAGCCAGACTGCTGCGGGGATGATTTTCAGAGCTCTGCAAGAGCCTCTGTTTGTGCTTGAACCTCATGTTATCAGAGCAGCCCTGCTTTGCTCTCATGAAGTGCCTCCTGAAGGTCCAGCAGCTCCTCTGGTACGGTGTTTCAAGAAGTCCCAGCTGAGATTGATGCTTGCTGTTCATTGGCTGTGTTGTGGGCTGATGCAGAGCCACAGAAGAGGGGCTGGAGGTCCTTTGGCCTCTTGAAGGAGACCAGGGTACACTCTGGAAAGGTTCGAGAGCTCAGCCTGCAGGGAACAGGTTAAGTGTGGCCGGTTGGTAGTTTCTTGTGTGACTTGGGTGAGAAAGATAGTGGAGCCAGGAGGGGAATCCTGCTATCGTGGGCTTCAGTAATTCAGCTGAGCCAGGATTTTATCCCACTTGTTCAGTTCCTCTTTAAACTGAGGACAGCTGCTTAGGAAACAAGTGGGAGCTCTTGACAGGGAAGATCTCCTTAGGTCTGCTCGTCTTCCCCAGCCAACTGGATGCAGAGTCAGACCTGAGATGGCTTGTAAGCAGGTCCTGCACACATAAGTGGTTTTCCTGACTCTTCAGCTGTGACTGACCACCTCTGTGCAATGCCTAGTTTCACCATGCTGGCTCTTGTAGCTTTGAAATGGAGTCCTGACTGTCTTTGCTTGCTGACAAAGAGCCTAGTCTGTTTGTAGGATTTGCAGTATGGAGAGACAAATAGCTTTTCCTGAGGTCATGGAGATCATGGGGGCTATCAGTCACTGAGTAATGACCCATCTGGATGCCTGGAGGTGTCACTTGTTAATCGCCTGGTTCGTGAGGAAATGCTGATCTCAGTTTGCTCCTTGTGACTGCTCTGAGCCAGGGTTGGTGTTTTGGGACTGTCCCTCTGTCTTGTGCAGTGACCGTGGATGGTAACATGTAGAGAAGGTCTCTGGGCAGCCCTAACCCTCCTACTTTCCATACGAACTATCTTCAGGGTCTCCATTTCCAGTGGGAGATGATATGGATTGGAGCCTCTCCCAGTTGCTCCTGGAGGTGACTGGCCTGTGGAAGGAATGAGATCTGGGACTGGGTGCTTCTTGCAGGTTAGCCTCCCAGACCTGCAATGGCCTCGGACGCAGAACGTGCGTAGGTGGACATCAATGAGAACCTGCCTGACTGGGGAGAAACACAGGTTCAGAGGAGGAAATTAGGAGGAAAATCCATATTCTGTGACTCCAGAATGAAGCACCGGGGCTTCAGCTCTTCACAGTCTTGTAGGAGGACTGAGCGCTGTGTCTTTGCCTCTCCTAAGCCTTTTCCCTCACCTCTCCTTTCCTCCCTTCCCTGGTGAGATGGCACAAGAATGCTGCGTGTGCTGGGGTAGCAGCATGGGTGGGGGCAGATAGGCTTTACCTCAGCCAAAAAAAATCTTCTTTTTTTTTTTTTCTTTTTTCTTCTCTCCATCCTGGCCTGCCCACAGGCTGGCACGGGCAGGCTATTTTGCTTTCATAAGCTGCGTTATGTAAGCCATGTCTTGAGTGGGGATGTGGTGCCAACTTGGACTCCGCAGTGGGAAGGAGCCACATTCCTCTGCCACCGGGTTTAATCCCTGCCTCCAGCCACGGTTGGTTTGTTGGGAGGAATTGAAGGGCTGTGCTGAGGTTTCTAATCCCTTGCCCCAGGTGGAGCCAGCTCTTGCTGCAAGAACCCTGTTTTCCTTTGTCAACAGGTTGTGCCCATGACTCCTCTTAGCAAGCCCTTTCCTCGGCTGCTACAAGGGTTGGCCCAGGCATGCATGCCACACCTCAGGACCTTCCTCTCCTCCCCTTGTTTGTTGAACTCTTCAGTCTCTGTGGCTTTGATTGCCCTTGCTCAGGAAGGCTGGTGGGGAAGAAAAAACGGAAGTGGATGCTTCTACAATTCTAGCTCAAAAAGTAGTGGCAAAAATGAGTTGGCAGGCCGACATGGAAAGCAGGCAGGCTGCAGACACTGGGGAAGACCACGCTGGTGCCAACAGCTTCTCAGCTGTCCTACCACTGACCGCCTTCCCAGGATGCCACGTCTCTTGTCCGACCAAAGATCTAGGGGAACCCTGGAGATCCTGCAGCCAGGGGTCCTGTGGCACCAGCCTGGCTGGGTGTGAGGTGCAGGACAGGAATGGGTGCTTGGTAGGGTGTTCATTGGCTCCCAGGAAGCCTGAGCCCACTGCCTTAAGTCCCTGAGCTCAGGACTGATGATCTTCAGAATCCTGTTTGGCTGGACATGGGCCATGTGGGTTCAGAAGGGAAGATCCTCTTCCTCTGCTCAAGTTTTAGATGAAGCTGACGGCAACAGTGCCTTGCTGTATGTTTTCATGTCCTGTGGGTGGATAAGACACTAGACTCCATCCACAGTTTTTGCTGGCAGCTTTCCCAAGTGCCAAACATGCAGTTAAAATGAGAATTATTAATCAGCTCCGGGTTTGGGCTGCTTTTTCTCGTCACAAAGCTGGGTGGCTCAAGCCTTTCAGGGTGGATGCTGGAGGTGCTGAGGCAGCTGGATGAATTGCCCAGCTGCTTCTGTCCTGAGCTAGAGCTTGGCCAAAACACCTAAAATACTGGGAAAGCTGAGCCAAACCTGTAGGATTCTGGGAAGCACACTGGCCAGCTTGAATCGACATCTACTTTGGCCGCAAAAAGCAATCTGCTTGACACCTCTCTGTGTTTGGGGGATCCTGAGTGAGCCACCAAGTTTGAGGTGGAAATAGCTGTGTCCAGGGCTGTGTTGTCTGGATGCTGTTTCCATTTAAGAAGCTGCCTGGGAACAGCTGAACTTAGAGATGAGTTTAGCCTGTCCCTGAAACTTGGAGGCCAGGGCTTCAGCTGGCTGAATCGCTGAAAACTATGCACTTGCTCTGAAATACAAGGTATTTTCAGACTATTCTCCAGCCAGACAGATAACATGTACAGGGTGATTAACTGGCTCCGTTTTTTTTTCACCTCTCCTTGTGGCTGGCTCTCCTGGCAAGATCTCCATCCGCTCTTTAAAATGCTTCCACTGTAACATGGATGCCTTCCCTTCTGGCAAAGAACCATGCCAATGATCAGTGGGCTACGCTGTCACTGTGGGTTGTAAACCTGTGAGGAAGCATTTCATTAAGAGAAGAGATTGCTTTGATGTGGGAGCTTTTTATTTGTAGTCTCTCTACCATGAGGAAAGCTACTTTTGTAGCTAGCTGGGGAAGGAGGTAGTCTCTAGCAGGGCTGTCCTCTGCACCGCTTTGGGGCTGTGCATTTTTTGGACATTCCATGGATGGTGGTCTGGGACCAAAGAGCATCCTAAAGATCTATGGCATGCTAGCAGTCCGTGCCATGGAAATGTCCTGGTCAGAGTGAGTTGTTTCATCTGGATCATCAGGGAGGGAAAAGAAAGCTGGCAGCTGTGCAGTCTTACTCTCAAAGTATGAGTTGTAGAGCTCCTGCATGGCAAACCCTCCTCACACCTTTCTGTGCAGGGTAGAGTATAGGTTAGAAAAAAAAATATCCAGGACCCTACAGAAGAAGTCTACCTGCCTTACACATGCAGCAAAGAGTGGTAGGGGTTGAAAACAGCCTGAATGATGGTACTGCAGCACCTGTGTGTATGGGGAGCCAGGCTTTGGCATGGCAGAAGCAGAAGAGCTCTGAGTCACCCCTGTGAGCCACCCACGGTGGCTCCAAAGCACCCGTGAAGAAAGTCAGCCGTGCAATTGAAGCCCGTGCACGGGTAGGCGTGACTCCAAGAGGTTTCTCTTGAAACAAAAGACAGCTCTTCTCTGTATTGTATCTTGCAAAGAGGCAGCCTCGGCTTGCTGAGGAGCTCGTGCTGGAGAAGGTCACGAAGGTTGTAAGACAGGAGCTTCTGCTGAAGATCTGCTCTCAGTAAAACAGAACTCTCTCTGCAAAGGCTGGGGTGGGGGGAAGGTGGTGATGCCACATGGGTTTTGCAGAGCACCTGCAAGACCCGAGTGAATGGGATTCTAACGGGCCATAGCTGGGCTGGATCATTCCTAAGGTGCCTGTGCAAGAAGCGTGTGACCCCAACATCATGGGACATCTTAGGTGGGAGTTAGTGACAACATAGCCCAAAGGGCTCTCTGACACCCAGCAGCTCCCTTTGCTTCTCTCCCTCTATTCCTTTCCTCCTCCTCTCCAGCCAGTGGATGCTGATCACATGAAATCTAAAGCAAATGCTGCAAATACTTGTCTTTTTTGTTATGAATAATGTCAGGCCTTTTTTTCTGCGCACGCTATTGAAGCAGCAGCTGTACTTCAACCAGCTGGCAGCGCTCTGGGGGGAGATCAAGTGTTCTTAGCAAAGCTGGGCCAGATCTGTGGCTGGTGGAAATCGGTGTCATTCTGGTTGACCTCACTGCTGAGCTGCTTTATACCAACTTTGAACTAGGCTTCCAGACTGAGGTTTTGGGAGGTTTTACAGGGGAGAAGTGCCCTTTCTAGAGGTGAAATAGTCCTGTGTGCTGGCAGTGGTGTTTGTTGGAGGAGGGTGAGGAGCTTGGCCATGCAGTCAGTGCAGTATTTCGGTTGTGTGGAGATGTCTCCGAGCACTTGGTGTTGGATACTCCTCCTCTGAAGTGTGCCGAGAAAAATACACGACTCCTCTGTGTCCAGGGCACCTGGAGTTGTGTCTGTGTGTTGCCACATGCTGCCTGCACATGCTGCAAGAGCAGAGTTACTGGCCCTGCCAAAACATCCAGCCCTTCTGGGAAGCGTCCGCAGCACCGTGTGCTTGTCCCACGGGATACGCTGTACCTCCCTCTGCCAGGTACCACGGGGCAGGCGCCAGCCCTTCTTCTGGGCTCGGGAACAGCTTGTTTTGAACGTTGGTGGCACAGAAAGTAGAGAAAGCAGGAACAGATATGCCTGTGGGCCCTGCTGGCCTTTCTCCCTGGCACGGGCAGGAGTCATTTCTCTCTGGCACTGCCGCCTGTAGCCTCGGTGCTGCTGGAGCCCCAGGGACATGCTAGACCCCCCTGTACTATCAGTGTCCCCTGCTCTCAGCCAGACCCCTGTCCTTTGCACAGAAAGGCTTGGGCAGCAGAGCTGCTGCTCAGTGTGCTGGATTAATTAAGACAGTGGCTCCTCAATGCTCAGCTCAACCCTCCTATTCCTCTGCTCTGTCTGTCCACTAACAGGTAGCTTAGCATGGGAGCAGGATGAGAAGGACATAGGGGACTGGAGAAGGCTGGGAGGAGCTGAAGGTGAAGGAACATGCTCAGATAAGGGATTTGGTTTTGTTTTGTTTTGTCTTTCTTTGGGCCATTTGTTATATTCTGGTCTTGAAGCAAACCTGTACCCTTTCTCCATAGGAAAACCTTATTAATTTTATTGTTTTTTCTTAGAGGTTTGGTTCTTAGTCCTGAAGAACCTTTGCTGTCAGGGACACTGTGTCCAGTATCCTGCTACTATCAGATTTTCCTCTGCTTTGCACCTCCCTCTACGCCTTGCCAAATAAACAGATACCTCTGTCTTGGCCATGCCGTCCCCAGTACCTGTGCAGGCTGGTTCCAGCTTGCCATGTCTGCAGGGACCAAGGTGGCTCCTCTGGAGCAACGTGGATGTGCCCTCAACACAGCGGCAAATGGAAACTGCAGTGACAGGAGCAATGGGGATGAGAGGAAGGCACTGAATAAATCACGCCTTTGGATGGCTTTTTCTGCCTGACTTGGTTTCTCTTTACTAGGAGCTGTACAGGGTTTATTGTCTTGCACTTTTCTGCTCCATTTCTAGGTTCGTTTGGGTGTACTGGGCTCATGACTCATTCGCATGGGTGCGCTTTTCCAGCGCTGTTGACATCTGCTGATCTCGGATTGCTTTCCAACCATTAAACCCTCTGTGGCAAGAGAGAATTGAAGGAGGGGAAGATACCTCATTAATTTTTACTCCATCCTCCATCCTTCCCATCCTTTTCCTCTTGAAGAGACAGAGAGGAATATTATTTTGCTTGCCTTAGGGGGGAAATGAGATGCTATTTAATCGCCTACTACCACATAGCATGGCTGTTGGAGTCAGGAGCTAAAGGATGCTGTGCTTGGCTGTCACCACGTGGCTCTTCAGGCAGGATGATGCTTCTTCCCTTGCAGTCTAGCCAGCTAAAGTGGGATTTGGACGAGGTGCGTTCCTCTTTGCTGCATGGATTACTGCCCTGAGTAGCCAAGTCCCTGGTATTGGTCACAGCAAGCCCTGGCTCCTGTTTCTGCCTTTGCTAGGACAGGGCCACCAGAACAGATCTAACCAGTCTTCTAGGCAGGCTCCCAGCTCAGCTTCCTTTCTGCCTTGGTCCCCATGGCTTGTGGGATGCTCGCACAGGCTGCAGGTCCCCGTGGAGCGGCCAAGCGCAGGGAGGCTTCCAGAGAAGGAGAACCAGGAACCACTGAGTAAGAAGGCCAGGCAAAAGGTGAGCTAGGTTCTGCAGTCTATCATCATCAGGAGTCATCAAATGATCAACTTGGTGGGGAGGTCAAGTGAAGAAATCTCACCCACTGCTGGAGTGAGCGCTTGTGAACAACTGGCTGTACACTGTAGTTTTAACTCGTGCTGGCACACAGCATTCAACCCTTGATTCAGCTCCTTGTAACCACACATCTCCAAGTCCCCGCCAACCCTCACATCCAGCTGTGTAGGGGGAGAGCTGAACCCCAGGCAGTTCCCTTGCCTCCAGTTCCAGAAATCAATGTCTTGCAGGATAAACCACCCTAGCAAGGCTGCGCCCTTTGGGCTTTTAGTTTTGGGGGGGTTGTTTGCAGGTGGTGCAAAGCAGCTCTGTATTTAAAAGCAAAAGTGAGGCATAGGATGCATGTGTTTAGCATCCCAAATATATTGAGATTAAAGGCAGCTTGCAAAGAAAATGACGGTTATTGCTACCTCCCAGAGTGCCAGCACAGCCTAGGATCTGAACAACCACGTGGTGCGTGACCCTGCTGGGTCCCAGCTTGGCTCCTGCTGCTCTCCTGGGCATGGTACAGGGATGGGAACGGCCAGGAGCTGGGCTGCTGCAGAGGCTCGGGACATGAGCTTCCATCCTTGACTAGCTCAGTTTCCAAACTGCCTCACAGTGTTGAGAGCAACCAACCAAGATTCAGGCAGCAAAGTGCTCCACTGGTGGGCATCTACTTTCCTTTTCAATACCCCCAGATGAAGTTTTATAGGAGCTACACATGCTTCATATCCAGGGGCATTTTTGTTTTCCCAGGTGGGCTTTTTCTAAGCAGAGCTTAAGAGTGTGAACAAAGAACATGATGATTTTCTAAATGTGATTGCATTTTGCTGTCGCTAAATCTAGCTCTTGTGCCAAGTGGAGATTTATTTCTCGATGAGATCATCTGCAGGAGGACAGGCCAAGCTTTCCGAGCAGCAGTAGCGTTGTTGTGGCTCCTGGGCTGGTTTCAGGTGATGGGCAGGACAGTGTTTGTCAAGAGAGGTAATACTTCTGTTAGGTGCACTGGCTCACTGGAAGAAAAACAGGTGACCTGCTGGCACAAGGGGAAGAAAACAAGAAGTGTGTAAGCAGAGGTGTGGCCAGCTTCAAACTGCATGTGTGAGCTCACTCTGCTCCTGGTCTGTCTTTGGTTTGAAGACTTCTTGCTGCATCTCAGACCTAAGATGGATTTGGGCCAGTATCGCTTGGGGGTTTTCCTAGCTGTCTTGCTTGAAGGTTATTCCTTTCCTTACAAGCTTTAAGGACTTGATACTTGTAGTTCATCCATCTTAACTTTCCTACGTAAACAAGGTTGAAAAGAGAGAAGACAAAATGTGTGTCAAGACAAAATGTGTGTGCTTTTCATAGCTTCCCACTCCATGGGGCTGGGGAAGGGGCGTACCGGGTGGCAGGTGAGCCTGGTTCTTGGGGAGACAGGTGGAGATGGGAGTCTGCTCCAGGAAGGATTAATGCAAACTCCTGGTCAAGAAGATAGCAGCCAAATCCTGCCTCTATTTCTCCTGGCCCCATCCTGCTCTGCTGCTGGGGTGATGTCTGAGTAAAGGGCGGGGGCTATGTTTTGTATACGATGAACTTGATCCTGCTGTGGTGATGTGGCATCCAGGAAATGCTGCTGGAGGTTTTTTGTGGAAAGATGACTCCACCTCAAAGATGTCACACCAGGGCTGGGGTGATGCAGCAAGCAAGCAGGAGAAACAAAGATGCCTTTGTCACGGTTCCTTTGCCCTGCAGAGCTGCCTGGCCCTGTGCCAGAGAGGTGCCTGGCTCGCTACCGAGATAAGAAGTCTGGGGGAGGCTGGCTGAGCAGCCCTGAACTTCCTAGAGCTGGAATTCAGTCGTAGTTTCTCTCTCACCTGGAGATGCAGTGTAATGGGGCTTGGATAGTGTAACCCCTGAAAACGCTGATGGGGCTGGTACCTTCCCTCCCAGCCTGCCTCGACGTGGCAGAGATGCCTATAGCAGGATAGGTGGCCTCCTAAGGTGGTCCTGGGCTGCAGGCCTGGCTGTGTCGCACAGTGAGTGGATGCAGAGTGGCTGGCCTCTGGGAATGGAGGGAGCATCAGCATGTGGGTCCACAGTGGGCGGATGTGTTGCCAGCTCAGCCTCTAGTCACCAGCACTCTGACCTCAGCCAGACGTTCCCTTGGTCTGCCCTATGCCAAACCAACCCCTGGCGTGCAGAGCCATCCCATCACCACACTGAAGGGAAAGCTCGGGCAACCGTGGCGGGGGCGGGTAACAGGACTGTATCCTTTGCTCTGGAAGAGGAGGAGATGAATCCCTCCAGGTCTAAGATGTACCTTTAGAACTGCCAAATTCTACCCAGAGGATGGAAAAATCCCATCCTGTGAGCTCTTCAAGCAGCTTGTGCCATCAGCATGAAACCCAGCCCCACCATCTAAAATCCATCCCCTTTTCAGGGCTAGGAGAGGATGGATCCGTCCTCACACACAAGTCTTTTCTCCGCTTCATTGCCACAGGGCAGTGGGAAGCAAGACCTGCTCATAGATCCCCCCTGTCCCATGATGCCATTCACGTTGCATGTCGCTGCTCCTGTTTCAGAAAGCCCCTGGGACCGTGAGAGTTAATTCTTTATCCCAGCTGCTTTCCTCCTAGAGCTCAGCAGGAAGAGGGATTGTGCTAGGCTAGGGGCACCACTGCGTAGGGGGAGGAGGAAAAAAAAAAAAAAAAGCAAAAAAGCTTCACATCCAGACCTTTTACCTAATTTCCAAAGGTTCAGACCTGCGGGCCATAGCAACACGAGCTGCCGGCAGCGTGATTGGAGGCAATGGGACACGGCCGGCACTGGCTTTCTGCCTCCCCTTCCCCTCATCCATGGGATGAGCCGGAGGCATGCGATTGTGTTGGTTTTGTTGTTTGGTTTTGTTTTGTTTTTCCCAGCTGATTGCCTTTGCTCATTTCAAGTGTGTTTTCCCTGATTTCTAGGAGTTGTTAAGAAAAAAAAACTCTTGGTGTTTGTGAAATCGGGTGGCATCCAGGAAGAGCTGTTCTCAGGAAGACCTGCCCTCAGGAAGACCTGCCTAGAAATTAACAGGGTGGTAAAAACCCGGAGAGTTGTTATATATGTTTGTATAACCACACAGAAGCGAGAGGGGGGCACTTTGCAGCTAGAGCACAGAGTATGGCCCAAAGGAGCTCAAGTCCAGTGAAACTTTCCTTCGGGGATTCCTGCAAACCAAAAGCAAAGATGTAACCTGGGGCAAATATACACTGCTTGAGTGGGTCCAGAGGAGAGCCATGAAGATGATCAGGGGGCTGGAACATCTCTGCTATGAGGGCTGAGAAAGTTTGGGGTTGTTCAGGCTGGATAAGAGAAGGCCCTGGGGCGACCTTCTAGCGGCCTTCCAGCACTTCAAGGGGGCCTACAGGAAAGATGAGGAGGGACCCTTTATTAGGAAATGTGGTGATATGATGAGAGGTTGTGGGTTTAAAGTAAAAAGGGTAGATTTAGATTAGATATTAGGACGAAATTCTTCACTGCGAGGGTGGTGAGCCACTGGCATAGGTTGTCCAGAGAAGCTGTGGATGCCTCATCCCTGGAAGTGTCCAAGGCCAGGTTGGATGGGGCTTTGAGCAACCAGGTCTAGTGGGAGGTGTCCCTGCCCATGGCAGGGGGAGTGGAACTAGATGATCTTTAAAGGTCCCTTCTAACCCAAACCATTCTGTGATTCCATATTCTTGTTGTGCTGATAGTTTGTTAGTTCTCCTTTTGGGTTTATTACTGTGGTTCAATTAACGAGTTAATCTCTAAGTGTAGCCCATCCTGGAGAAACATCATGCCGTCTGTGCTGGGAAAAGACCTGATGACACTTGGATATGTTGCTCCCCATGGGGTTTCTGAGCAGTAACTACTTGCTTTGATGGCACCGTCCCTGTTTATTCCTTGGTAGAGGTGCAGAGCTGATGCAGCCGTGGGCTCAGTTTCTGCAGGTGATTGGGATCAAATCACCCACAACAGTTTCACAGCCACTCTCCAGAGCAGAATTGCATTTTAATCTGAAGATGTGAGCATTTGCGACAGGGTTGAATCTGTCCTGGCAGTAAGTGATTAGGGAAAGGAAGCAATAAAAGTGGTTAAAAGCAAAAGCACCCGCTAGGGAAAAGATGAGGATTGTAGGAGCAACTGAGCTGGTTTAAATCGAACCAACTTGTATTCCCCAGCTCTTCAAGATCTCTCAAAGCTTCAGCAGAGCAGCTAAGTTTGATTACATCTCTGTTACGGTTCTCTTGTGAAGCATCTCCCTTTGATCCGTCTTCCTCAGTGAGCCACAAGTTTAGCAAAGCAAGCAACTCGCTGAATCCACTTAATTCTTACACTTGGCGCTGAGTTCTCTTCATCATGGGGAGAGTTTTTTTCAATGTGAAGACAGCTGTGTTTCTGCTTTTCCCAGCTTGTGCGTGGCAGTGTGTGTTTCCTAGATGTGAGCATATATTTCTATGCGTGTTATATATTTATCTTTGAGTCAGAATTAGTATTTAAGAAAAAAAGGTTGGTATACTCCAGACAAAGCTACCTTTGTGCTTTCTGGAGGCTTGCTGTACTCAAAAGCTTTCTGTGCATCCCTGCAGCATTTGAACCCTGCCACAGAGCAGTGAAACACGGTTCATCTCAAGGGAGCTGTGTGCAGAGAGGATCAGCTTCCCTTGGATTTTAATAAGCCACAAAATTGGGTGTTCAGCTGTTTGCATTATCCCAGTGCTCTCATTTGTGTATTGAAAAAAATTCAACTTTCAGTCCATTCTTTTTAAAGAAGACCTATTGTGATATTTCTCTTCTTATGTGCCCTTGGGAAGTCAGGTTGTCTCTTCAGCCACATCCCCACCCCAGTCAGGTTGTCTCTTCAGCCACATCCCACTTCAGTGCTTCTCAGCCAGCCAGTGTTCACATCCAGCAGCTCTGAACAAAGCCAGAGGTCTGGATTTGGGGCCAAACAGCTTTTGGGGGAAAGCAATTGCAGAAGAGCTGCCATATGAAATGACCTTATGTCACATTACAGGGGAGTGATTCCCCACCATTCCCTGTCCCTCCCACCTCATTTATAGGGTACATCTTGTGCACCGCTGGACTTGTGCAGAAAAGCCTCAAAAGCTTGGAGCATCTCTCTTTTTTTTTTTTGTTCCCAGGGGTACAAGCCTGCAAGTGCGTTTCCCTTCCAGGCATAGAGCAGACAAGAGCTGGATTGCTCACTTGCATTCTACTTTCTGTTCTTAAGGAATCACTGAAATATTAATAGGATCCTTATCAAAGTGGGTTCATCCAAGGGACAAGACCATATTAATTGTTTGCAGAACCCCAGCAAATAAACAGCGTTCCTCCCGGTTCCTTATTGGCCTGTTTTAACTCCAATGGCCAACTCAAGCAGAGGCCACAGAACTCGGCAGTGGGAGGGGTGACAGCCTTTGGCAAGTGTCGGACTGTGCCCAGCTTCCCAGGTGGTGTGATCAAGCACTATGGAAACAACTTCTGACTGGAGCCTTTAAATTATGTTATTTGTGAGGAGAGAAGAAAAAAAAAAAAGAGCGCCTATTGCAGCTGGGGATCTAAATGTAGAGAGGAGACCTGCTGTGAACAAGGCTTTTTTTTCCCTTGAAGCCATTTACCATGCTCTGGAGTAAGGTGGGGAAAATTGGTAGCAATAATGGTGATAAAATAGAATTGTGGGTCTTGGCTCCCTCCCTGGGCCCAGACTGGCATCCTACAGCTTAAGGGCTGGAATGCAAGAGGCCAAAAGCCCTAATGACTTTCTGTGCCCCAGGAACAAAGCAGATGACACAAGGCACCACTAGAGCTCTCAACATCTGATATCTCCATTGCTTCTGAGAAGTCCTCTTTGGTCAAGAAGATTCTAGAAGCTAAAACTTCTAGTTACAGTCATCTTCCTTTGTCTCAGTGCAGACTGGATTGCTGAAAAATACTTGTTATTCCAACCAGACTGCCTTGTCCAGGCACCACTGCTCTCCAGAACATATCTGAGTGGTTTCTTTGCTGATGGACAGCCAGGGGTTTGCCCCACAAAGCACATCACTGCTGAATCTGGAGATTCAGAGGCTGAGCTCATGGGGAAGGAAGGGTGCTTGCTCGACATGCTGTGTGGTAAAAGCTGGTGTTGATGCTGGCTCACCAGAAGGGATGCAAAATTTCAAGCCAGGGCTAAATTTAAAAACCAAAATGTAGTGTTTAGAAGCCTGGAGAATAGCCTAGCCCTCATCTCCTGTGGCTGCCTCTAGCCAGCCCTTCCTTTGGCAAGGAAGAAGCTTTTGTTTTCCTAGAACTCCGGGCCCGCTTGGAATATCACCAGTGAAACCTTCCTTGCCCCAGCACAATGAAGCAGTGCTTGCAATTCCCAGATGTGCAGGAGGGAATTGCCCAGTGTGTCTTTTCCTGATGCTTCCCTTCCAGATGTGGAGTGGCCGTGAGCCAGCTGGGAAGTGGACAGTGGAGGTTTTTCTCTAGAAACCCTCTGGATCTTGCTTCCTGTGGCCAGGGGAAGTGGTTTGGGCTGCGCTGCCAGCTCTTTGGCTGGTTTGCAACAACTTGAGCTGGCTCCTCCTCTGCTGCAGTAAGGAGGTGCCTCTCCAGCAAAGGTGAAGATCCTTTCCCTCCCAGAAGTGTCGTCATCCTCAAAGAGCCCTTGGTCTCCATCTTCTCCTCCTGAAACAGCCCTTGATCTCTATCTTCTCCTCCTGAAACAGCCGTTGGTCCTCATCTTCTCCCCTGAGCAGGGCTGGACTTTATCAAAACTGCAGGCAACTTGAATGGACAGAGAGCCTCATCACTGAGCTCCCCATCCCACTGCTCCATCCTCATGTCCCGAGGACAGAAGGTCAAGATGAAACCATCTCATGTGTGAAGCCTCATGCTAAGGTCATGCCGAGTAAGTCCCAAGTGAGTTATTGGCCCTGTGGGTTGAACTTGGATCTTGGAGCCTGTCCCCCTAGGATGAGGTCAAAGGTGTTTCAGGTTCAACTGGCCCATGAAAGGTGTCTCTTTTGGGCAATGCCCTGGGCAGAGGGATTCAGGCAGGGCAGGAAGGGGCTGCCCATGGGCACTGCTGCTTCTCACAGTGCTGGCGGGCAATGGAAGCCAGGGCACCACATCGAGTGACCTGGTTTGACCCTACCTACCCAGTGGAAAATTCCTGCCTATGGACAATATCCTTCTGCCTTTATTTTTAAGCAGTTCGCTAAGGACGCAGCTAACACACAGAGATAATAGGTGCTGACAGGAGCCTGGCTGCTAATTGGGTTTTTGCCTGTGCTTATGGGATATTTGTAATTAAAGGAAGGTACGAGCGGGGTTTGGTGGAGGAAGGGGATGAAAACACGCAGATGTGATGGGAGACACTGAGGTACAAAGAAGCTGGAGCTCTCTGAGAAGGTCACAGGAAGGGATGCTCATGCTAAAAGTCAGTGTCAAGATTACTCATATCCATGGCATTAGCACAGGGTTCCCTTCCAAGTTATCAGTATGTCAGGGAGGCTGAGGACAGGGTGTTCTTGTGTGTAGGATGGGGATCCAGACCCTGCACAGAATCAGAGCTGATCCATCCCCATGCGGCACCAGTGCTGAGCATAGCAAGAAATCACCTTAAATGCTCTGGGTAGCAGAGGTGTGTTGTTTGACTTTCTGTTTACAAGGGAAAAATCCACACCAGAAAAAAACCAACCCAGTAGGTGTAGGTTAACTTTCAGCTTGAAGCTGTTCCACTTGCCATGAAGGACTGGTGCAGGTGTCTCAAGTGAAACACCTGAACGCGTCTCTGCAAGATAAGATCTTGTCATTTGTCTTCCTGAATGTGGAAACCTTTGCCCTGGTGGCAACTCAGGATAGTTTCCAGCCTATCTCAAAAAGAAATCTTGAATAAGAATAGAAAGATTTAGACACAAAAAAATACCCTCCAAAAGATGTAAACAATCTATCTTAAGAATGGGTGTATTTAAAGCAGATCAGAGAGTGAGTAATATCAGGAGCCCTAATGGAGATATTGGGTATCTGAAATCTTTTGCTAGAAGACACAAATAAGGGTAATTCAGGTGGGGCACCAGGTCAAGACCAGCTGTGGGTGATGCTGTTCCAAAAAGAACACGAGAACATATGTTTTCTGCTGGGCTTTAAAGGCGGGACTGTCCTCCTGGCCGTGGAGCTGTTTATTGCTTGATGCTGGATATATAATCCCTGTCTGGAAGGGCTCACATCTGCTGATGAGGTATACAGGCTGAGGAGCACTTTGAACCAGCAAGGTAGTGTTGAACTGTCCTATGAATGCCCATGAGCACTGAGCCTGGATGAGGTAGATCTCAAAACAGCCACAGTTTCTGACTGGGCTGACCTTTCCTGTTTGTCTGAGGTGTTGCTGGGATGTTGACAGGGATGCAGGAGAGGCTGGTTGCGAGAAATCCAAGTGGCTGCTTTTCACAGGCTCCTCAGCAGTGATGTATCTGCCCAGTCCCAGCCCTTCTACCCAGCATCTTATCTCACAGTGAGAAGAAGATTCCCAGCAAAGTGTTGTCGCCAAAAGGTGGGTGGTAGCCCCAAGGCACCTTGCCGTTTCCTCGAGTCACCTGGCCCTGGTAGGGAAGAAAAACAGAGGTGGGACCTACAGGCCTAGCAACTGCCACCGCAAAATGTACTGGCGGGGAGAAGACAGTGGCAGATCTGCAGGAACAGTCTGAACTCCATCTGAGGGGGATGTGCTCAGGTGCTTCAGGAAGGTTTCCAGGCAGCGTGTCTGGGTGTGGCATCAGAGGTGTGCAGTGGGTCTGTGCAGGGCCTGGGAAAGGGGGGAAAATCTTCCTCTTCCTCCATCTCCGTCTGTCAGATGGTGTTGCAGCATCATCTGCCATAGAAAGCCCCGTGCCCTGGCTCTGGATACTCCTGTCCTAGCGCCTGGGGTCACAACTGATGCTCAGGGTTTGCGATCCCAGGCACACCTTCTTTCTCTGCACAGGTAAAGGGTTCCTATTCCACAGAGAGAGTCTGCATTCCAGGACTTTATTCATCCCAGGGTGGCTGGCTGGGGCTCTGGTGTCATCTGAGCAGCCTGGTGGCACAGGGCAGAGGCAACCCAGGATTCAACCATCCCGTTGGAGGTGTGGGGAACTCGGACATCTCCGGCAGGGCCACCACCTCTGCTTTCATTTACGAGATGGAGAAAGTTAAACAGAGCTAAGAGGAGGGGAAGAAGAATAAAAAAATAAACAGATGGAGCCAGCCCCATGCTGGAGACGGGAAGCGTAAGGCCAGGAGAGGAGGAGAAGAGGGAGGAAGGCTGCTCCCTGCCAGCCCTTTGGGTAATATCGGAGTGATCACGTGCAGAGATCGGCTTTTGGCATAGCCCGCGTGTTTGTGCGACGTGGGGAGGGGGTGTGAAATCAGCTCCCGCTTCCAGGAATCCTGCCGGCACAGGATACGCGTCGGGGAGCTGGTAAACACGATACAACCGCTTGGCCTGTAACTCAATCGGCTCCCTGCATTAGCTGCTCCCTTCCCAGGGACCTCGTTAGCCTGATGGCTTCTTGGGGGGGACAGTGCAGGGGACAACGTGTTCCAGGGCATGGGCCGTTGGGTTAGGAGTGATGGGAAGGGGTGGGGGTAACTTGCACTCACGATCTGGAGACGGGGCAGCTTCTCCAGTCCAGGGTGAGTGGCTATTCCTCGGGTGCAGCCCGAGTCCAGCTGCTGCTTGCAAATCCCCTCTGGCCTCAGAGGCGGGCTCCCAAAGTCAGAAATAGCCACTTGGCCGAGGAGCAGACATCTCCCCTGACGTCCCCATCCCCACCTCCCCATCGTGGTGGCGGCAGGCGCCGTGGGTAACCGCCTGCACCCATTCACAGATAACGCTGGGCCGACTGCCAGCACGCCCCGAGCTGCTCCTAATCTGCCTGCTTGAAAAAGTACAGGTCGATTGGGCTTTTTGTGCCCCCCTCCCTCTCCCCTCCCTCTCCTGCTTGTTTATTTGCTGGGTGCAGGGAAACCGTAACCTCCTGCTGCCTGCTCCCTTCGGCTCCCAGTCACTGGGAACAGCGTTGTGCTGGCCGGGGACACGCGAGGGGACATGTGAGGGGACCCTCGTGGGGGTGAAGGCAGTGCAGGGCACCTGGGTCCTGGTTTCACTGTGTCCCTGGATGCTAAAGAGTGGGAAGGGAATTTCACCATCAAATACAGTTATGTTAATTAGACCAGTGTTGGGTTTACAGATGATTTTTGCTGACAACCTCAATGCAGGGGCTGGGTGTTGGTGAGCCCAAGCGTGAGACCGGGGAGAGCTGGGGAAGAGGGAATGGGAATGAAATGAGTTAATATGGAGTATAAAGTTGCCACAGATGAGGATGGGGAAGAAAAGCTCCTGCTAATGCTTCAGGGCATGTCTGAAGTGCCAGAGGAGGAGATGTCTGGGGTTAAGGACACCATGAGGGTGAGATGTTCTTGGTGGATGGCAATGGGCTCTCCTCATGGCACAGGGAATCACTGGGATGGGAGAGCCCAGGAGACATAGGAAGAGGTTGGCTGGTCTGGCTTAGCAAAGCACGAGTGTGAGGAGGACATGAAGCCTGTTTCCTCCCAACCCCATGCCCAAGTGTTCAGCAAATTGGTCCCAATTGATTTCTAAATATATTCTTCAGCTGAGGCTGGGGAAGAACAGGATCTGACCTTTTTTTTTTTTTTTTTTTTAACCCTCAGCTTAATTTCTTTCAGAAATGAAAAGGTGGCCTGGGGAGTCAGGGCCAGGCCGAGCAGCCCTCTGTGGGAAATGGGGTGGGTTTCGTGCCCGCTCACCAGTTTATTTGTATTTTTAGAGCATGCCGCAGCCACGTGGTTACCAAAGTGAGTGAAATTCCACCCTGGAGCCCAGAGCAGCTCCTCGTCCTCATCTCTCTCCTCCAGGCTGGTCTGGAGTAAACAGCTGAACCAGGGCTCAAGTGTCCCAACCACGTCAGTGCCCGGCTGAGGTGAAGGGCTTGGGAAAGCTGACTGGGTTGGTGATGGAGCTCCCAGTAGAATAGCTGGGGACCAGCAAGGTGGTGGGCAGAGAGCAGCCTTCCTGATATTATCACTCCTGGAAGAGCCCTTGTGAGTGAGGGTCTGGCCATGCTGTGATGGAGACCCTGTCCTGGAGTGGCACAAGGTGCCCGAGGTCTCTTGGTATGAGTGAGCTCAGCAGAGGATTTGTTAGGATGATGGAAGCCCTGCCCTGAGGATGCTCCGAGCATGGTGATGCTGAGATGAGACTGGGACAAACTGGAGAGGGGCAGGGAGCTCGAATACACGGAGGAGGAGGTCAGAGTGTACAAGCTTGCTTAATAGAGCGATGAGTTGGCAACATGGTGAGTCAAAAACTGAGAGGGGGCGGGAGGGGAAACCTTAGCAAATGAGAATGTGTGGGGGCTTAAAACAGCAGAGCACATCTCCTCGAGAACTGCGTCTTTCTTCATCATCTCCAGCAAGAAGTGATGCAAATGAAGCATCTCACTAGGGCTTGGGCTTGACAACGAATGAGTCAGGTGGGCGGGAGTCCCACCTCTTGAATCACTGCTGGCAGCAGCTCCCCCCGCCCGCTGTCTCTTGCAAGGGGTGCTGGAGTCACAGCCCCCATGGCGAGGCTGCAGGGGACAGTCATCACTTTATGAGCTAAACCTGAAATAAAGAGAGAAACTGTCCCCTGGGATGCTGACCAAACTGGAAAATGTAGCAAGAGATGCTCCCAGGGATGCTCCCAGGAAGAGGAGAAAGTGTCAGATCCTTGCTTTAAGGCGAGCAATTTGCCTAGCGATTAGGACAAGCAAAATGTACTGAGAGTCATTGTTTGAGAGTTGCTCCTTGCGAGGTGTGAAACATCTTCCTCTGATTTTTCTGATCATCTTCTAGGAGATGGTGTTTCATGCTTGAGCTGCCCAGATGCTTGGCATCATCTGGTTCAGGTGGCCTGAGCACCCAGCAGCAATCACATATGCAGGGGGCCTCTTGATGGGAGTCAGAGGAGCAACATTCAAACTACATCTTGCACCTCAAAGGGAGTGATGAGGAGCCCTGTGCAGGGAAGCTGAGCCCCAAGAGAAAGGATCCAAAGCACAACTCAAATGGCTAGAAACACGGCGCAGCTTTTGGCTGCTGGGGCTGCCATGAGGCACTTTGCATCCACGAATAACGCACTTTGTTAGGCCTGGCCTGTCATCTCATTCGCCTGCCCCTTTGATCTCAGACCTGGGGGCTCTTTTCTGAGCCATCCTTCCTTGGTGTGGTGGCACAAGCCATTGTGATCGCGAGAGGATGGCTGGCTCTGCAGGGCAGGGGATGCCCCATGGACACGATGAGTCCTTTCTGCCTGTGCATGCTGAGAGCAAGGCCTTCCCTCTATCCTGTGCCCACACTTCGCTTCCAATGAGCTACAGTTTGGGGGTGATTTTTTTCCCCTTCTAATACACAACCCAGTGCCTGCCCACCCCTCTTATGCACAAAACTTTCCACTTGCGCTTTTCGTCTTTCTAGCTGAGGGAAGCGCCTGCTTTCCCCAGCCTCTCGCCTGCAGAAGTGTGCGGGAAATGTCTACCCTCCTGCGTTCAGAGTCCCTTCCAAAGAGAAGCCAAGGGTGCACTGACCTCACAGAGTAAATATTTTCCATGATATCTTCTTCGGACATCGCCTTTCAGGCTCTGTACCTATAGCTGCTTCAGCTCTGGGTTCGCAGCCACCAGTGTGAGGAACGAGCCTGGATTCTGCCCTCTCCTTGCTTTCCTGCAAGTCCCCATGCAAGGTGACTGTCTGAAGGTTCGAGTGACCTTTCTGGGGACTCTGCTGGCAAATGAGGTGGCTCGTGGGCTGGTGCTGCTCCCTGTAGGCACCAAAACCTGCTGACTTGCTGTGACAGTTTCTCCAACACCTTCCCTCTCCTGCTTGCAGCTCTAACACGCTTGTGGTTATGGGCTGCTGCCAAGCCAGCTGGGATGCTGGAGGCAGCAGCCTTAGAGCAGGCGCAAAGCATCCGTGGGCCAGAGGTGGGATGCAGAGGGGTTGTTTTGAAATGAAAGCAACTTGTCACCAGGCAAAGGAGGGGTACACTTCTTGACTGCAGATCCTTCCTGCTCACTCAGCTGAATGAGAAGGGGGTGGCTGATCCAACTGCTATTTTCCACCTCCAGCCACTTACTGTTCTTGCTGTGTTATTCCCCTGCAAACTCCTTCCCTTGTCAGTACTCTTCTCGAGTGGACGGTCTCATCTGGCACTGATTCCCAGCAGCTCTCAGAAGCTGGGTTTACCATACAGGTACTGCAGAGCCCAGGGCTCTTCATGGAAAAGGTCTATTTTATTTGCAAACACCAAAAGTCAGTGGCTTTCCCCCACTGTTGGTTTGCTAAGAGAAGATGCTGTGGTCCTCCTCCCAGGGCTTTTTTTTGGAGCATGGTCTCCGCTACATATAGGATTGGATCCATTAGGATTGGCTCCCTGCCACCCCCCAACTTGTGGAACAGGGAGTAAATACAACATGCTGCCAGAACAAATGCCAAGCATGTGGCACGCACCAGGAGGTGTCAAAAGATGGTCGTGTTGGCCTCACAGGCAATCCTGTCCCTTCTGCATTGGCCATGTAGGGAAAATTCCCCAGGCAGTTTGCTGGTGATGTTTTGGAACCCTGTATTTCTAGCACCAGGTCTCCCTTACAGTCCAAGTGCCTCTGCAGGCCAGCCAAGGGGAGCAGCTATGCCCTTCCCCCTGGTAGCTCCTCCCCAGTTCATAGAAAAGATACCAATCTTTCTCAGTTCTTCTGCATGGGAGAACTGCCGTACTTATCTACAGGGTTATTACAGGGTTATTAGTGCTAGAGATAAAATGAATATTAAATGTCTATTAACCTGACTGGATTTAGGGCTTTTTTTTGGACTCTTTAGCAAGCTTTTTTTTTTTTTTTTTTTTTAAACATATCTCTTTTTTTGGCAACCAGGAAAGTTTCCCACTTGCTCCACAGCTTGCCTGGTGGTAGCTTCACAGGAATGCTTAAAGATACAGTGGAGGGCTTGGCTGGACCAACCTGTGACTTCCAGATATTGTCATGCACCTGCCACAGAGCAAGTGAGAGAGCTCCTCCCTCCAGTCCATGCTTTTGAAGATGTGTGTGTGTGTCTGTGTGTGGCGCCCAGCACTCCTGACGGCTGCAGCACTGAAGCATCAAATAATGCACAGGCTGCTTTCAATCAGCTGGAAAATCATAGAATCGTTTAGGTTGGAAAAGATCTTTAAGATCATCAAGTCCAACCGTTAACCCAGCGCTGCCAGGTCACCACTAACCTGTGTCCCTCGGCACCGCATCTACATGACTTTGAAACCCGTCTAGGGATGGGGACTCCACCACTGCCCTGGGCAGCCTGGGCCAAGCCTTGACAACCCTTTCAGAGAAGAATTTTTTCCTAATATCCAACCTAAACCTCTCCTGGCACAACTTGAGGACAAGAGGGTGAACTCATCTGACCATGTACTGAAGACGCATGTGTCGCCAGCACATCTTTTCACCTAATTTTGCTTGCTCCTTGGAGGAGACATATATCCTTGCTCTTAAGCAAGTGCTCTCCTCCTCATTGCAACTACCAGGGGTGGATCTCTGCTCCTGGGAGGATGTGAAGGCTGTTACTGCATATCCCACCTGAAGGTGACAGCTTAAGGGAAATGCTCTCTGCTGGGAGCAGACTGACTGCCTGTTGGACATGGCAGGTTTGGTTTTTTTTTTTGAGGGGGGGGTTGCATCATATGTTGGAGGTTGACACTTAGCTGGATGTATAAATCTTGTCTTTCCCAGAGGACTGGGTCTTCCCTGGGGCTGCTGCTCTGGCTCCTCGCATTTCTGGGGAGAGGAAGCTGCGGCTAACCTCACCGCAAACACAAATTAGCTGGGGGTTTTTTTTTGTTGCTTTTTGGGTTGAGTTTTTGATTGGGCTGAACAATAAAACATCTGTTCCTGAGCACAGCAGCTGGACCGAAATGAAATGACGTTAGCATCAATTATCCTCCGGGATGAGGAGGCTGATGGGAGAATGGTGCAAATTTCTTTAACGCTGAATAACAAATGAGAACAACAGCTTGGCTGAGTGGCTCATGTTCCCGGAGAGTCTCCAAACAACCCTCCTGCTTCCAGGCCTGGTGTGAGGCCCCCACTGCTGTGCACCGCTGCTCTGAGTACCACACATCACACCAGCCACAGAGTGAGTGGGGAAGATGCTTTTGAAGCCATCAGAGAGTTAAGACCCATTTTTGGTATCAGGGCTTACGGCTACAGCCTGTGACAGAAGTTTTTATGAAGGCACCGACCTGATACAAATACCCTGATGCAAAATCAAAATGGTTTTGGTTTGTTTTGTTTGGAAGGGGGAATGCAGGGCTGGATGTACCCACCACAGAAAGCCCCATCTGGGACATTGTCTATGGTGGGCACGGGCAGGAGTTCACAGAGGGATGATGTAGAATCACATTCTCTGGGTACAGAAAGGGACTATTAATGGGGAGAAAAGGGGAGGGGGGGTGTTAGGGATGGAGCACAATGGCTCTGATTTGTTGGCAGTCACGACCTACAGTCCCTGGCAGCACCTCAAAGCAGCTGTGAAGTGCCAGTCGGTGGCGATGCTTCGGCGCGTGATGCGGGCGCCTGACCCTGGCATAAGACTGGGACATGGGGCTGCCCAGTGCGGAGGGCACCCACCCGGCTTCTTCTCCATAAGGCCCCCACAAAGGAAACCTAAATGTGCTTCAGATTGGAATGAGGGGTCCAGAAACACGGTGGCTTTGCTTGTCAAGGCTTTCCCCAAACCCTGTTGCTACGCCTGGGTAAATTTTACCTTTTAGAGGACTCAGCTTGTCTTTCTGCCCAAAGCTGGGTGAATGCAGCCACCACCCTGGACAAGGTGGCATTATGATGCCCAAGGATGAGCATGTATGTGCCTCCCCCCCTCCCAAAATGTCCTCCTGTTCTATCCTGAACAAGCTCACTAGAAGACAATTATTTCCTCACATCCTGATAGCACAGAGAAAAACTATGACGGTGGGAAAACTCTAGAAAATTATGAGAGCAGCATTTTTATGAGCGAGCTGCTTTATACTTGCACATCCAGATGCCTGAATAACTTAATGCAGGCTTCAGGAAATCGTTTGGGCTGCTGCAAGTTTGAAGCCTCCAAAATAGCTTTCTTGCTCCCTAGGAAGCTGTGAATTTTTAGGTCTGACAACTTCCAGCACCCTGTGGGTGAGCTCATCACAAAGGAGCTCCCCGTGGGGCAGGACTAGGGGAAAAATGGGGCTCGTGGGGCTCATGAGCTCACATGATACTTGTGATTTTTGGATGGAAAAATGAGTGTTTGGGGTGTGCAGCGGGGAGAAAGAGCCTGCTTGAGAGGAACAGCTTGCTCAAAAAGAATCTGACAGCATCAAGCACCTGTTTTGTCTGGTTCCTTCCCTGAGTGTTGCGGGTACCACTGTGGGACAGGGTGTCTGTGACGGGCACGTGTCTCGGGCTCTGTTGTCGTACTCACCGAGCAAAGACACTGCTGAGAAAACCCCTTTGCTTGCTTGCCTGAGTCATTTTACTCTAATCCCTTATTGCTTTTGGCCTCCAGCCTCGGTTTGTATCAACAAACCACGCTGGGCCAAATCTACCCCAGGTGTCACGTCCGACGTGTATCGTCTCGCTGCTCTGAGTCTGGGCTCTGCGGGTGCTCCTGCCCTGGCCTCTCGTACTAGAAAATGAAGTCCAGCTGGGAAAAGCCTCCAAATCCTCACTCAGAAGAGACTTGGCAGAATTAGGGGCAAAAGTACAGGAAGCTTTAGCTTTTTTTTTTTTTTTACATAAAAAAAAATTTAAAAAAAATCAGTTGTCCCAAAGCAACCAAACATAACTCATTATGCCTATTTTTTTTTTTCCTTTTTTGGCTGTTTTATGTACTATATTTCCAGTTTTCTCAAGCTTTACAAAACCAAATGTGTTGTCGTTCTGTTTGCCCTTCCCTTCCCTTACTAATATACCGAACTAGCTGATTCTGCGTAGGTTTGGTAGAGACATTAATTTGTTCCCAATATTCAGGTCTTTTTGGATGCATGAAAATAGGTGCTTGTGCTGGAGGCTGGGCAGGTCACTTGCAGAGAGTGACATGCTTCTTGGGTCCCCGATTTCCCAAAAACTCCTGGCTGGTGGTGATCCCATCTGGGATCCCCAATCTGGGATGCCTGGTGCAGGATTTAAGGCAATGGATTTAAATAAGGAAAGCTTTTCCAAGGCTGGATTAGGGAAGAGTTCGTCAGGCAGAGGCAAAATTTGGTAATCCTTTTGTGCCAGGGTGAGGAGGGCTATGCTGTGAGTCTGGAGCGTGCATGCTGGATGGAGCTGCCCTAACTTCAGGCATGTCTTCCCCCTCCCAACCTGGCAGCAGAAACAGCCTGAAGAGACCCTTTGGTGCATTAGGATCTGGAGGGATGGAGCTGAGATAAAGGCTTAAGTCCCCGCATCCTGCCTGATTCTTCAGTGATCCATCTGCGGCCTCTCCCTTTCTTCTTTTGACCCAGTTTGCAGGAGCCTGCTTTGCCCAACCTTCTTGGTAATCCTAAATAATAGGAGGCAGATGCCTAAAAGTCTCTTGAGGAGCTCGACCTTAATCCCTACCTACAGTCCTGGTGCTCTGACTCCCTCTAAGACATCTCATACCTGCAAAGACTGAGCCTCCCATGCCTCACTCTCCCCTATCCAGGGCAAAATGTGCCTTGAGGAACACAGGGTGGTGGGGAACAGGGTTTTGTGGTCACCAGGCAATAGATCATCACTCAGAGGAGGCTTCAGAGAGCTGCACAGGACAGAAAATGCTGACCAAGGTGCAGGAGGAGCATGAAGTGTGTGCAATGCAGCTGCCTGTGTAGGAAAAATGAAGTGCGGTAGGGGAAGAAGCGCAAAAAGCAAGGCAGGGGCAGTGCGTTGTCTGCCACACAGCATCTGAGACACTGGTGGGTTGCTCCATGTGGGCAGGGACTGGGCAAGGGATGCGTGGCTCTGCCTTGTCCCACCGTGCAGTTCTGGAGCTCTTCCCTCTTCCTACTGCCAGGGTAGGGCATAGCCTTAGGCTAGGGCTAAAATGTCATAATAACATCTCCATCCTCCCTCGGTGGGGGTTTTGTGCTCCGCAGGGTTCCCATTCAGCTCCGCTCACTCAGAAGCTGCCTCCACACCCCCAATCCAGACTCAGCATTGCTGCCTGAGGCAGCTCTGGGGAGGAGCTGCAGGGGCTGGGAGCTCTCCCCCCCTGCCAGGGTCCCCTTCAGCCCTTCATTTCAACACACGCCTCCATCTCTGGCTTGTTTGCACAGCTCAAAATGTTCTGAGCATTATCAGTGTTTGCACTTTTGCCACTGTTTGTGCTAGTTGCACTTTAAAGGCAATAAAGTCAAGCTTTGTTTGCTTACAAGGAAATCTTTTTTTTTTTTTTCCCTTCAATAGACAAACCAGAGTTCACCCTAAAACATGGCACCAAGCACTCTTGTAAGCTCTGGGCCTGCTTGGGCTTCTGGGGACAATGTATCCTGGGTCACACAGCCCCGGCACAGGCCCTTTTCCAAGAGAACTGGCAATGCCTGTGGCTCGATCTCAGTCCCAGGGCTTAGGAGAGCAGTGTGGGGAGCTGGGTGCCGCTGGTGACATTGGGGTGATGCAGGCCCCACCGGTGTGGGGAGGTGACCTTGTGAGGGCCCAGCCGCCTGCTACCATCCCCGCACACTGCCACGGCCTCCTGAGCACTGACTCCGACACGCTGGCCCTGTCCGGGGGATTAAACATTAACAGGCTGGAGCCAATGCAAGGCCAGATGAGTCTCAGGAGTGACTCGAGATGGGACATTATTGTTGGAGAAAGCAATGCTAAGAAAGTCACTCATAGTGACCCTCTCCCACCTGGCTGCTCCTCCAGCCCTGCTCTGGAAAGAACAGGTTGCCCAGGGAGGTGGTTGAGGTCCCTGGAGATACTCAAGGTCAGGCTCAACAATGCTCTGAGCAACCTGATCTAGCTGAGGATGTCCCTGCCCACGGCAGGGGGGGTTGGACTAGATGAGCTTTAGAGGTCCCTTCCAACCTAAACCATTCTATGAGTCTATGATTCTGTGATCATTCTCCCTGGCTCCTTATCTGCCATCTCCACCTCTTGTTCTGGTCATGCAGGGACTTCCTGAGCTTCTCAGCGCATCGCTCGGTGGGCAGGGTATTTCACACACCACCCAAGGCTGACCTGGCCGAGGAGATGCTGTTGGGGGTGTGTGATAATCCTCTTGGAATGAAACCAGCTCCACCACTGACCCCACTGCCCCCCCAAGCCCTTGGTACCACTTCAGCAACTTCACCATGGGGCAGAGCTCACTGCAAACCCTTCTCTCCATTGCTCCTGGAGCCTCTGGGGCTGGAGGACCACGGCAAGCTGTCTGTATTTCCTGGAAGGGCAGTGCTTCTTGAAACTGATCCCTCGATTAATGTAAAGTATTTTCTCCGCCCTGCTGGGGCACATGTTGCCTCTCAAAAGAGCAGCCACCATGGCTCAGCACCAGGAACACGATGTAAATAACATCCCTGTGGCCCTGGCTCTGCAGGCACAGCCTGGGGTTGGAAGGGGCCAGAAAAGGCGCAAAACACACAGCTCTAAGTGGGGTTTAAGCTCGCAAAAAAAAACAACAAACAAACCCAAGAGCTGTGGAAAAGGCAAAGCTCTCTCTGGGCTGGAAATAACGGCAGTGTCTGGCTCGCCATGACCTGAATCGTGGGTGCTGTGCAGCAGTGCCCGGCAGCTAACCTTGTCCTCTCCTAGGCACCAGATCCCTGGCAGCTGGTCCTTTGTGGGGAAGGTCCTGAGTTTCGGAACATCCCATCAAGAAATGTAGAATTAGATGTTTGAGGAGTGCAGCTCACACAGGCCTGTTAGGCTAGGGGAGAATGGTGGCATCTTGGAGCGGGCTTAGGATGTGAGCCATGGTCCTTGGATAAGCAAGAAGGAAAGGCGGGAATGCCACCTGCAAACCAGGACTGAAGTACAGGGAAGCTGTGAGGGGGAAATATGGAGAAGCCCTGAAAGCTGCTCAGTGGGGACCACAGCGGGCATGAGGTCCTGCGGCTGTGGGACAGGACTAATTTGGGAAGCCAGTGTGGCTATGACTTGCTCTGGAGAGGAGACACCCTCTTGCAGCTGTAATTCACAGGTGTGGAAAGAAGCCCGGGACATGCCTGGTGCCACCTGCTCCCACCCAGCGTGGGCTGAGCTGTGCGGGTGGGCACAGGGTACCTGGCACACCATCCTGCTCCCCCCTGTGATCACCTCTCCCCAACCTTCTGCCACTGCCAACAGCTCTCCCTTGCTCACAGGTCCAGGCCAGCACTCCTTGGAGCCCTCCAGGCTCTAACGGTGCTAATTTTCCTAAAAAAAAAATGCAATGCCAACATGTTGCAGGCACTGCAGCGTGGTGTAAAATAATGGGACTAATCCCGTCTTGGTCCAAACCCAGGGGTGATCTTGGGTAGGAGACACAGTGCAGTCCCTATACGGTACCCCAAAGCCCACAGGCAGGGAGCATGGGGTGACATGAACATATCCACTGCGCTAATTGCTTCCTGTAATCCCAGGATTATGTTTTATTGATTGTTATGTACCTCTCCCGGCTTCCTACCCCAGGACAAACCAGAGCACAGCAGGTCTTGGGATCCTCCTAATTAAATGCCTTTTTTTTTTTTTTTACATCGCAATTTAAAACACATGACATAAAGACGCAGCTCAGCTCAGAGACCCACAGCTCTCTGTCTCCCAGCCTCCAAACACATCCAGTAGACCCTTCCAGTGAGCATGTCAGGGCAATTGCCACCAGGCTCACCCTGGATCCCTTGGAACCTTCGCCTGGGATAAATAGAAATAAAAAATCCATTTTGGGGTGTGTCTTGAGCTGCTGGGGCCCATCCTGCAGCGCTGGGTAGAGCAGAGCCCTGCTCATCCCAGACGTCTGCGGTATCTATCAAAATGCAGGCACCTCCTCGGGCATGGCCATATTTCATCCCTGGATCCAGAGCTGGTTATGAAATTATGAGGGCTAGACAAATGGTGATTTTCGTTTCAGTAGACATGCTGCACGCTGGGCACCTCACAGGAGATAAATCTCTGACCTGGTAATTGTATTTCTCTTCCCTCCCTGGCTTGAAATAAACGGGTTTCAACTGGTCTCAGCTCTCTGAAGAGGTGGTGCTGAGAGATGGGAAGAAAGGAGGGGGAAAGGGCAGCAGGAGGCTCTCCCAGCCCAGCATCTGGAAGATCCTGAAGGCCTGAGAAGTTTTGCCATGAACCCAGGTGCCTCCAAGATGCTGCAAGGAACTGCAGCCACTCACGCTCTTCCCTCCTTCCCACCTCCACGACAGACCAAAACCAAGAGGGTCTGCTGAGGTCAGGGAGGTGGGACTCGGCAAAACCTCTCACCAGCTCTTGCTGCTCTTGGGCAAGCATCTTTTTGGCACCAGCATCATCAGCTGTGCTGTAGCTTTTCCACCTGTAGCTTTCTTGATTTGGTTTTGCAAGGTCTGTTTTTATAGGATATTTTTGCCTTTTATGTGGCCCAGTACTCAGAGAAGTTCATTTGGGATGATGCTTATGCAGTTCTCCAGGGATAGCATGAAAGCAGGGGATAAAGGGACTTGGGGTTCATTAGTGAGAGAGAAGCAGGGGGATTTGATTTGTACTCACCTTATGGGCAACAGTGCTGTGGGGCATCAGGAGTAGGATTTTAGGATCTGCTCAATAAAGGATTGCAGGCTTCTAAAAAGCTTTTGAGGGTGTCTTGTGCACAGCCCCAGAGT
Source organism: Baryphthengus martii (assembly GCA_013396935.1). NCBI lineage: Eukaryota > Metazoa > Chordata > Aves > Coraciiformes > Momotidae > Baryphthengus > Baryphthengus martii. The sequence goes on from VWZK01001087.1 coordinate 183,740, forward strand.
CCTTTTGAGCTTTGCTTTCAATAGTGAAGAACCCACGGGGAAACTGCAACGGGGTTAAATCCTGTTTTTACACACAGCTTCATGTTTTCCTGCCTGTCTGAGCACTTGGCAATAAGACTGTTTGGTCCATGGATGGTTTTGTCCATAAAAAAGCAAACTGGTCATGTTTGCAGAGGTTCATAGAAGCAGCATGTGATCAAGGACAAGAGGTCACCTCATGACAACAGCTTGATTGCTTGCTTGGTTTGGCCATGCTGGTTAACTTCTCAATTTATCAAAGCTTTTGAATGCACTCTTCTAAAAAAATTATTAAAAAAATCCATCCATTGATACCTTTTGCATAGCAGTCAATGGACCTGAGCATCAGTTCTCAGCCCAGAAAGACCGTCAGGGTGGGTCCCTGCTCCCTCTTCCCTCCACGTGACAAAAATTACTCAAATTCTTCTCCCCTAATAGCCAGATAGCTGTCTTGCACTGCGTCGGCTGAAGAGCAGATGCAGCTCTGGCAAGCAGTCAGAAAAACACTAAATGAGCAAAATTTTCTTCTGCTTCTCACATCCACACCATCCCTCGGCGTTTGCAAGTGCGTGGTGTAATCGTCCTCCGTTTGTTTTTACGGCTTCACTTCCAGAATAGATCGGAACAGAAGCTACAGTAAACTCTGCTCCTGCTGCCAGGAGCTGCAAGAAAAATGGGGACAAGGAGGAGACAGTTACTAATCTGTCCCCCTGAGCTTTCTCTGTTAAGCACTCAATAACTGAGGTACCCCACATCAAGCCCAAACAGCTAAAATATATCACCCTTCCCCACTTCCCATCATCTGGAGAAGAGGCTGGGTGGAAAGAAATAAATATTTGCCCTTATGCAGAGCACTAGACCTCCCCAAACAGCCTGGGAGCATTGATGAGGCTGTTGGATGCCAACTTCTGTCCCCCAAAACATAGACTAGGATGGCACAATGTGCCAGAGCACCAAATAAAAGATATCTTGCATGGAAAAGAAAGAAAAATCCCCAACACTTCTTGCACCAGCAACTGGAAAATTCTTGAAGAAAAAAAACATTTTTGTTTTTTTCTTTTTGGGTGATTTACTACCTGAGGGACAGGTAGTAATTGTGTGGTGATGGAACACGTTAGTGCGGCCCAGGCACGGAGGACACAGCACAAATATCGCATAAGCAGAAGGCAGAGGGTCTCCAACTCTTACCTTTGCACATCACTGGTTTACATCCCACTCCCTCTCTCCAGGTATGGCCGTGCTGCTGCAGACCAGCTCTTTGGGCTAACACTCCATCGCCTTCCCACCAGGATAAGGACAGCTCAGGGGGTTTGCTCATCCTGCCATCCCAGCCCTGCAACCTGCTCAGCACAGCCACCCTGTTCAGGCAGGCTCCGCACACCGAAAGCAAGCTGTTTGGAAATACACACGGCCAGCTTCCTCGTCTCATGGTGATTTATCTGCCAAAGGAAAAGTGAAGGTCAGCCTTGACATCCTGCTTTTTATTCTGCTCGGTTTTCCAGCCAGGGCCCAAGGAGCTCAATGAGTGCGGCCGAGGTCAGACCACAAATCAGGGCTCAGTCAGCCTGGGCGCATGGGAGCCTCCCAGCTCAGCCTCCCAGCCAGGGGCTCCTCCGAGTGATTTATTTTTCGCCTGCTGTTTCCTTATTTTTAGTGCATGTGCTAGAGTTCCTAATTACTTCCGAAGAGCTTATTTGGGACTCATTGTCCCCATGCTGGAGGGTCAGTTGTGGCCTCGCTGTGCAGGTCTGGAGGATACCCCGGGTCTCCAAGCAATGGAGGTGCCTTTGCTCTTCCAACTGTCATCCCTAAGCAGTCAGACACCAAGGAAAGAGCTGTTTTTACCTTTACATTGTCCACAGGAAAAATCCCCAGAGTCACCTCAGAGGCAGCTTTTGGCTCTGCCAGACCACATCCGTCCCTTTCTATAACTCAGTAAACAACCCCAGCTCCTCCTGTTTGTTCACTAGCATGTTGGGATGGCTGCTGATGGGCTCATGGGTTTTTCTCCCCTGCAGAAGCAAGCACCAGGTGGGGCTGGTGCCATGGTGCATGGGCTGGACACAGGAACAAGGAGGTAAGCAGCCAAAAGCCCAAGGCAGGAGGGCAGAAAAGCTCCACGTGCTTGTGGGACCAGGATCTTCACCATGGCCATTGCACAGCCTGAGCCTTCAGGCGACTCATTTTGCCCACCCTTGTCTCCAGGCAGGTTTCTTTTGAAACAGTTTGTCTGTGGGAGCGGGGCTGCCCGGCACAGATACAGCTCAGGCCACACACTAACACCTGGCAACAGCAGCAGCAGCTCCTAAGACCGTGTTGCTCCAAGCTCAGCTCCACCACAGCCTTTCCATGGCAGTGCAGGTCTTTTTAGCTTGTCTGAACCTGCACTGTGGTTGTACAGTCAGGACCAGCTGAGGTTAAAGAGACCCTGGTGGAGAGGCCCCGTTTCTTAACACTTTCCATCACTCTTAACTCCAGCTTAACAAGGAGCTTTGTGTGCACAACCTCAGAGACATCTACCAGACTCAAAGAAGATGGACTTGAAGAAGATGGTTTGACAAGGAAGACCTTTGCAACATGGATGTTGGCATTTAGCTGGCTCCAGGCCTGGGACTTCTGTCTGTGGCTGAACCAGCATCACAGGGTGATTATTCTCCAGGTCCACACAAATATTCCAATGCTAGGTCAGGATGAGCAGAGGGGTTGCCTCGCTCTGTCCATGGGAACAGGGATGCCTATGGGCAGCGTCTGCAGTGGGGAGGGTGCAGAGGTGGCTTTGGGGAGGATGGCAGGATGCCCTTGGGGTGCTGGGCAGGGAGCTGCACTTGCAACAGGGCTGGAAGTGCATGGAGGGCTTTTGCACCTGCTTGTGCAAACCTGGGCATGTGGCAAAGCTTGTTTCTGCTTTTGAACGTGGCTTTCCCTGTGATAGATGTTCTGGGGTGGCACCAAAGTGCCCCAGTATTGCCAAAAGCACCGAACATCTGCCTTGCTGGATAAGCAGAAAGACTGGTGGTGCAGGTATCCAGCAGGGAGAGCAGCCTGGGCTGTGACAAATGACATCCCATGGTCACCAAACTCACAGGGCTCCAGCCACAAAGACAAACAAGATGTTACAAGGTGGTTTAAAAGATTTACTTTTTTTCCAGTTCCAATCTTGTGGGGACTGACAGCTGTGTGAACTATACCCTCTTCAGCCAGGAGGGTTTAAGATTGTCTCTCTGGCCCCACTGAACCAGATCAGAAGATTTTAGTACACCACATTGCTATCTAACACCGCTAGAGGTGCAGGGAGGTGGGGTTTCTATTTGTGGTGCCTGCAGCGAAGAGCCACTAAGGTCCCCTGGAAGCACTGGTACTGGTAGGGGGGATGATCAGCAGGACCAGTGCTGCTTTATCTGGGATTAGTTTGACCTACATGGTCCAGAGTTGCAGCTCTTAAAGTTGTAACTTGATTCTGCAGCCCTATAAATATGACCAGTGCAAAACAGTAACAGTAACTGCAGTAACAGTCACCTAATCTGGTTCAGTATGAGGACTACCATCCAGCAGTTTAGTGACTGGGTCGTCGGGACCCCAGGAAGAGTCCTTGCCCAGGGCTTGGGTGCACAGCAGGTGAGGGCAACAGCTGCCAGCCTTTTGCTGATGAGAAAACACACTGAGGATGAAGAGTTTTGCAGTGGTGAGGATGGCACACGGCCATGCAATGGGCCAGTGCCTAGAAAGGTTCCTGAGGAAATGGCCATACATCCTTTGGGCATGGAGTCAGCTCCCACGTTGCAGCGCTGAGGTTGCTCCGTATCCATTAGGAGCTATGGGCTGTGTCTGGTAGGCCCTGGAGACCAAGTTCCCTCTGAAGCCACCCAGACCCTGTCCCATTGCCAGTTAAAGGCTCATTAGCTCCCTGGGAGCTGCACAAAAGGCTCAGCTGGTGCCCCTCTGGCAAAATCCACCCATCCCATGCTGTTCCTTCCCTTTATATAACCTGCTAAAGCATGGATTCCTACACCGGTAATCAGATGACACCAGGAGGGGGACAAAGGCGCTGCAAACAGCTGTTTCAAAGCCTCATCTTTTTTCTGCAAGGAATAGGAAGCTCACAGCGTAGTAGCGAAACAACAGAGAAACCTCCAGCAACTCGTTTCCAGCCCAAATTATCCATCTGTCTATCCCTTATCTCCCTCTTGATATCCCTGCTTGTCCCTTCCTGCTGGATAAGTTCTTGCTAAGGCTTCGGCAGACTGTGAGGAGACATCAGCCATCATCTGAGACGGAATGACAAGCACTAAGACCACCATAGCCTGGTAACACTGACATGGAGCAACCTGATTTAGGGTGTAGGAGATGCCTGTTCTACCTGTGGCTCCCTCCTCCCTTTATAACTCACTTTGAGTCTTCCTTTGGTGGGTCTGAGAGCAGAGAACAACACAGGAAACTTGGACTACCTGTTTGGAGCTGATGTCGGTGAGGAATGGAGGGGAGGGCAAGTTGTCATCCGTTTCCCCGGTGGCTGGAGAAGACCGACCTGGAGGTTGCCAGCAGGGCCCAGTGTTGCCTCCCTTAGGAACTGCCCATTGGCAAGGGATCTGGGTACAACTGGGAATGAATGGGGAGCAGGGGAGTGCGGGGGGTTTTGCCAGACCTCCCTGGAGAGGTAACCGCACACTTCCAGGGAAGAGGAGCCTGTGGAATAGAGCCATAGGGCATGGACATTTCTCAGTGGCAGCACAAACCACATATTCCTTTTTTTTTTTTTTTAACTATTGTAGGAAACTTCACTCACCAGAAAACATGAGAACACATTGCCCGGATGGCTCTGCAGCATGTGGAAACCAAGCAGGAGGGATGGGAGTAGCAGGGAGGTGTGGGCAGACAAGAGGAAAACCTCAGCTGAGAAGAACAGTACAAGGACTGGGGAGAAACTCTTTTCATTCCATTTGCCAGAGTCCTCTTTGCAGTCCTGGAAACGAGTGTCAGATCCTGGAAATGCTGCTGGAGGAGAGGTTGTACCATGAATTTTGAATGTAAGGCAACCCTGAAGAGGCAATAAATATGCTCGCATGCACATCCACGTGCCAGGCTTCTCACCACTTCCCACTTTGACACCCAGACACGGTATCCGACCTCTGGGCTATATCCTGCCCCGTTATCAGAGGCCCCACCATGAGTTCTGTCCAATATGTCAATCCCAAAGTTCACCCTCCTGTTAATCTTGTTTCCTTCTCTGATCCCCTGCCTTGCTCAGGTTGGCTCCTGTCCGAGTGTCCAGGATGAAAGATGGCAATCAGGAGGGCATGGGCATCCCAGGGCCGATAGCAGTAATTTATAGCTCATACTGCACTGGTTCTGAGTTCAGGAGGGTGGCTGGAAGGGCACTTTAATGAAGTGCAAAGGAATGGGCAGCATGAGATACTGAAGCTGGGAAAAATACCAGCCTACAACTAAATACTTTTCTTCTGACTAGGCATGTCCTGAAGTCTCTAAATCCTTCTTCCAAAGGTTTAATAAATCCCCTGATTTCCCCATCCAGACAGTCCTGTGGGGAAGGTGGGTCAATCCCCTTGTGTCCTCCACAGTCTAGAGCAAACGGTTGGGAGTTGGTGGCAGGGTCATCCTGGTGGGTCCACGATGCCGTTAGCCACGGAGGAGCAGGGAGCAATGTCCTGGGAAAGGTCGTTGCAGAAAGGCAAGGGGATGGAGATAGGGAGAGACGCTTGTCCAGCTTCGGAGTTGCTTTGCAAGAGAACTGGGGTGGAGATGAGAAGCTGGTGGAATGAAGGCACAGTGGATACCATACGCACCTTTGATCCATCTTGCTGCCAGTTTTCGGAGGCAGATGGTCTGGCAGACACTGAGGCTTCTCCCAATCCTGCTCAGCCCATAGATGAGACTCGATGTCATAGTTGTGAACAGCAGTTCCCAGGCCAACGAGGCAGATCCGACATCCTTATTCTGACCTTTCTTGGTGCCTGTGTTGGGAGGAAAGAGATGTGAGTGGCTCCTTCCTGCGTGTGCACGGAACGGGGAGTTTGTGCAACGCTGCAGGATAGTGGTAGCCTCAGCGAAATGTCTTCAAAGCCCGAGAAAACTAGAGGCCCTCCAGGATGATACCAGCAGCAGGCAGGGCTCAACACCGTCAGTGCTGCCTCTGCTGCTCCCTCCCTTTATGCCTTGAACATATTTGAAAGCTCTTGGCATCCCCTCTGAAGAGCCACAAGGACCCGGCCCTGGGAGAGGGCTGAGGCTGGAAAAGCAGATGCTGTATCATTCCTCTTTGCCGGAGGACGGCTGGGAAGAGGAGGCCCAGGAAATGAGGGTGTATTTCATGTTTACTTTACTATTTGGTGCGATGCCAGAGTATTTGGCAGTGGGGGAGGATGGGAAGATTATCTTTGCTCCAAAGAAAACTGAGTCGCTCCACCAAGGAAATCTCCTTTGAGATTTAAAAAGCCGATGGGATGGTGACGCGCGATGCTCCGGGCTAGCGTGGCGTGTCCTGTCGTGAAGTTGCTGCCACACGGTAGGTACAGCTCAAACCACTGGCAGTGGGGAGAATTACCAAAACCCAAGGGCCGTGCCATAGCTAGCACTCTCCTTAAGACGTTTCCCCCACTATAACCCTGATGTAAAGCTGGGTGAGTGTCCCCTCACCCACTCCCTGCCCGCCTTTTCCCATTCTCCTGGAATAAAAGGAGCTTGAGCCCAGCCAGCCCCTACCCTGGTTGTCTCATGGATACAGGTCTGCCCTGTAGGGAGGGACCTTCATCCTACTGCTAAGTCCGTCTGTATCCCAAATCTGAATAGGAGAGGGAACCAAAGCCCCTCCTCTCTCTTTTCTTTGGACTTGGAGAAAACCAGCTTATTTCTCACCACTGGCAACATCCGATAGGAAATCCAGCTCTCGAGTTGTCCGTTTGGCTGCTGTTTTCTACAGTGTCCGTATCCTATACTGTGAGATCATATAGGATGTCTGCATCCTATTTCTCACTCAAGTCTGAGTATGAGTGAGCAGGTGCACAGGAGGACCAGCCTGCCCAGTGCATACCATAACTAGTCCAGGGGCCACCAGCAGTGCCCTCTTCCTGGCTCTGCACCCATGGGTGAAGAGAGCAGTGGGGTTGTTGGAGGAACCTCTATCCAGCCTCCAATCAAGCCTGCGGATTTGACATACCTGACGACTGCGTCTGTCTGTCACCCGTCTCACACCAGCCATCTTCCCAGCTCTGCTTTCCAACCTGTCCTCACTGGTGGGGCCCTGGCTGCTCTTCCATTACCTTGAGGGGATCATGTCCACGGGTGTAATTCAGAAGGGCTCCAAGGGTTAAAGTTTTGAATGTCCCATCGTTCCTCCTCTAGCTGTGTGCTGGAGGCGTGCAGATTCAGGAAGTGCTGGTGGTGCTGGTTACCTACACAAGATGTGTGCTTTTCAGGCCAGATATTCTATGTCATGATACAATTCTCTGGAGTCAATGAGAAGAGCAGATGTCGAGAAACAGATGAGGGAAGCAGAGCATGGGAGACAAAGACCCTGAAGCCTTTGTAAGAAATAACACCTATTTATTGACACAGCCCTAGCCGATGCTGCTCACCTCATCCTTGTGGAGGGAAGATCCTGCATGGCTGAGTTGGGCCTGCTCTCCCAGCAACGTCCCTGCCCCTCAGGAGCTGTAATTTGTGGTGTTTCCCACAGACAGCTGCAGCACGGTCCCTGCCCAGCTCTGGCAGCTGGTGCAGGAGGAGAGCTGCCATGGAAGCCACAGAATGTCCCAAGCTACTCCACGTCCCCAGGCCCTGGCCTTCCTCACCCTATGCAAGGTTCGTGCAAGAAGCCCTGGGCTCAGCCTCTCACTGGGGTGGAGTGCCATCAGCACCCTCAAGGACGTGGTGCCCTTGCCAGCCTCTCCCAGTCACCCCCCCAAGGATCGGCACAGTTTGGCCTGTTGTTTGTTCCCTGGGATGTTTGCAATCCCAGCTCCATTCCTGGAGTTTACCCAAGGGCTGCACAGTGTCTGCAGGACCCATCCTGCTGCTCTTCCTTTGCAGCTGGTGTCCCCATTTTCTCTGAAGCCATTTAGGGCCCCTGGGGACAGAAGGATGTTTTCCCCATCCTCTCTTCAGGCGATGCTGTGTCACAACATCCAAAACGACCAGGGGTGCGTGACAGTTCTCTCGAGGTGGCTGCAAAACATTCGGATGTCAGGCCAATCCCATCTGGCTGTTAGTGTTGCTGGCAGCAATTTCTCTGCCAGACATAGAAAGTGCGTGGTTCCCTGGCCTCCTGCTCTACACCCTTTGCAACAAGGCCACTACCTTCACATCCACAACTTATGGAGATCCCACAAGGATTTGGTTGCATTAAACCACTATGCACCTTCCTGGACCAAGGCTTCAGCGGGACGTAAATTGGCAGAGCATCACTGCCCCACTACTGCATCTCAGCACAACTGCGCATCTGAGCAGGCAGCATGGGGCACGCTATCCTGCTAGCCCAGCCACTCCCAGGCCTGAACATCCATCCATCTCTTACATCAGGGATATGCACTGGATGCCCCTGATAGCCCTGTGGTTCATAGCTTGGCAAACTCACCCTGAAATGCTCCCCCACCAATAGAAAAGACCAAAATATGTTTATTATTTTGCACACAGTCATCGCCAGCTCACGCTCTGGGGCTGCTAAGCACAAGCGACCTGCAAAAAGCCCTGACGCAGGGAGGAGGAACAGGGACCAGCAGCTCCTGTCCCTCAGTTTTATCCCCCAAAACCCCACCCATTCAGTGTTTTCATCCCTGCACCTACCCCAGCTGCTCCCTGGGTGGGGGTCAGAGGGTAGCAGGGAGGAGCCCAACTGGTGGCTGCTATAAATCACCACCCAGGACCGCTGGATTTACATCCATTCTGCAAACGCAGCATCTGCTGCAAGTACAGTCAGAGCTGAGGAAAAATAGCAAAGCAAAGAGGAGGGGGGGAAAAAAAAAACCACAACCCTCAGATCGGGCAGGAAAGCCTGAAAAGATCTGGGGGGAGCATGAAGCGCTGCTTTCCTTGTTGCTCTATGTCCCCCTCCCTCCTTCCTCCCTCGTTCCACCCCTAAAAACAATGCTGATCTGCCTGCGATTCAAGATCCGCCTGCGATTCAAAACAAGGCTTCCTTGAGCAGCGATAAAATCGCATCTTAGTTTTTGGGGGGTAGGCTGTGTTACTGGCAAAGGATGGGAGCTGCCTCCAAGTTCCGACCCACGCCTCCCCTCCGGCCCTGAATTCAAAAACAGAAGGGATAAAGGAAAACATGCCGTTCCCTGCAACTCTACCAGCTCCTGCCCCTTCTATCTCAGTAGCGGAGGCCCTGGCCTGTTGGCAGCGAGCGGATTGGCCAGTGGGGAGGTGGGAAAAGGAGCCCAGTTTGGTGTTACTGGGCAGACTTTGAGATTTTGGGGGGGATGGAGGGAGGGGGACACACACGCGCGCGCGCGCCTGCGTCAGGAGGGGAGCGTGCACAGGGGTTGTTTTGTGATGCTGGATTCCAGTTCGCCTCCGCCAGCGCGCTGGGACACGGCGTCAGCTGCTTTCTGTCTCATGCCGTTATTTGGGAGACAGCGATAGGGGGGGACAGGGATGACAGAGGGGGAGGTGGTGGTGGTGGGGGTGTCTGTGGCTCTGGGTTGGTGCTGGGCGACACAGTGCCCGCCTGAATGTCCCCATTGTGCTGCCAGGGAGGGAGCAGGAAGCGCTGGCAACACCCCTCTGTGTGCCTTGGCACCTCACTGGCACCTTGCCAGGATGGGGGGAGGTACATGATGACCCCAGGGAGATACTGGGGGGAGAGAGGGGGAAATAGGAGAAAAAAAGGAAAAAAGGCAAAAAGAACAGGGTTTGGAAGTAGAAAATGTTACTGTGCAGAAAAGGGATTGAAAGGGAAGGGAAAAAAACCACAGTCAACCTCTTTGTCCGCTTGTCGGGTATTAAAAATCACATATTTCTCTAGTAACAATAAAAAATCCCCCTGCCACTGCCCCAAAATGCTGATTTAATCCCAAAAGCTAGGTTTGCACTGGTGGTTGGCCCACCATGGGGCTAAGCTGATCCCAGCAGAATGTTTCACCCAGCCCTTCACTGCTCTCTGGTCCCTGGAGCCACCCTTGTGCTTCATTGCTGGGGTTCTCCCCATTTCCCAGCCCCAGTCCTCCCAGCTGCCTGCAGGATGGGTGCCAGGCAGGGGCACTCTGGTCACCTACACCATCCCAGCCATATGCAGGTGTAGCTGAGCTGAAGAGCCTGGGTTCATCACCTGGACAATGTCTCCTCCAACACTAGCGTGGGCTGAGAAACTCCAAAGCTCCTCAGTGCTCCCACACAGCTTCACTGCACAAAAGTAAACCTGAAAGCAGGAAATAAAACCTTAACTGGCAACAGGAAAGGTTTGGTTTTTTCCTTTATCCTTAAAACATGTGAAAGCAAATCAATTTCTCTAGGCCAGAGCCCAAGAGAAAAAGCAAAACCCTTTCCCAGCACCCTGTGCCAGATGCCTGCTCTGTTCTCCTGTGCAAGGGCCTGGGGTACCTCCGGACAAAGCCTGTACTGCGCTGGAGGAAGGGTGCAAGAGTCAAGTCTTGGGGCATGGAACCAAATGGAGCTTTTTCTCCTCAAAATTTACCTCAACAACCTTAGAAAAAAAGAGATTTTTGAATAATGTTTTGAAGAGCATCAGGGCATCAGGCGTCAGGGCCCTGGTGCCTTGTCAAGGGGTAATACCGGTATGACCCTTATGTTGGACTTCAAGTGACAGTTGGAGGCCTCACACCCACTCAGCTTTTTATATTTCTTAATTTTGCTTGCTCATTAGCATGGAAACTAGAAAGTCCATCACCCTGTCCTGAGCGGAGGGAATCCAAACAGGCCCACAGGGCTGGCTATTATGAAAGCAAGCAGGAGTTGCTCCATGCGAATGACAGGAGAACCCATCCTGGTTCCAGCTTTCCAGCATTAGTGGGGAACACCACAAACAAAACAAGATGTCCATTTAGCCTGAGCCCAGCACATCACAGGCAAGCACATGGAGGACAACTTCCATCCAGGGGAGACTGACCAGGGCCTACTACATTCCCCCAAGAAGGTATCTCACCCTCCAAGGACTTTGCTTACCCATGTGACCATTGTAAATAAACAGGGCTGCTGCAGGTCCACCTTGGCCACCTGACAGAGCGAGGCACCTTCCTGGTGGCCATCAGAGAGAAGATGGAGTAGGTGACAGCAGCTTGGAAGCCAGTCTGGAAGATGCAGCCCTGGGCACCTCTGAAAGCCAAGCAAAACCCAAGACAAAAGCATTTGGAGAGTCACGCTCATTAGAGAAGAGAGTGAGGTGTTTTTTACTTGTGTGATGTGAGCTTCTATTCATGATTCCTCATTAGGACTCAAATGACCTGTGGACCTATCCCAACTTTTGGTTGGCAGTGTCAGCGCTCCTATCGGCTTGCAATCGTCCACTGGGCAGGTCACTTGAGGAAGAGCAAAAAACAAGAAAAAAACCCACAACAAAGAAAAGCCCATGCAATTATAAACCAGGTTCTTCCTTGTGTTCAGCCTCAGCTCAGTGGATGCTCTCCTAGGGTGACCCAAGACACTGATCTGGGCCTTCTGCCTTTTTCCCATTCATTCCATAGTCTGGTCAAGGCCAATACCAAGGGATTTTAATTAAGACTTCTTTCCAGCCACAGTGATGGGCATTTTGTCTGTTAATTGCAGAACAGGCAGTGTCTCAGGAAAACAAATGACTGTCCAGTTGGTCAGTGTACCCTTTGCAAGCCAAGAGTTGGGAACATTAGCACCAAGCACAAGAACTGTCTTTCATAGTAAGGACACATACAAAATGAGAGGTGAGCGGTCATCATCATCATTAGGAGGCAAAAAAATGAGAAGAACATTTTCTTCTGATGGGTAGGGATGGGAATTGGGCTCAGAGCCTGTCTCTGCCATGCTGAAACACCAAATGGGAGAAGAACAACCAAGTCTGACCCTCACACCTATTTCACCTTTGGAGCGACCAGGACAGTGGATTTGCTTTGCACTCACTCCACTGTTAACGAACAGATTTGTTTCCACTGTTCCAGTGGAGGTCTTGGTGGCTCTTGCCCTGAGGGTTTTAATGTCGATGAAGAGGCCTTGTCATGAGAGTCCCCCAAGGGGACAGAAGTCCTCTTTTGCATGACAGCGTTCAGGCACTGGCTCAGAGGTACTGTGTGAGAGATCAGTGGACAGTCCAAAGCCCTTCTCTGTCACTTTCAGAAAACAAGAAATCCTATCTTACCATATGTTGCTGCTCCTCAAGCTCAGAGACCTTGTGTTATACTGCTGAGCTTCATATCATTGTTGCTGTTCATCTTCCAGGTCATCCAATTATTTTTAAAAACACCTGTGACCTCCTCTATAACACTGACATCCACACCAGCATCGCTATTCTACTTTTTGGGGGTCATTCACAGAAATACGAAACATGAAAGGCCTGGGGAACTCCAAGGGAAACCTCTCCTGCCTGATGCCTCCCCTTGCAACACCAGCTGTGGCTACCTCATGTATACTCAGGTCAGACCTACCTTCAACCCATTCTCCAACCACATAGAGATCATTTCTTTCTTCAAATTCCATTGTTGATCTTGTAGCCTTCCCTGAAGGAAAATGACTTGGCTTCTCCATCTGCAGCAAGGATGGGCATCCTCTGCATGGGGGGACAGGCTTTGGTGAGGAAACCTTCCAGCTATAGCATTTCTCTCTCTGAAAACCACCTGAGGCCCATACATGGTAGACTTAGGCTGTGTTTGTGGATGCAGCACCCGGTTTCCACTCCACCCTTGCCAGGAAAGAGGGTAACACTGCTTCCCCTGCAGCCCACCTCAGCCGGACACCACCCAGCCTCCAAACCTACCCCCTCATTAGTCTGATTATAATTACCTGCCAACCTAATTGCACTCTTTCCTTAGAAGAAGCAAGCTCAGAGATGCAGCTCCTACAGAGCATGGCTGGGAAGCTACTGGTAATTAGAGGGATGTTTTCATAACCTATAGCGAGTGCCTTACCTCCAGAGAGCGGATCTAGGCATGCCAAGAGCTGTGGTGTGTATCCCAATTCATGGTCCTCAACATAAAACAGCAGTAGCAGCACAATTCACTTGGCAGACCGGAAACCCCCAGCTTCTGGCCTCGTGCTCTGCAAGGGCTGGAGCTTCAACTCTGACACAATTTCAAGGGTGTCCCGGTTGGTTTGCTTGCTCAGAGTTTAAGCCTGGTTTTGCCTATAGAGGGACAGAAAAATGAAGCCTTCTTTAGTGACAGCACAAAAAGAATTCACCTTGAAGATGAAAAGACCCCTCCTCTCCATTTCTAAGCACGGCATATGCTTCAGGAAACCACATCTTGGTCTTTCTGCCTTAAAATCCTTACCAGCTTTCCCCTGGAACAAAATAAGAGTGTATTTGTAATTGAAGGACGTCGACAAGCTGGTAAGGAAAGTTTTCACTTTCAAATGCTGCAGATTTGCTCTTTGGAAACTTTCTCTATTTTACATTCTCCTTTCTAGCCAATTCACATTTTTGTCTCGATCTTTACAGCCCCAGCCAGGCACTTCTGCTGGAGCTGTTGTTAGTGTGTCATGGAGAGCAACACATACCTAAGGGAAGGAGTCAACGTTTGCTGGAAACGGGCCTGGCTGAACTCCCTTTCCCCCTCCCTAACCCAAACGGCCCCCAGCTTTGGAAAAGTTTGCCTCCAACTCTGAACTCGCTTGGCCCCAGCTGCTATAAATAGTCGGAACAAAACCTCCCAGGCCAAATGCCCTGAGTGTTTAGAAAGCTTTGATCCTGTGCTGCTTTTTGAGAGCTTGAGCCTTTTTCAACTCGTGCATCTTGAGCCCATATTGCTGCTCAATGCAGGGCCAGGGAGACCCGACCGCTGGGTGATCTGCATGCACCCCAAGTGTGGACCCTCCTTGTCCCTCAGCACCAGAGCAAACGCAGAAGACAAGGAGCTGAATCGGAGCCACGATACCTGCCTCAAGTCCACAGACCTCCTCAAGGCGAGCGGTCCCTCCTCCTCGCTCCTGGCCACCCTGTTTGCTTTCTGTCCCTGTTTTCTTGTGGGTTGAGGGTGCTTTGCTTCCCCCCTCCCTCTGGGTGTGCCTGGCTCTTGTGCCTTGGCACCGCTCGCCTTGGCCAGAGACGGAAGTGGAATGACACAAACATCAGAGGGGGAAAAAAAAAACACAAAACAAAACAGAAAAAGGGCTGCTCTTGCAGTATTTCCAACCCATCAAGCTCGGAGTGGGAATTCTACGAGAAAATCAGCTCTCACAAAACCCCAGGCCAAGGGGTTTGGATAAGCAGCCCCAGGGTTTGCATCCCACCCCCTGTCAAGGTCCTGATGGTTTCAGAGGAACAGAGCTCAGCTCTGCCAGCCACCAGTGTTCACAGGGGTGCTCTGCACCCACAAACTGACACCCAGGCATGCTGCTCCTCAACCCTCCTTTGCCCAAGGCTGGTGTGGCCACATGCGGAGGCAATCCCAAATACCTCTTCAGCCTTCACCAATCCCAGCTCTCATACAGCTCCAACCACCAGCTTGTTCTTCCCATGTGAACACAAGAAAGGGACCCTGAATGCCACACCATGGACACAAGAAAGGGATCCTGAAGGTTACACCAGGCTAGCTTCCAAGGCTCAATGCTGCAGCACCTGCCTTTCCTACCTCTGCATTTCCAATGGGTTTTAATGTGTGCAGCTCAGAGCCCCCAGATACCAGCCAGGAAAACAGGTTTCTGCCCAGGTGGCTTTTTCCCTGCCAAAACTCTTCCTTTTGGAAGCAGAAGGCGGCAATGGCATCACACACGGCAGGGCTGGGGCAGGACAGGTTAGGATAACTCAAGAGCAGCACCTTGGAGGAGAGAAGACCTCGCCACCCACCACAGCTGGTAAGACAGACAACCAGGACAAGAGGTGCAGCACCAAACCATCCTCCCTTCATGCTGCATTAGCAGCAGTAGCGTTTTCTAGTAGCTTAGCTGCAGCCTCACACTTAGCCAATGCTGTTCCCCAACCAAGCGACTTCGAGGTGGTTACAGGACACTTTGGTCCAGAGCAAACCTCGTCCTACCGCTGCTTGGCAGTGGTGAAATCGTGGAAATTGAGGGGAGCTGGCACAGGTTTGGGCCGGTGTGTCTCTGGGGAGCCAGCTTAGCTAATACTGTGTTGGGAAAGGGCTGAGGTCCGCCCCCTTCACCCTCTGTCAGTGACAGGCATCTAGCACTGGGGAAAGGAAGCCTTCCTCCTTAGGGGAAGCTATAAATAAAGCAGCCCAGTTTTCAGTGAGCAGGGAGCATAGAGCCCATTGCAAAAAGGATCAGTGTTTGACCACCTCCTTGCCCCACCGTGTCCCATAGTGTGTCAGATGGAGCTCGGCCCTCCTGCATGGGACTGTGGCTTGTAGGGTCACAGTAAAACTCTTGCAGGGGACGCCCAGCATGGCCAGTTCAGCCTGGTGTGACTTTTGGAGCACTCATCCTCAGCTCTCCAAGGCCACGGGACCTGTCACCCGAGTCCTGCCAGGGAGCTTTGCCCCATTTTTCCTGCTCTCTCCTCACCAACGCCACGGGGCAACCCTCACCCAGCACCAAAAATGGCTGCAGCACCAAGGAAGCCCTCTGGGTGGGCTCCCATCACCTCCACGCATCCCAGGCCGTGGCACCCTGGATAGGGTGGCTGCTTCCCGGGGAGCACATGGCGGGACAGGCAGCCCCGAGGGGGGTTTGGCAGCACGCTGCCTGCAAGGCAAGGGCTGGAACGGGGCTTTGTTTTATGTCCTGTTTATCCTGTCGAGAGAAACAGAGGAGTTCAGTGTGCAGGAATCTCGTGCCCTCGCCCCGCTCCCCCGCCGCATGAAAGCTGCTGAGCAAACAGGAGAAAAATCAAAGGCGATCGCACCCCGCTGGCAGCCCGCTGGGTTTCCGCACCGCCGGCCCCACTGCCAGCTCTTACATAAGCCGCCGGCTCGGCCCAATGCTGTGCTTGGGGCTTTATTCTGGTAAACGGAGCAGCTGCCCCAGTGGAGCCTCTGTGGGATCCTTCAGCTGTGCTACCCGCTCTGCTCTTCAAGGAAGATCACTCTTCAAGGAAGATCCCTCTCCTTCCCCCTTGCCAGCCTGTTGGGTTATTTTCCCCCCCCCTGTCAAATAAGATGTGAGGCCTGGGCAGCCCCTGGATACCAACTGATGTTGCATTCAACTGGCTGTTGGCATGGCAGGGCATGGGTGGTGGGTGACAGCCAAGAGGGCTGTCCCCATGGCATCCTGCAGTCCCCAGGCACAATTCGACACCAGGAGCCACCACCATCTCATCTTAATCTCTTCTCAGTCTCTTCAAAACTCATCACTGGAGCATGTTACCTTCTTCTGCTGCAAAAAGCAGATGCTTCAGCCCAAACCTGAGCTCTGTAACATCAGGCCTCACTTCTCTCTGCTTCACACCCAGAGCATCACAGTGGCAGTCACAAGAGGTTCGGCACCGGTGGCACAGGTGTGTGTCCTCTCTACAGCCTGTAGCACCAGGGCAAACTGTCCCTGGTTTCTGTAAGGGTGTCTTGATCCTGTCATCTTTGGTTGTGAAGAAGTCCTCAGGTGTTAAGGGTGTTCCCAAGCACACACCCTGTGTGGGTTATGAGGATGCATTTTCCCACCTCTCCTGGGCATCACCTCTCAGCAGAACAGGAATGAAAACCCTACAGAGAGAAAAATACCCAGGAAAGAATATTAAATCCTCTATGGATTTGCTTTTCACCATCAGGCATGGCCTCACCTGCTCCTCTAACAGAAGGTCACTTTCTGGTTTGGCAAGGTGACAGCTGCCAAAGAAGGACCAGGAAGAACGATGTCACCCTACCTTCTCTTTTCATCCCCACTCCTTTTTTTTTTTTTTTTACTCTTTGCTTGTCTTTCACTGTGGGAAAAGGAAGAAAGCAAAGTTTCATGCTTTGAGAGGTCACTGGGAGCCAATGCATGAGCAGAGGTGGCTCTTGAGGGCCCTACACCCCACTCCCCCAGCCACACCAGTCTCCCTGCCCTGTGGGACCACTGCTTTAGCAGCTCCATCCAACATCACCTAGACCTGGCAGCCATCAGCCTTCTGCAACACACTATCAGCCTCTCCCAAGCAAAAGTATACCTTTGAAATTTTTTTTTTACTCAGTTTAATAATTTCTGATTAAAAGCAACCCCGAAAAAGTATCAAAATGCCATTTTCCTGGGTTTCCCCCTCCTTCACACCTAACAACACGGCAGCCCTGTTTATCTGCGTGCTCCTGGAGCCCTCAGGAGGGAGCTCCTCACTTCCCAAAATACAGGGTGGAGAGATTAGATCAAATGAGCCGATACTTGGAGCTGCGGCAGGATCAGGCAAATCCTGGCTTGGTTATTTCTCTTTAGAGTACATCTTGCAAACAGAAGGGCTGCAAACAATTTTGCTTTAATTGCTTTTTTAAAATGCAGCCAGCAGATGGTTTGGTAACCCAAATTCATGACTCTTTCCACAGCACCAGGCTGCTGGCTTGGAAACCAAACCCAAGAACATCCCAGGTAGTGAGGGACCCATCCTGCCTGCCTTACCAAAGCGCTGGCCATAAAGTCCGAGACAGGACTGGCCAAGAGGAATACCTCAAGGCTGCCAGGCCATCAGCTGTCATTGCTGAATGTCCCGTCTCCCATCCCCTGCCACCAGCACCAGCTGAAAGTTGTCTCCATTTCTGGCTGTGGTCTCAGCTTAAAAACTAGCCAAATGGCACTCAGGCAGCCCAGGGCTGGCAGGGCCATTAAGTAGGTTGGTCTCTGGTCCCTGGAATTATTTTTGGTTGGAGGGGCTCTAGGCAATGGGCTGGCTGCTCCTGAAGAGCACTTGCGCAGCATAGGCCAGTCGGAAATTAGGGACAATTTGCAAGTGCACAATGGCCCGTGGTGTCAGGGCCACCATGCTCAGAAACACCCTGGTAAGCCTGGAGAGCCCATGAGTACATAACATGGTCCACAGCTTCCCTGGAGAGCATGACATGGTCTCTCCAGGGCACGGGGGAGGCATGCCCTGCCCACACGTCCCTTTGTCACTTGGTCCTTGGAGGCTGTTCCCATGGAGCCATGCCCAGGAGCATCCAAGCTGCTCCTGAAAGGCTCATCAGTTAGGCAAGAGTCCTTTTCTTACTGGCTCTCACCTTGAGCTGCTGTCTGACTTCCCACCAGTCCCTTCACTTCTCCTTCTCCATGGCAGTCACAGGATTGCCGGGTCAGTGTCCACGACGTCTCCGTGCCCATGGAAATGAGGTCAGGAACCGACAGGGCTACCTACTGGTTGCAGACCTGTGCGCTACAGCAGGGTTTTAATACATTCAGGCTGACCTGAGTGGTTTATTCTCCACCTCTCTATGAACACCTACACGCTCAGCACCCCATAGTACTGAGCTGCAAAGCTCTGCCCCGAAACCAGCCACATCACAGCGCAGAGGAGTTCAGGCTGTCCCAAGAACCTCGGAAACGTCTCGTGAAGCAAGCTTGTTTTTCCGTTACAAAGTAATTTGAAATTCTTGGAAGGCAATCAGGAAAGTACAAAGTATTCCAGCTCAGGACAGCCTGGGACTCATTCCTTAGAGGCACAATGGTTGTTTACTCAATCCCTCATACATTAATATCTAAAAATTCATGAGTTCAATTGTAAACAAGAAGCACTGACTTTACAGCGTTGTCTTTTTAACAATAGCGGTTCCAGTCTGAATGCTGAGTTTGTTGCTATCTTTCTTCTAATCTTGCCATCAGAGGGTCAAGATCTTGCAAAATTATGGGAAATATTTCAAGCTCATTTATGTCTGGTTTTGAAACGCATCCCTCTGAAACCCAAGGCCAAAGAAAGACTATTTCAAATCAACATCGAAGAGTCCAGGCAGGGAGAAGAGCTATTTGTGCCAGCACTGTCCTCTGGCTCAAGAACAAATGAGAAAAAGCCGGCCACAGATACATTTGCACTGGAAATCTGTAGAAGATTCCTAACAACTGAGAGTGAAGGTTCTCAAGGCAGTCTCCCAAGGGGACCAGCGGACACAAAATAATCCAAACCCAACCTGTTTCCAAGACAAAGCACAATTGGTTTCTGGAAGCACTTGTACAAGCGGGTTGCCTGTGGTCAGCAGAGGTCTCATCTGCATTCATCAGCCCAAGGACTTTAAGCCCAACAGTCCAGAACCTTTCCCAACACTTTACCTGAGGGAAGCCTCTAAAACTACAATCCGATGGCAATCTAGTGAGCTCAGCTCCCTCTCCCAGAAGGAGCTGTGGGAGATGCAGGTGGAGAGCCTGCAGGATGGACATGGTCCTGAGCTCTTCAGAGCTCACCTCTGCTTCCATCTTTGCCAACTGGCACTGCCACGGGGACTTCTCACATCAGGTCTGTACAGCCTTGAGCTCCTCAGCTGGTCCCATTTTCAGACCTCTCTCCGTTTTGGGTTTGACACTTGCCAGAGGGAACGGGCTGAGACTGCAGCTGTGGGCTCCAGGAGGTTCACCAGGACATTCACAACTAGGCTGGCAGCATTTCCTGGCTCGTTTACAGTCCTACATAAACACACTGCTGCTTCAGGCATTATCGTGCCAGGGAACATGGGTTTAGCTCAGCTTTCTCATCTCTCCTGAGCAACCACTACTTGTTTTTGTCTATTAAACAAGATGAGATCCATCACTCTTGCTTGCAGAGTCAGAGCAGCTCAGCCAGCTCCACCATGATGCTATCCTGCACTTGTGCAGAACTCAGACACCTCCACACAAGCCCTTGCTCCAAGAGGATGAGAAAAAACAAGTCAGAAGAGTAACTTCATAGGTAATTAGGGCTATGTAGGAAACCATGAAACCCCAGCTGCTTCTTCTGGGGCCATGAAGCAGCAGGCTGCACACTAATCCCAAGGAAGTCAGCAGTGCAAGAGGAGGAGGGAGCTTTCTTGAGCAGGAGGTTCATGTATCTTTATCTTTGCTGCTGTCAAAGGGCAAGAGCTGAGATTGCGGCATCTTGGAAAGCCTCCACGCAAGCTATCTCCCGAGGGCATTGACAAGTCTGGAAAATCACCTTCACTCTCTTGATAAAGTGAACAAGTGAACTCCAAAGCAGGTTTCCAGGGAACAATCGCTTCTACAGGTTAGAAGTACATCAGCTTACATGTGAGTGACACCTTTGGCTTGCTCGAACCACAGGTATTGCCTGGAAATGCACAAGTCTGCTCTCCTGTTGAGGTCTTCACCACTGTTTCAGCTCTGACTTCTGCCCTGAAGAAACCAGCCAGGCAGGTGGGGTTTAGGAAGTGGTCATCCAAGTGCTGCGAAATCACTCTCCAAGCCTAGATTTCATCCAGTGAAGAAATTGGAGAAGAAACACTCCACAATTCACTCACTCTCCCTTCCTGCCCCAGGAAAGACACCAGGACATGCCATCTGAGAAAGTCCATGAGCCTTTGATCTTTACTGTTGCCTCTTCAAGCCGAAGAGATCTCACCAAGGAGGAGTCGCTGCTGCATCAAGACCTGCAGTGCTACAGCAATGCAAGAGGTAGCATCTGGCTCCCTGTTCACTTCAGTGAGCAGCTACTTCCATGGGCATCACGGGAATGTCCCCTTTGGGACATTCATCTCAATGATTGCATACAAATATTCTCATTGGAAAAGCCCAAAGCCTGTCTCCAAACACCCTCCCCGAGCCCACCTCATCAATCTGCACCCGGGCGGGACCACGCTGATAAATATCCTGTTCTGATGAAAGAAAAATCCATCAGATTGCCTCAGGCTATGGTGAAAAAGGCTCCTTCTGCTCCCTGCCTGGGCTGGAAGGACCATCCTGCAGGCTGTGGGCATGGTGGGAGCTCCTCCCTGAACCGCCCGTGGTGACTGCAGTGGAGCACAAAGCCAAACTGCTTTTAGGGCTTTGCCTGCCCAGATCCTTGGCTCTCGCCCATCCTGCTGATCAGTCTGCCCGAGAAGGCAGTTCCCTGTTTGTCTTGGATGACCTCCTGTCGGACCAGAGCTTTCCACAGTGTGGCTCTTCTGCACTGCCGGAGAGTGGACTTCCTGCCGTTTGATCTAAATTTGCCCTTCGTTTCACCAAGTGCCTCCTGATTTTCCTTCATCAGCCATGATCTTTCCATCAGGGAGGTGGCCCCACAGCCAAGGGCTCTTTGGCGAGGAGCTGGGGGAGAGGTCTGGTGGTCAGAGAGCAAACGCTGCTAGTCCTCTGTCCCTGGAGCTGGAGTGATGGAGAGGTCCTTCCCAGGCAGATCAAGTGTGGACATGCAGTGCCCTCTGCCGATATGGCCACCAAAGGAGATGCAGGAAGGAGCAGCTCAGGGGCTTTGCAAACCTCTGAAGGGGCAGACAAGCCTCCAGGCTTCCTGTTAGCTCTTGGCTGGCAAGGCAGAGACAGTACATTTCTCTCTGCCGATAAAACACCATTAATCCCAGCTCTCGGAGCAGCGGTTTGAGAACTTGAGCTGGTAGAAGAGGTCAGGGTGGTCCCATCACTCCACACCTGCAGGTTATAGCTGCTTGAAGAAACTAAGATATCTTTACTACTCTCTGCACTCTCATCGCCTAGGCTGGAGCTATGCTTTCCTTCCCCATGCAATGGGGACAGGCCTGGACGGGCTAAAGAGTTTGGCAGAGAGGAACCTAATGAAGTTCAACAAAGGCAAGCACAAGATCCTGCACCTGGGGAGGAATAACCCCCTGCACCAGTACAGGTGAGGGGTTGAATTGCTGGAAAGCAGCTCTGCAGAGAAGGATATGAGAGTCCTAGTGGACAAGTTCACTATGAGCCAGCAGTGTGCTCTTGTGGCCAAGAGCCAATGGTGTCCTAGAGTGCATGAAGAAGAATGTGGCCACCAGGTCAAGGGAGGTTCTCCTCCCACCCTACTCTGCCTTAATGAGGCCACCTCTGGAGTATTGTGTCCAGTTCTGGGCTCCCTAGTTCAAGAGAGACAAGGAACTACCAGAGTCCAGTGGAGGCTAAAAAGATAGGACAAGGAGCCAGCGTGGGGGACAAGATAATGTTCCCTTTCCCCTTGACCAGAGGCTCCTTTACCCAAGAGAAATGTGCTGCTTTATCTTGACATGGTGGAGGAAAGCAGTTGCACGGGGAAGACAGGCTGGTGATCCATACTATTTTGGGGAGCAGAAAAGCCTTATTAGG
Organism: Baryphthengus martii; assembly: GCA_013396935.1. NCBI lineage: Eukaryota > Metazoa > Chordata > Aves > Coraciiformes > Momotidae > Baryphthengus > Baryphthengus martii. The sequence goes on from VWZK01001087.1 coordinate 205,994, forward strand.
AACCACAAGGATCGGGGTGAAGCAGCAAGGTTAGCTGTAGCCCAGCATTGTTAGCTGCAAGTCCACTACCGGTGGACTTAGCAGCTGTGAGGGGTCTTAGGTCTTCTGAAGCAGCCAGGGGAACTGCAGAGCGAGGGCAGCTTCCCGCTCCAAACCTGGGCAGAAGGAGCCAGCCCAACTAGATTGGCTGGAGTTGGTAAAGTCCTAGTGAGGGAGGTCCTGCAGGTGTGATGGACCTGGGTTGCTTCAGCGCAGAGGAATATGAGAGTTTGGCACAGCCACTAGACCACCCTGGATCCCCCACCATCGCACCAGAGCAAACATGGAGTTGGCAGGACACCACTCAGAGCTCACTCTGGAAGAAACCACTTTGGTTTTCTTTTCCTCCACTCTGCCAAACTCTTTCCTATTCATTTGGGGCTGAAGAACCTAAGGTGAGGTTGAAAGTCCAGACCTAGTTAATGGGATTCACTTTAAGAGATAAGGCCATTCAAAGAGTGATAGAGGTTTATAACGCTGGCACCAATTTGACTCCCAAGCGGGTTTACGTGGCACAAGCCATGTCCAGCTAGATAATCATCTGCTGGTCCTGGACTGATATCTGCTCCTTCCCCTGATTGCAAAGACTGCACATTCCTTATCTACGCTGCAGGGGAAGGTCACCACTAACCCACAAGTTTTGATTGCTTTCCCTCCTCCATTAATTTTTCCAGGACTTCTAGGAGATCAGCACACAAAGCAAGTGGAGAAGGATCTGGCTCAGTTTTCCACTTGATTCCAAGGCAGGGTTCCTTCCTCCAGCTTTCTAGCCATGGCTTTTGTAGCACTGCTAGTCCTCGTCTCTGGGTATCTGCTCTCCCTCTCTGCCATCGGTCCCCACTTGTTACATCCCACATTTGCCATCCTCTTGGACAGAGAAGACCTCTGCGCTGTCACACTGTGCCTCAGTCTCCTCGGTGCTCCTCCAGCTGCAAGAAGTGTCTCGGCAAAGGGCTAATGTGTAAAGTCAAGTCTCTCCTGTAAACCAAAGCATAACTTCAGAGGAGAGGAGCACAGGAAAACACACACGGCATCAACGCAGATCCCAGCTTGGAAACCTCAGTGCCTCTCTCTGGATCTCCCACTCGGTCTGATCTCTCTCTCACGAGGACCATTTATGCTGGTTTTTGTGGAGCTATCAGCCCAGGACACCCCTCTTTCCCCCAAAATGCAGAGTCGGGCCGCTGTCTGCTTTAGGTAAAGGCAAAAGGAAAACACAGCCATGCAAATTATTGCAAGAGGAAGAAATTAAGTTCAGGTCACACAGACCTGATGCCTTCTGGCATTAAGCCTTAAATATTTTTTTCAGGAGCATCCCCAAACCAGCACCTTCCAAGGACCTCACATCCTTTAGCACAGATCCGAGGATCCAGCTGCAAGCTGGAGAGAGGAGCACCATGAAGCCCATCCCTGTTTCCATGACCCTCATATCCTTTTGCCAAACCCCACCTCTGGCCCCAGCGTGCTGAGAGAGCACAGCCAGTATCTCTGTATTGCACCTAATCAGGAGATACCTGGCCTGGAGGGAGAACTGCCACCCCTCTGCATGAAGTATCTTGGGAGTTATCTGGCGCCCGCTGTAAAGTCCTGGCAGGAGAAATGCTGAATCAGGAGTGCTCAGCTGGAAGAGGTTCATTGGGTTTTTAGCACCGGTGTGGCCATGTGCCAGCTCTAAGCATTCCTGCTGAGGGAGTGGAGGATGGCCTCCATAAGTGCAGTTCAGTACCTCGCTCCCAGGGAAGCAGCTTGGTCCCAAATCAAGATGACATGTGCTGAAGAGTGGGCAATGAGAAGGCCGAGAGGACACACAATACACCTTTTGATAACTTAAAATTATTTCTTAGTACCTTGTGGTCTTTCCTCCGTGAGCCTGAGATGAGGTGCCTCAGCTGCTGAGGTTTCCTGCAGTGGCAGCGCCCAGGAGCTCCCACTCGCACCGGGAGCTGATGCCAGCCCCGTTTTCTGTCCCACTGATGCAGTCACCAGCATCTTGTTAGCCCAGGGAAGCCAGCAAACCCCATGGTCACTCCTCAGAAGCCTGCTTGGAGCAGGATAAACAGTTCCCATTTCCCTGAGCTCAGCAGCCCTGCCTGATAAAGGATGGGATGAAGTGGCTCGGAGAAAAGGAAAGGAAAAGGCTTTCAGGTCTGGCTCTCCTCCCATCAGATAGAGGGTGTGGGGCGTGCAAAGTCCCTCAGGGTAGGGCTCTGGGATGGCCCCATGGCCCCGAGACGTGGCCAAGCCAGTCGGCAACACTAAAGGCTGTTGCTTCCCATCCCACCAGGGCACTGTGGAGCACAGGAGCAGTTCCTGAGCACAAGGAGGAGATGTGGCCATCCGAGCCCCCCAGCACTCAGAAAATCCCTGCTGGCACCAGCGCAAGGCGAGGACAAGAGGCACAACACCCTGCTGAAGCTCATGTCCCAACCACGCCAAGCCTTTACCGAGGCTGAGTTGAGGGAATAGATTCACCTCACTGCTAAAAAAAAAAAACAGCCAACAAGCTCCATAGTGTCTTCGGTGCACGTTCACAGGCACATTCCCTGCCTCAGTTTCCCCAACTGAACAAATCATACCTCGCCAAGGCCTGACAAGAGCCAGCCTGGACTATTTTACATCTTGGGGCTACTTCAGTCATGACCACTTTGGTGTGGGCAGACCCCAGCTTCTTCTGCCAGGCAGGAGAGGAGGGCAGCAGGCAGAAAGGAGTGCCCCTGCCTGACTCCTCACTTACCTCTCCCACCTGGGTGGCCATGGGGAGCAGAGAACTGTGCTAGCGCAGAGCTAAGGAGCACCTCTACCAGGCATCCAACACTGCTTGGAATGCTCCATATACTGGAGAGTTTCTGCTGCTTCTGCTAAAGATGCTGGATCCACTGCCGAGGGGGTCACATTGTCTGCTGTCCTCAAGTTGTCAACACAGGAAGAATCTGCCTGCCTGCGGCTCTCACAGGGCGACATTGCCATCTGCTGCCTGCTACTCGGCAGGACACACCAGCCTGCCTCTGCCACCCAGCCCTGGCCCTCAGAGAATGGTTTAGGTTGGAAGGGACCTTCCAAGGGCATCTGGTCCAACCCCCGTGCACTGAGAAGGGACATCTGCAACTACAGCAGGTTGCTCAGACCCCCGGTCAACCTCATCTGGAATTGTTCCAGGGATGAGGCATCAACCACCTCTCTGGGCAATCTGAGCCAGGCTCTCACCACCCTCAGCATCAAAAACTTCTTTCTTCTCTCCAGTCCGAATCTCCTCTCTTTTAGTTTAAAACCATCACACCTTGTCCTGTCACAACAGGCCCTGATAAAAAACAAACTGCCCCCACCTTTCTGACAGGACCTTTTAAGTACTGAAAGGCCACAATAGGGTCTCCCAAGAGCCTTCTCTTCTCCAGGCTGAACAACCTCCATCCTAGCTTGGAGGGGACTGTCCCTCAGGAACCCTCGCACACCATGTACCACAGATGCTGGGGCAGCACCCAGGCCACCATGTCCACACGAAGCCACCTTTCATGGATGTCCCATCAGCACCAAACCCTGTGGGCAGCACAGAGCTCACAGCTCCAGATCAGCCCAGGAGCACAAGCCCAACCAAACATCTCCAAGTTTACCCTACAAAAGAACTGTGTATGTGGCTGGTACGAACACGCATGGGGACAGCAGAGCAGTGTCCCCAAACCAGGGTCGTGTCCCCAAACCAGGGTCATGTCCTCTGCCGACAGCCTGGCCTTGCAAGCACCAACCTCACTGCTCTGGGCCCTGGCACCAAACGCTGCCCTCGCTGATGCTCGTGACTCACCTGCTGAATGGGAACACACACCTCCAGCTCTTCTGCTTTGGGTTGCTCATCTGGAAACACAAAGATGGTGGTTTTTTAACCCACAATCACACCGAGAGACATGCGCTTATTTTAAACTTTAAAGCACCTACATATTATTTCTGCAGCTTAAGACAGAAGATGCCATCAAAGGGAAGAGGAGAATAGCAATTATTTGCAGTTCAGAAGTTTAACCTTTAGAGAGGAATTGGGTCTGCAGCTGCATTTGTTAAATGCTTTTAAGCTGATCTTTTCTAAGAGGCTGTGCAGGTCATAATTGGGATTACCCACCTGAGACAGGAGGTTTCCACAAGCAGGCCTCGGTTTATAGGTCATTGACACAGACTAAGGCTGTTGGTTGTTTTGATATCCAAGAAGGACAGGACCACAGCATATGGCATGGTAACAAATTGCTCGAGGTCCGTGCAGGCAAAAAAAAACCAACAGAGAAGAAATGTGGATTTCCCTTCCCAGTTACTTATGTGATTATAGAAGAGATCTTAGGTTGGAAGAGAGCTTTAATATCATCAATGCCAACCTGTGACCCAGTACTACCAGGTCACCACTAAACCATATCCCTCAGCACCACATGTCCATGGCTTTAAAACCCTTCCAGGCATGGGGACTCCACCACTGCCCTGGGCAGCCTGGGCCAGACCTCGTCAACCCTTTAGGGGAAGAAGTTTTACAGCTTTTGTGCCCTCTGACAGCTCCTGTGATGGACCTGGGAGCAGCTTGGGCAGCGTATTATTTGGGCTTCCTCCCATCACTGCTTTTCTGTGGGCAGGCAATGCAATTTTTATCCCATAACCTAAAGTTGGAGGCCAGGAAAAATCCTAGGTGGACTTCAGATAAATCTGGTGACTGTAAGGAAAAAGGGAGGACTTTACAATAAAAACTTTTTTAAAAAACTGTACTTACCTGCATGCTGTAGATTTTGTGACATCTTTTTCTTCTTAAATCACCATTTTCTCACCCAGGTCATATGACTTGATGCTTTCTTAGTATATGGCATCTCATAAGACTTTTTCTTGGCAGCATCTTCAGCACAGAGTTCTGCTGCAGTAAGAAAGCAGCCCAGGAGAACATGTTACTCCCAGACCTAAGCTGGGAGGACAGTTTGTTGTATTCTTCCCTGACAACATTTAGCCCCTACTTCAAGAGTCTGAAGGGGAGAGTGATACTTATCAAAATTACCTTTATCTTCTGCAGTATTTCTTTTTCTTTCAGGCTGGGCATGACTATCCTGGGCAGGGAAAGAGCTGTGCATGGTGAGGGACTCTGCTAGATGCTCCAGCATGGCTGGAGAGTGACCAGCAACGCTCTCTGAAGGTGCTCTCCCACCTCTCTGCTGCAGTGGGCTGCAGCAGGTTGGACAGTCCATACACCACTGTCCATAGCTTCCCCAGCTGGCTTCAAACTATCCAGAAGCCTCTGAACCAGGCTGCTGGGGCAGATTAGCAAACCAGCACTCAAAGAGGAATTCACTGCATCTCTTGTCAGTAAAAGAAGAGGAATGGGGCTTCTCCCCTTCTTTGCTGGGGTTTCATAGAATCATAGAACGTTAGGGGTTGGAAGGGACCCCTAGAGATCATCTAGGCCAACCCCCCTGCCAAAGCAGGATCATCTAAGGCACAGGAATGCATCCAGGCAGGTTTGGAAAGTCTCCAGAGAAGGGTTTGCAACTGGTTTTGCCTTCCTGAGAAGTGGTTGCTCAGATGCCCTCCTCCCGACGCCTCCTGGGCCTTGCAGCAGCATGGGAAGCAGATACACGTTGCTCTTCATACCACTCACACAGTATGAGCTCCTTGGGCCATCCTCCACCTGCACGAGAGCAGGGTAGAGCCCACTGACACACCTGCCAAACTGCAAAGAGCACTGGTGAAAACAAAACTGTCGCAGCCAAACCTCCCCTCCTCAGCACTGCACGCTCCCCTGGTTACCAGCTGCATCTGGCTCGTAGTCAGGGTGTCATTTTAATTCTTTTTAAATGTTCTGCATTAAAAAGGGCAGTAGAAATGCAGCTGCATTGCTGCTTCCATGCCTAGGGCCAAGAGGCAGCTTAACTTGCCCACATCTGCTGCCAGCAGCACACAGGGCATCTGCTCTGTTGAACCAGCCCAGAAGGCCTGCTGGGCAGCCTTCCCACCTTCACCACCACAGCTCCAAGAAGATGTCCTTGGATTCTCACTCTCTTGCTATTTTTATTTCGCTGGAAAGGCTCTGTGTAGCCAGGTGACCTTTATTAAGATCATATTTTTTCTTATATACTGCATGATTCCACATTAACATGGAGCTCTTTTCTCTGCTGGGCTCTCCAGGAATGAGAAAAGCAGCTCCTGCTCACCTGGGATTATAACACATGAGCTCTTTAGTTGTCAAGAGAAACAGCCACCGGATCTGAAACCTGGCTGAGCATCAGGGCCTCTGTAATTAATAACATCTGCATTTTGCTTCTTGGTGTTTCTGGATTTATTTTTTTTTTCTTAAAAAGGCAGTGAACTAGTTAATAAAGTGCAGACAATAAAAATCTGCAATAAACATCAATCAAATAAACATCATATAGCCATTAGAAAAAAGGAAAAAGCAGATGAGATTTAAGCATAAACGAGCGTGACCAAAGACAAAACCAGCTATATATTAAGAAACAGCTGCCTGGTTACTTTCTGCTCCTCACTCCTAACCCTTCCTGTTCCAAAATCCAGCAGTGGCCCTGGGGGTGGAGGACCCTTAGATATATCCATTCCTGATCCAGGCAAGGAGCATGGGGAGCCTGAAGCATCCCCAATTCCTAGACCAGGAGTACTCCCGTGGCAGCCTGGAGGAGAGGAAGGGGGTCCGATGTGCATTGTCTGGAGAGGAGAGTGATGCCAATGCTGATGAGAAGGAAATCAGTAGCAACCACAGTGGTCAGGGGAAGAGCCCAAGGGAGGACATCACAAAAACCACAGAATGTTAGGGGTTGGAAGGGACCTCTAGAGATCATCGAGTTCAACCCTCCTGCCAGAGAAGGCTCACCCAGGACAGGCCACACAAGAATGCATCCAAGTGGGTTTTGAATGCCTCCAGAGAAGGAGACTCCACAAAGTCTCTGGGCAGCCAGTTCCATGGCTCCATCACCCTAACGGTGGAAGTTTCCCTTATGTTTACCTGGAACCTCCTATGCTCCAGCTTGCACCCATTGCACCTTGTCCTGAGAAGAGCCTGGCTCCATCCTCCTGACATCTGCCTTTTACGTATTTATAAACATTCCTGAGGTCACCCCTCAGTCTCCTCTTCTTCAAGCTCAAGAGACCCAGATCCCTCAGCCTTTCCTCATTAAGGGAGATGTTCCACTCCCTTAATCACATCTTTGTGGCTCTGCACTCTTTCAAGCAGTTCCCTGTCCTTCTTGAACCGAGGGGCCCAGAACTGAACAGTCTTCCAGATGCAGCCTCATCAAGCGACATGCCTGGGGACCCGCTGTGTGCAGAAGGTGAGGCCTTCTACAAAACCTTCACCCTCATCATCGTGAATGGTGTGGCCGAGAAGCTGAAGCTGCTGGTGAGCCTTTGTGCCCTGGGTGGCTAGCCCAGCCGTGGGGAACTCCTGTGCCAGCAGCACCCATCTCAGATGGATGGCGGAGCCACTGGGCCCTGTGGCATCGAGGACACCACAGTGACCCTGGGCAGCCATGTCACCCAGCAAACTGCCACCAGCCCAAAGATCATCAGGCCAGGGGATCTGCAGGGGTCCACCTTGGAGGAGCACTCCTACAAGGGCACAGCCTTCTCCCAGTCTTCCCACCTCACCTGCCACTGCCACACACATACTGGTCCTCACGCCTTCACCCACGTGGCCACCCTCAAGAGGCAGCCCCCAACACCCCCGTGGGTGAAGCAAATGTATGTTAGGTTTAAATTCCACGTGGAAATGGGCAAGGAAAGCCAAACCAAAGTCTGAAACCTCCTGTGCTGCCAGCGAGATGAGCACTGCAAAACACAACCCCTTCCTTTCAAGCGGAGTACGTTGCATACGGTAATTACAGGCAAAATATTTGCACCCTTTGCTCTCCTCTTGGGAGAGCAGAAGTGCATCGAGCGTTTCTACAGCAATAAGCTGCTTTCTGAGACAAGAACAGGGCCTGGACTGTTGGTTAAAATGGCTTTTCTCAGGTACCTGATAGTCGAGGCAATTAAAAGAAAATTAAGCTGACATTTCTAACTTGCACTGTAAGAGAGATGTGCAGTAGTGAAATAATTAAAAAGTTACTGTCGGGAACATCCTGTTCTCACCCATCTGTTGCGAAGAACAAAAGGGCAAGAAGCATTTTTGACTGTTTTTTCTTTCTTTCTTTCTTTCTTTTTTGATAATTAATTGCTAGTTACTGCTGCATCCCCAAATGCCAGAACCCAAGGGGCTTCCAAATGACAACAGAAATATTTAGTGGTCGATATCTGGTTTATCCAGCCTCACTTGGTGACAAACAACATTTTGCCAGCCAGATTTCTCTGCTTAAGTTATTCACCTGAAGGGGTCAGAGCTTCATTTTCTGGTTTATAGCACTTGCCTGAAAGGTCTTTCTGGCAACTGCCTGGGAGTGGCTCCATGAGGACGCTGCAGTCCCAGCTCTTGCCAGCTTTTACTGGCCAGCCATCATTTGTTTTCCCACAGTTACACTGGTGCATCAGCTACATCTGAGCCTCTCAGGCAGAAGAAGTGGTCCTCTGGATGGGAATCCACCTTGAAGCATCTTCCTGCAGATAAGGCTCACACTGCCGGCTCCTCCCAAGAGCTCAACTGGCCACCCGTGAAAAGAAGGGACTTCACAGCTGCTTTTCACAACTCCATAAACAACATGCTTGGGAAGGAAGGCTCACCCCCGATCTGAGTGTCCCATGGGACCAGAGATAGGCCTGAAAGATAAGGAAGGCACAGGGGACACGGCAGATGTACCTCGCTGACCTCCAGCACAGCACGGGCCCTGGCACACGTGAGAAAACAGAAAGCCCCTTGCACCTTTCTCCTTAGCTAAAAGAAGTGATATTTATTAAGTGCCTGCTCAAGATCTGAGTCCCAGAACACTCTCCACATGAACCCTATGCTTTTTGACACAACCCCCAAGTCATTCTTGCCCTCATCATGACCTCCAGCAGCCACACATGGCTTATGCTTCAGCCTAAAAAAAAGCCTTATGCTTCAGCCTAAAAAAGATGTGGCCAGGTTGGAGCGGGTTCAGAGAAGGCCCACGAGGATGATCAAAGGACTAGAAGACCTGCCATATGAAGAACTGGGTTTGTTCAGCCTTGAGAAAAGAAGGCTTAGGGAGAGACCCTATTACCATATCCTGAGACATAAAGTGTGGCTACCAAGAAGATGGAGGTTCCCTTTTCACAAGGAGTCACATCGAAAAGACAAGGGACAAGGGATACAAGTGGCTCCTGGGGAGATTCTGATTTGACTCCAGAGGAAAATTTTTCACCGTGAGAGCAATTAGACATTGGAATAGTCTTCCAAAGGAAGTGGTGGATTCCTCAGCTTTACAGTTTTAAGGCTCAGATTGACAGGGTGCTGGGTTAGCTCATTTAAACTGTATTTCTTTAGCTTAAAGAGTTGGACTAGATGATCCTTGAGGTCCCTTCCAACCTGGGATACTGCAATACTGTGATACTATCACAAAGGACACCACTGCCTCTGGCCCTTCCTTCCACATCTCCTCCTATGCCAGCCCAATGCCAGGTTCATTTGCAGGAAACAACAAGGGTATATGAAGGTTTCTGATATTCCCAGAGTCAGACTATCCCTGGATTTTAGTCTCTCTCATCCAAAGCAAGGCTGAGTATACTCTGAGCTGGTGTTTAGCACTGACCTTCTGGAAGGGAGAACAGGGCTCTGCATAGTTTGAGGATGAGCATCCCTTGTAGATGAAGCCCAGAACCACAGAAGTTGTGTGCTGCTCCAGAGTCCTTACCACTCTGCTTCAGCCTGTCCAACCTCCTGCATGCAACATCTTCCAGGAAGGGTTTGGGGACCAGTCTGGAAGAACAAGGAAGGCGTGTGCTAGGCTGACTGACTTCATTTCCACTGCTGGGGAGTGGGGTGATAATAATGTTTTATAGGTCTGTACACAGCCGGCAAAATCTTTACAAGATGAAAAAGTCACTTAAAACTCTTCCTCAAGGGTGTTTCCTGTTGAGGGAAGCAAAAAGAAAAGCAATTACAGCAAACTGTGAAACAAAAAGGAAGTCAGGTCAAAAGCCAGGCAAGTGCACAACGCACTCAGCAAGGCACTGCACTGGAAATGGCCAAAAGCCCCCCAGTATGCTTCCCTCTTCTGAGCACGAACAAACCAGATCAAGCTGGGTCCTTTCCTTCCTCAGGGCTGGCAAGAAATCACCTGAATTTGAGGAACCACATCCAAGAAGAGAGTTGTCCTCCTCTCCAGTTTGGAGAGGAGAGGAGGTCTCTCATTGTTCCGCCTTAATGGGCCAGACCTTTACACCATCCTTGCTGCCAGCATGACCACCACCTCCTCCTGGCCCATCAGGAGGATGTGTCACACAGCTTGGATGTTGTTTCTGGATTTCTTACCCAGTCCTTCACAGTGGTAAAAACCTGCTGAAGAGCTGAGCTCTAGTCCCAGACCACCTGACCATGCAGTGATGTCGAAGGCATGGAAATATATCTGTAAATGATGATATATCAATTACAATAAATTATATTATAAGACGTCTGCTTGTATAACAGTATTGTAGCTGCCAGGGGTCGGGGAAGCCTAACTTTATTTCTCACTCTTGCAGTGATTTTTGTCTGATAGTTACAAACCGGATGCTGTGTCATAACAGAGAAGGAAATAACATCATTAAAACTGGGGATATGTGTTGTGTTTATGTGAACTCCCCTCTGTCCTGGTGCTATTTCAAAGCTGCTGCTATATCTCAAGTGAATACACTGGAAATAAATAAATACTCTTCTTATCTACTCATTTATGCCATGAACAGGCTAAAAGAAAATCTCTCGTGCTTTTGCTGTGGGCTCTAGCAAATCTAGGGATTTGTTTCAGTGCCTATCACCATATGCAAAGGCTGTGCATCTGCACATGTTCAGAAGTGAAACAGGAGGGAGCAGCTGATGTGCAGGTGAAGACAGGACCAACTGACCATCTCTGTGCACTCAGGAAGCGCAGCCCTCCCAGCCTCCCAGCTCTGTGGGAAGGAAGCACCTCCAAAATCACACTGAACCAGGTGAAAACTATCCCCAGCCTGCTGGGATTTGGTGCCAGTAGCCAAGGCAGTGTGGTGTAAGTGCCCAGGTTTTCCCACAGTGCTCCAACAGAGCTGTGCTCTCTAGCAAGGTCAGCTTTCATCTAACACACTGTGCCAGCAGAAATACCTCCCTGGGGTTGCGGTGAACTACGTCACAGACTCTTCTCACTGCAAAAGTCAATGCTGCCTTTTTTTCAGGCTCCTGGGGCAAACTATTTTGCACAGTCAGCAGACAGACTTCTACAAGCGAGCCCATCTTTTTAAACAAGTAAGGTAATAAAAATGAAATTGAGCTAACAGCTGGTCCAAGAGCTTCTTAAATGCAAGTTCTAAGACGTACATACTAGCAGTCTTCCTAAGAGGCCCCACAAAGAAGGTCTGTTGGATCACACTTCAATCTTGGATCTGAGAGATTAAATGCTGTGATGTACCTTCTCCCAGTTCCCTTTCCCAGACAAGGACAACATGTCATCCATCACACATATTTACCAAGCAAAAGTCTTCAGACCAAATCCTTTAACAACTGCCGACGCCTCAAGTTTTAGCATCTCCTCTTTCTAAATTGGTGTAAATCCACCAGGCAATCCAAAAGAAACCACTGAAGTCACAAAATCCTCCCTGCCAACACCACCAGCAGTATTTTCAGGAAGAGCAACAATGGTCAAGGGTATCGAGGAGGCAGAAAATGAGTACGACCTTGTTCAAGCAGAAGAACAGAGGCAGGGCGAGCAGGCCAGCAAAACACGCGGACTCTTCTGGGGTAAGACTTTACCACTCTCAATAAAGAACATTCTCGCACTGAGGAAGACGTTTCTCTTTAAGACACGCCAGGTAGTTATGGGGAAGAGCTGTTAAGTGGCAAGCTGGTGTCTCCCTTCTGGTTACCTGGGCATGGCTCTCAGCCCAAGGACCTACCCTTAAGAGTCCCTTGCAGCCACCAAGAAGAGAGCTGGTACCAGTCAGCGATTGCAAAAGCCTTGCACAAGCCAACAAATTTTAACTTGTCTAAGCATCAGCCACAGCTGGGATCACCTGAAACACTCTTTTCTATTTCCAGTGTGGTATCCTAGCAAAACACTATTCATCTGCCCTTCTATTGGGGAGATCTCAGCGCCTGCTCGCTTTCAGTCTGAGAGCAGGAAAACCGCAGGGAGGGCTCCTGATGCCAACAGAAACTTTACAAGACCAGAGGCAGATCATCACATGATGAAGTCTCACTAAGTCAGAGCTGCCTGCTCCAGAGATTTCAATGCCCTTTCCTCAGACTGATTGACAAATGACGGATTGCTCAGTGCTTCCTGTTTACATCAAAGACTCCACCACGTCAAAACAAGGCAAATAGCGTAAGAGGAGGATGGGAGCAGAAAGACTGTACAGTAGAGGCTTTTCCTTTATGCAAGGTGCTGTATCTACACTCCACAAGCAGGGGTGTATTGACCAAGCAACACCTTTGTTAACTAAGAAAATAGTACTGTAGCTGCCAAGGAGTGGCCGGTGATTCCAGGTCAGGGAGGGTCAGAAGTCTGCAGCACTGGAGCGATTCTGCCTTCTTAGTCAACAGGCAGTTTTCCTGTGATGGAAACGAGTTGGGCAGAAGCAATATAGCAATGGGACAGCAAAATGAGCAAAGATCAAAGGGATCAACCAAGATCTCCAGTGCTTGTGTGCTAGTGCTCCCTCTAATGTTCTGGCAATAAGTGCCTGGAGCGAGTCCTCTGCACAGCACGGCACCAAAGGGAACCGCTTCTTCCACGGCCTCACTTGGTGACACTTGGTGGAGCTAAGAGATACACTGGCTCCCCTAACCAAAGAAAGATGACTTCTGCTGAAACCACACACTTCAGAACCTCTCTTAACAAAGCAACACAGATACACTTGCTCACTCTCTCTCTTCCTATTCCAGCTAGATATCATGACTGGCTCTGTCTGTTGTATGCTATCAGCAACTCAGACTGACACTGTAAAAGTATCAGGGGATGGGAGAGATTTCCAAATCTTTATACTAAAACATGTAAAGCACAGAAGTGATGGTCTTTGGGTTAAATTAAGCTCCAAGGGATTTCCTGTAGCTTGCACAGGAGTTAGTGGAAGTTTCTTTGAAGAGGGTTCAACATGCTTTTCCTAGAAATCATCACATATTTTAATTACTCCTTTCACACAGCCAAGCACTTTATATGCAAGCCAACCTTCCAGGCAAGTATCTTTTTAATAACCTTGTAGTTAAGCCTAGTAGTTTTCATTTCACCAACCATTTACTCTTCCCATTAAACAGACCTTTGTTCAAAACACTTTCACCATTATACTCTTAGAGGTGCGAATTCCACCAACTGCCAACACCAAAAAGCAGAATACCTAGATGTCCTCGATTACGGCAACCGTCTAAGCAGAACAGTCACACAACATAAAAGGTGTGCATAGTGGTGTGCTTTAATTGGATATTAAACTCCCCTACAGAGAGAGCACCACATACCAGAAGAAGAAGCAGGATGCTGAAAAGGGGAGACTGTAGCTGACAACTTTAAAATGGGTTTAGAAGATGAGGGTGGAAACTTAATGCACAATAGCTCCCGGAACAGCTCTGTCACCTTGCTATCTGCCCTCTCTCTGGGTCATTTCAGATGGCGTTGAACAGCACGGTTCTGACAAACCACCACTGGTGACCCGTCTCTGCAGATCATTTATGCACAGACTGCTCCCAGTCAGAATTTTTTTTCATGCAAAGATCTTTCCTCTCCGAGAGGCTAAGCAGCCCTCAGACAAGAATGATCCTTTGAAAAGGGGCCCGATCAAAAGTGCTTCGGACACCTAAAACCATACTGGAACTACCTGCAGAGGGGAGTTTGGAGAATTGTCACTCAGAGCTGTAGCCAATGCATATGGTACTCAGGGTGCAGTTATCCCAGCAGAGGTATCTGTGTTACAAAAGTACATCATTTCAGAGACAACATCATAGAATCATAAAACGCCAGGTTGGAAGGGACCTCAAGGATCGTCTGGTCCAAAATAACACATCCCTGTGAAGCAGAACGCAGATCAGTTCCCTAATCTGGAGACTCCTTTGAGGAATGACATTTAAATAACTCATTAGTGAGGCTGGGAGAATGAGTCTCCCATTCCTAATCGAGCTAAAGTGTTGCTGCAGACAGCGGTTCAGCTTGATCCGAGACAGTGACCTCATCTCAAACACGACAGCAAAATGCTAGCTCAGCCGTTGCAGGGCTGGAGGGTGCTGAGCAGCCATCATCATTTTTTTACTCTCTGAAATACGCAAAAACCCAGTACTTTTACATTAAATAGCCTGGTAGTAAATGCAAAGGTACATTACCCTAAAGCTTAACTTCCATTCCGCTGCACCACTTCCTGATGAAAAGGCAGAAGGCATTAGAAAGAAATTAGTGAAATTATGGCAGCAAAGCTTTCTGACACAGAAAGGAAAGTAAGGCTGCAATTTAAGGACAACCTGGATGTTCCTACCACAGTAGTTAACAGCAGCTTAAGTGGCATAAGTTTCAAAGTTCAAACCCCCAACCGCTGTAAATGAGTTAATCCAAACCTCTACAGAAGTCACGGCCTTGGGAGGATTTGGCAGCACCTGCCTGAGTCTGCTGGGCTAGTTTCTGAAGAAACTCTTCTTCTCTCATCAACTGAATCTAAACTAAAGCCAAGAGTCTCTAGCAGGTGCTTTGGGTACTACTCGGACACGTCGCACAACACAAAATGTGGTTTTATTACGAGAAACCTCCTTAGGTGTGAAAATGTTTAAATGAGGAAGACTCCCGTGCAATGAGTAGCAGAAGTGGCTTAAGTTTGGTCTTCTGCTCTTTGAATTTTGTATTCTCAGATGTTTCCTACTCAGCTGGACAGACTTAGAGTGCACGGTTCCATCAGAAAGACAGGTGTATTTAAATACCTCATCTCAAGATCATGCACCACCATAAAGCTTCTTCCATTATTAACAGACATTCTACTCATTACAGGAAAATGTGTAAGGGATCAGTACCCCCTTAGATAGAAACACTTAGGAAATACAGCTGGTAACTCTCGAGTTTATTAAGGAACTGGTTTGTAGTTGTTTTTCCTTTTAAATAACCAACATGATACTTCTCCACATAAAACTGAAAAAAAAAAAAAGGTAATGGAAAGAAAAACTCAGCAGAATGCAAGGAGAGAAGGGATAGAGGGGGAACTCTGGACTGTCCTGACTTAGCAAAGACCTGCAACAACAGATCTCCAAACCCAGTGCCAAAGAGCCATCGCAATCGAGAGGGCAGGGCCAATTTATCCAGTGACCAAGACTGCAGAGAGAAGTCTCACTGCCTGTGCATCCTTGTGAAAAGCACAGGCTGACGCATCACCAGTTCAGCAAATTAAGTCAGTGCCAGCACACGGGAGTGATTCCAGTCTTCTCAAGTCTCACATTTCATTACTCAGTGGTAATTAGGTTATTTTTTTCATACAAAGCCAGTTTAAAGCTGGTGAGGGCAATCTCTAGCAGCAGAAGTTGCAGAGATCCCTATGACCTAGCACACCTTGTTAGCCACTGCCGGCAAGTGGGTCTAGACTTGCTGGAGAGGGCTTGGAGTGCTCTCTCCAGCCCAACTCAGCAGGCCTCGTTCAGGTAAGAAGCAACCGAGGAGACCACAACGACAAACGACCTAAGACTTGTCCAGTTTGTGCGTGCGCTCATGCCGCCGTAGGGTACCTGACTCGGTGAAGGAATGACCACAGTAAGTGCAAGAGTAGGGCTTCTCTCCGGTATGGATGCGGTGATGGCGCTGGAGCGAAGCCAGCCGGGTGAACGTCCCTCCGCACTCCTCGCAGTAGAAAGGACGCTTCCCGGAGTGAGTCTGCTGGTGCCTTTTCAACCGGAGCAGCTGGACAAACGCCATGCCACACTCCTGGCACTTGTAGGGCTTGTCCTGGCGGTGGATCACCTTGTGTTTGGAAAGCAGGTTAGGCTTCTCGAAACCTTTGCCGCACGTCGGGCAGGCATAAGGTTTATAGTCGTCTTCCTCGGACTTTCGGTTTTCCGCACAAGACTGGTCGGCGTATTCAAGGGCGTGTTGGTTCTGGTGCGCTATCGACCAGGGGTTCCTAGCCATGCCGTTTCCCAGGATCACCATGGAGCGCTCTATCTTGTGCACATTGCGTAGGTGCCTCCAGACATCAGCTGTGCGAATGAAACCCTTGTCACACTCAGGACATTTGTGTGGCCTGTCACTGGAATGGATGAGCTTGTGCATTCGCAAATTTGCCGCCCGGAAAAACTCTTTGGCACAGATGGGACATCGGTACGAGTTTTCCACCAGGTGAGTTCGCTTGTGTTCCTGCAGCTCGCTCACACCCTGGAAAGAGGAACCACACTTCTTGCACCGATAGGGCAAAGCTTCCTCAGAGACAGGCTCCAGGTCCTCATCAAACACGTCAGCAAGAATGGTGTCTTCGTTATCATCATGTAGTCTTCTCTGTGGTTTCTTGGACCGCTCCGAGGAACGGTGCTCTAAATTTTTATCTTCACACTGCAGGTTAAAGTTGGTACTGGAGGGGACAAACACCCTAGCTGTACCCTCACCTCCTTTCTGGTAGAAGGTCTCAAAGGTTTCTTTGTGTTCACACTGCAACTCAGCAGGAAGCTTCGGCTTACCAGAAGGTCCAGCAGAGTTGCAACGAGGACTATGTGTCTGCGAGTAATTCACGTCTACCTCCTTCTGGAGGCTAGATGTGCGGCCCATCTGCTTAGTGGTCTTTCTGGAATAACTGGAATGCTTCTCACCTGTGTCACAAATGTTATTCTCAGAGTCCCAGTCCACATTCACATCCATCCTCTGAGGCGTTCGCTGTGCTCATCTGCAGCTCATCGATGGCGTGCGTACCAAGAGCTTTGTGACAAGTGCATCTCATTCTCAGCTCTCTTCACAATCCGCCCTAGAAGAAAAACCACCCACTTCATGAGTGACTTCTGTGACCTTAACCTAAGATAAATTACCACAGTAAAGTGGTTTTCTGATCAAAAGAATGGAACAGACCATAAGTTACGCAGTAAGAGAAATAGAAACATCTCCTATCATGTATGTAAAAAATACACATTCAGCATACAAAATACAGACTATGTTTAACAATGTGAAATCCTCTATCATAACGCAGCCTTTGCTACAAATATAAATTGATCATTTCCATTTGGAATTCACCTAAAGATGAGAAATCTTCAGCTAACTCTGGGGTGCAAACACTTTTGGCAAAGCCCTACACTATAGCTGCCCCCACTACAGACCTTCTTATGCTTAATCCTTGTTTTTACCTTGTGAGCACCCCCCACAAGGTGTTTTCTTTCACAAACTAGTTACTTAATGCAATGAGACCCAGAAATTATGTCAGTCAAACAGCCCAAACCAGAAAATATGTACGAAAGGGGGATCTGGAGAGCACAGGAGCACCTTCAGCTGCCCATCCTGACCAGCATTCTTGTAACTACCCTGAGATTTGGGGTCCTTGTGCCACAGCCAGCCGGCACCATGCAAAGACATATGGAAGGAAAGACATGAAAGAACTGTCCAGAAAGCTTAGGAATCATCCTCTCAGGCTTCAAAGCACTGCTTGTAATCCTCCAGAGCTGGCCCACTGGAACAGCTTCAAATTCTCTGAGTAAACTCCCTTTGCAGACCACCCTCAGGAGCAGAAAATATGAGCAGCAGTAACTGGTCAGAAATACCCGAGTCACAAGCCTCCTTGTGAAGATGCTTTTGTTTACAAGAGACCAGAGGGTGGACTCGCAAGAGCTTTTCTAGGTTTGTCCCAGAAGCCTCTGTTGACAGCAGCTCCACAGGGAGCTTTCACTCACCTGGTTCAAACCTGCATCCACACTGAATTGCTAATCAAAGCTTGGAAGCTGCATTTTTTTTCCCCATCCTGACAGATACCTTGGCTGCTCCTCCAACCTCCATCTTCTCTTTCACACCCGCTTTTCCTATTCCCTTCACCCCTCCAGTTCCTTCACCTCCTCTTAACTGCTTTTGCTTAAGTCAGACTTCTATAAATACAAGCACATATATCTAGAAACACATATATGCAAAAACATACGTATTTCTGTATTTCCATGCATACATAAAGCCTGTCTATTTAGTTTCAGTCAGTTTAAACAGCTACATAAATAGCTAGAGTGATGTGCATTAAGTGAAAGGTCTTATTCACATCCCAGAAAGCCCAGCTTCATTTCAGACACAAGCTGCGCTTTCTTCTGCTTCGATACAGAAAACAAGCCGAATCAGCCTTCTTCATTAGTCACTGNCCCCAGCTCCAGCCTGCGCCAAAATTGACAAGGGGCTTTTTCCTCCGACCGCGGCAGAAGTGTGGCCGTGGTCGGATTTGCATTCGCGCTTTGTGTTGTGTATCTCGCTAGCAGCTTGAACATTTCCTTATGAGGAAAGGCTGAGGGAGCAGTCTCTTGAGCTTGGAGAAGACTGAGGGGTGACCTCATNGCTGCTCCTTCAACCTCCATCTTCTCTTTCACACCCACTTTTCCTATTCCCTTTACCCCTCCAGTTCCTTCACCTCCTCTTAACTGCTTTTGCTTAAGTCAGACTTCTATAAATACAAGCACATATATCTAGAAACACATATATGCAAAAACATACGTATTTCTGTATTTCCATGCATACATAAAGCCTGTCTATTTAGTTTCAGTCAGTTTAAACAGCTACATAAATAGCTAGAGTGATGTGCATTAAGTGAAAGGTCTTATTCACATCCCAGAAAGCCCAGCTTCATTTCAGACACAAGCTGCGCTTTCTTCTGCTTCGATACAGAAAACAAGCCGAATCAGCCTTCTTCATTAGTCACTGCCTGGGACAGAATGGCTCAAGTCACACACACCCCCAACTCCCACTATCCCCATTAATTTAATAACGAGCACAGCAACCGCTCCTCACCTCCTGCCAGGGGCTCAGCACCTCCAGCACCCCCGGAGCCCCATAACTCAGCTGGTGTTTCCTTTGTTGGAAGTAAAAAAACCCCAACTTTTCCAAGGGAGGCTGGCACTGCTTGGCTTGAGAGAACTCCCTGACAAAGGCCCTCCCGCATTCCACGGGGGGTGTGTGTGTGTGTATTTAAATCACGACGTAGTCTTAAAAATAAGGGAAAAGAAATAAAGATCAATCCATTTTAAGTTGTTTTTTTTTTCTTTTCAAACAGAACGCAACCCTAAACTTTTCCCGGCGCCGCCCCGTCCTTCCTTCCTGCGTTCCCGCCCTACCTGCGGGGCTCCTGTTCCGCCGCCCCCGGGCGCCGTCGGTCCCGCCGGCCCCGCTCAGCCCTTCNGGGTGATGGAACACTGGAACAGGCTGCCCGGAGAGGCTGTGGAGTCTCCTTCTCTGGAGACATTCAAAACCCACCTGGACACATTCCTGTGTGACCTAATCTAGGTGATCCTGCTCTGGCAGGAGGGTTGAAATCAATGATCTTTTGAGGTCCCTTCCAACCCCTAACATTCTGTGATTTCCTTACCCAGAGTGCCCAGAACCGCACTTGGTATCTTCAGCAAAAATCTCACCAGGGCCTTTCACAGCAGCACTGTTTCTATATGCCCAATGGTGGAATTCCTTTGCCCGACACATCCTAGGACCCCATACTTGCCTCTTCCAAAGACTGTAGGCCTGCTCAGGCTCCTCTCCCCCATCCGTTACAGCTGATAACCCACCAATTTGGAGCAGAAACTTTCACTATTACTAGAACACATCTCACTCTTCTGTGGCCCTTCAGCTCATACTCCCTGTCAGCATGTTTCATTCCCACATGTACCATTTTCACATTCCCATCATTAACATAACTGTTCAACAGGAGTCATCCAAGGTCCAGTTCCCCAGTTCCTGCTGGGAAGCTCCCAACAGCTTCTGTTCAACTACAACCAGTGGTCCTGTTGTCTGAAGGATAGAGTTAAAAACTGTTGGGCTGAATAAGCCCCTAATAAACTCGTCTGAAACCAGGATAACAAGAATGGATGCCTTTAAGACTAAAGGATGGGATGATCTCAAAGATGAAAATAATTGGGAACAAGCCACAGAAATTAAGAGCAGTATCTAAAGACAGTGAAGTTCTGCCAACTTGTGTAGCTACTGCCTCGTTATGGCTTCTTTACGTAAACCAGAAACAGATTTGGACAAAGATCAAAACATTGAGGTGTTCCCTATATAACCTGGGGTGATTTTCATATGATAAACCACACCTCTAGGAGGAGATTTTAAATACCATTTAAATGAATTAGGCAACAGCATAACAATTAGGTCATTGAGGGAGCACGTAGCCAATCATACATAATTTCTTTGTAACAAAACTCCTACAGGTTTTGGAAATGGGCTTCTACTATTAACGGCAAATACAGAACTGACATGAAAAATGAACAAGAGTGTACATTACCAGCATGAAAATACGGTGCGTAAGAACGCTCCGGGTTCTGCGTTTCTGTGATTTTACAGATCTTTCTAGAAATCATAAGAAAAACCCAGAAACTGCTCTGCTGGGATTTGAGCGTGAGGAACAGAAACGTACTGACTCCTTTCACATGGAAAAGGGAGATACTTCCAAGGGAAAGGTAAGCAGCACTTTGGTTTCTTCAGATTAAAAAATTAGAAGTTTGCAACATTCCTTTATCAACAGCCCTTGAACCCAGGAGAAGAAACCCAGGTGCCGCTTGGAGAACCTTGCAGAGGAAGAATCGTCATCCCAACTCTCACAAACTAGGAGAAAAACCTCAGAAGATTTTGAGTATTTTTATTATTCTTTTTTCTGAAATTAAAATTCTTAAAGAGGATTCTTAATGCAGTGCAACAGCTGGGCAGGATAAAGGGTTTACTCCACCTAGACCCAAGACATATGGAATCACACACCCCTTCCACCTCCCTTATGGAGAACAAGTGCACAGCCCTCCCCTCGTTCATCACTACCCACAAGGAAGGTTCTAGCAATACACTGTAACTTCTCCAGATGCTCCAGGTCTTCCTCACTCTCCTCCTCCTCAAAAGCATCAGTAAGAATGATTCTTTCATCATCCTCACTGGCCCTTTCTTGTGTTTCCTCAGAGTGTCTGGAGGAAAAGCATTCTAAACATTTATCTTCACACCACAGGTCAGTGTTGGTGGGTTGGTTGAGCTATGCTTCAAAGGTCTCCTCTTCTTTGCACTGCAGTTCCCTACGGACTTCTTATCAGGCTGAAGGTCTAGTAGGATGCTCTCAGGACTAGAAGATGGTGAGGAATCTTCTTCCACCTCTAGCTGCCAGCTGGTTTGGCAGCCCACCCTTTCTGAGGCTTGTCTGGAATCACCTGAGTGTTCCTCACCTGGGTGACAAGTGCCATTAACAGAAACCAAGTTCACCCCCACCCTGTGGTATCATTTAGTGATTACTTGTTAGTAATTGTGGAGACAGGAGGTACAGATCCCCGTGACCTCTCATGGTTGGCTTCTTTCATGGCGGCTTCTTTGGAAAAGAAACAAGAGTTTCATTATCTGCCAAGCCAAGTTAGCATTGAAGATGTCAGTTTAATTGAAAAAATCCTTTAGTAGTAATAAATAATGCAGAGCACTCCAAATGGTGTCTCGTGGCTTAGATCAAGGACTCGGGGCAACTCTACTCAGTGCATTGTGTCTCTTGTTGTCGGTTCAAGAGGAGACAGAAAACAGCAAGGTAATAAAACCAGCACGTCCACACCCCGACACTTAGACACAAAAGTGTCAACACGCTCATAAAATTCACGAGCACAGTCTCCAAAACAGCCTCCTGCTTTCAGTGAAGAAGAACCGGCCACTCTCGTAATGTTTCTCTTTTAATCCAAAATTTAAAAAAAATGAAATTGAGAGGTCTCACCTCATGTACACTGCCTTCAGATGAATATACTTAGCTCTATCAAGTCCGACACATTTTATCTTTCCTCTTAATACTGAGGTATTTAAAATGCCCTCTGCCTTCTATTCCATGTGTCGCATTTATACGCGCGTGATGTCATTAAATTCTGCATTTGAAGCCTTTTTCATCAGCCTTGACTCCAGCACACACAACAAACACGATGGCAGCAGAAAGAGAAGTGAAAACACCCAGCTCTTTACAATATGATTGTTCCTATTCAAGTTACATTATCAGTGCTTTGTACCCGGCCTACATTTCTATTCTCAACATAAACCTGCGGGTGCCAAATAATTCTTTTTTTATTTATGCTGCCTCACCTTTATGTGTTTTAAATGTAAAGACAGATGAGTATCTGAAATCTGTCAGGTCTACTTTAGAATAATTTTAATTTTATTTTTTTTTGAAGGATTAGACCCTACACTCCCACGTTTCTGTTACATTTGCTAAAAAGTGCAAGCTTCCTATCACAATATATTTTATGAAGGGTTTAAAATCACATCCCCATCAAATTTCTATTACAGCTTTCTCCCCTGACATCTGGCTACTCAGTTTCAGGACTGCCATAAACACTTTTAAACATCTGAGAGCTTCAGACTCTTCTACTGAAAACAAACAAAAACCCAAACCCAACCAAGTTTCCTCCTGAGCAGGAGCTGAATTCAGAGACTTAACTGAAGCTCGAACTTTTAATTCTCCAGGGGAAAGACGGGCTCCCTTTAGCACATGGAACTCTGGTGAAGGACGAGCAGTAGCTGCTGACTGTTACAGATACTGAATTTTGCCAGAACATACCTTATATGTGCTTGGTTTTGAAAACCCACAAAAGGTACACACCAGTTTTTTTAAGAGTTAAAGGAGAAATTTCTCCCTGCTGAACAGTCCTCTCAACACCCTCGATCTGTGCTTATTGAGTTTTATCTATTGTAACTCTTGGATTATGAGGTTGACTCAGAAAAAAACCGCATTTGCTAATCTATTCAAACAATCATTCAGCATAAAGGATTTTTACTGGAGTATCTGAAGCGGGATGTTTTTAGCGGTGCTCCAGGAAAACACACGCTCTCCACGAGGTTTTTTTGATGAAAAAGGAAACTGAACGAGCAGCTCTGCCCGAAACACGGCACTTCGGCACTTCACCCGAACCACCTGTTGGAACCAGAAAGCACAGAACATCTTTATCAATAATATAGATAGTAGGATCGAGTGCACCATCAGCAAGTTTGCAGATGACACCAAGCTGAGTGGTGCAGTCGACATGCCAGAGGGACAGGATGTCATCCAGAAGNTTAGGAACAAGTTCTTTACCATGAGGGTAGTGAAAACCTGGAACAGATTGCCCAGGAAAGTAGTTGAGGCTCCATCCCTGGAGATATTCAAGGTCAGGCTTGACAAAGCTCTGAGCAACCTGATCTAGTTGAGGATGTCCCTGCTCACTGCAGGGGGGTTGGACTAGATGACCTTCGGAGGTCCCTTCCAACCTAAACCATTCTATGATTCTACAATTTGGAAAGCAGCAAAGCCCAGGAAACTGCTGATAAGCATCTATTGTCTAGAGCAGACACTGAGGCTGGGTGGAAATCCAGCAGTCCTCGTTTGTGGAGACATGTGAGGAGAAAAATGGAAGTCAGGGCCAGGTGCGGTCCCGGCCTTCTGGCCAGAAAAGACTGTGACAACGGCCTGTTGCTGGCAGAAGAGATCAAGGCTGGAAAGCCCATCAAGAAATGTTTTGTGCACCCGCTGAATCCACTTAATGCTTTGCCTACAGTCCCATCCCCACACTTTACACATTAATAGAAAACTGAAGTATAAATGTTAGCCTATTTTGGAGCAATTGTGTGGGATGAGAATTCAACACCAAATCCTAAGGACAGACTGATGGGTTTTGTCCTCCTCACCCCTCCCAGAAGGGATGACTTCTGGCAGGACTTGTGCCTCAGCTCTGCTGAGCGTATAATTTGTTTGTTTTATCCTGGGAAATTACTTGTATTATTACAATTTTATTTCTGAGCTATAGAGCCTTTTCTGCAGCGTAGTGTATGTATCACCGGCAATCTTAAAGAATCTGTGTATGTTGCAAGTGTAAATAAACTGTGTTATCCCTGAAATCTGACTGCTTCTAATGAATGCAACCAGACCTACAGCATAACAGGCTGCTCGTGCAGCTGGTGTCAGACCTATTATCACAGGAAAACGGTGCTATTCGTGCACCTGACTGTTCACTTTGCAGGGAACCAGACCTACAGCAAAAGGCTGTAGTGTGTGCTCTGGAGTCAGACCATCTTCATTGCTCTACCTATTAAGAGATCAGTCCAGCCACCCTCAGCCCCACTAATCTTTGAGGACCGGCTACAACATAAGGGGATTTATCTCTTACTAAATTTAGCCGCCCCACACACACACACTTCACGCAACACCACCCCAAAACCCCGCCTGAGGAGGTTCCCAGCCCTCTCCTCCCGGGGCTAAAGGGCGATGAGCGAGCATGAAGCGCCCTGACCGGCCCTGCCGTGCCTTGCCCTCCCCGAGGAAGCCCCTGCCGCCTGCAACCTCTCACCGTGCGCAGCGGGGCCTGGGTTCTGCCCTCCGACGGCCCCAGCCTTGCAGATGGAGCGGCGGCAGACGGAACGGCGGCGGCCGCGCTCCGCCCGCGCCGGGCGAGGGCAGCAGCCCTCACAGCTCAGACCAGCCGTCTGATGGCAGCCGCCATCTTGTAAACACGCCGCGCCTGCTGATGACGTAGACGTGGCCCCGCCCCGGCCTGACAGACAGCTCCCGCCACCAATCGGCGGCCGCAGCTCGGCGGTCGCGCTGTGCGTGCGTCATCAACCCGCTGCCGCCTTCAGGGGAGCGCGGTCCCGAGATTGGCCGCTCCCGAAGTTTTTGGGGACCCGAGCAGTCAGAGATCGGGCTCCGCCGCTCCCCAAGTGACCGGCACAGCCGGCGATCAGCGCCCGTGGCGCTCTCGTGGGACTGACGCTCGGAGACTGGCCCGCGGCGGGACTGACACCCCTCCAAAGTGACCGACACCCAGCCCCGTCACACCTCCAGTGTGACGGACACAGCCACAGGCCAGCCCCTCGCACAACCCTCTGTGTGAGTGACGTACTTCTGTCACATCCCCAGTGTGACAGACGCTGCCAGGCACCTCCTCTGTCACACCTCCAATATGACTGACGCAGCCAGAGACCAGCCTCCCTCACATCTCCAGTGGGAATGACACAGTCACGGACCAGCCCCTGTCACTCCCCTAGTGTGACTGACACCCAGACACCAGTCCCTGTTATTCCTCCAGTTTGCCTGATAGGCCAAACACCAGCCCCCATCACAGCCCCAGTGTGACTGACATCTGGAGACCAGCTGCTGTCGCAACCCCCAGTGTGACTGACACAGCTAGGGACCGCCCCCGTCACACCTCCAGTGCGATTGACACCGATAGGGACCGCCCCTGTCACACCCCCGGTGTCGCTGACAGTCAGGGACTAGTGTCATCACTTTTTTTTTTTTTTATGTCTTTCCAAGAGCCTCATGTAGCTTGAACAATTCCAGGGACAATTTATAGCTCCTAATGGAAAGTCCTGGCATTTGGAAGACTGAACACGCTCCTGGGGCCGTCAGGTCTATCAGTTTACCAGTACAGCCTTCATCCCTGCTGTTACATGGGGCCCACACAAAGTTTTTCGTATAAAATCTTCTAGCTGTATGTTAATATGCATTTTTTAACAATGTAGGATCATAGAATGGTTTAGGATGGACCTTTCAAGGTCATCTAGTCCAAGCCCTGGTCAGGGAGCAGGGACATCTGCAACTAGAGCAGGTTGCTCAGAGCCCTGGCCAACCTCATCTGGAATGGTTCCAGGGATGGGGCGTCGACCACCTCTCTGGGCAGCCTAGGCCAGCGTCTCACTACCCTCACTGTCAAAAATTTCTTCCTTCTCTCCAGTCTAAATCTCCCTGTTTTAGTTTAAAACCATCACCCCTTGTCCTGTCACAAGAGGCTTTGCTGAAAAGCCTGTCCCCATCTTCCTGACAGGCCCCTTTGCGTACTGAAAGGCCACAGGGAGGTCTCCCCCAGAGCCTTCTCCTCTCCAGGCTGAACAAGCCCGACTCTCCCAGCCTGGCCTCCCAGCAGAGGGTTCCAGCCCTCCCAGAATTGCTGGGGCTCCTCTGGCCCCGCTCCAACAGGTCCCTGTCTCTCCTGGGCTGAGGACTCCAGAGCTGGACCCAGCACTCCAGGATGTCATTTATTCTCAAACCAGCTGAGCTGCCCGCAGAGAATGGAGAGCTGACTGCATGAGACAAGAGAGCCTGAGTGCACAGGGTGTATGAGCAATCTCCTAAATGTCCAGGCTATCCAGGAGAAGCCTCCAGATCCACGACTCTGCTAAATGGAGTCAGGGGTAGGATGCCTGTGCTATGCAGATGAGCTGTCACATTGTCTCCCACACAAGAGCATCGCCAAAGGAACATACACCTACTGCAAATAGCCTGCAGCATATGGACATTTATAGGTCAACCTGGGAAAAAAAAGTCAAGAGGAATGATTGTCCAAAAAAAGCAGGAACTCAAAGAAATTTCCAAGGTTATTTTGGAAAACACAGGTGTGGATCAGGCTGAATAATACAGACCTGAGAGGCATCAGAAAATGTTGGTTTGCCTCTAAAATGCAGTAGGAGAAAAAAAAAACAACAAAAAAAAGCCTCCAGCTTTCTTGTGCAGTATGTAAATAAGATTCCCTAATAAAAAGCAGCGCTGGGATGAATTTGCAAGCATATCCTAACCCTCTCTTGTGATTGGGACAGAGCCTGGGGTTTCATCCTAAGAGCCAGAAACATCACCAGACTGAAACCCTTGACACTTCCCTTGCAGGAGCAACCATGATGAACTCCTTCTGTAAAGATTTCAGAGCAAACCCAGAACATTTTGTTACCTTTCTCTAAATGGGGCTGAAATTAAAAAAGTAATTTCTGGTGCCAGCTCTGGGAAAATAACCCATGTGTCTTGACAGTGTAGTGCTAGGTGATTTAAAAATGAAGACCAACCAATTCCAGGTGTTGGGGGAGAAAGGAGACCAGCAAACCCTGGAGTCTGAAACTCTCAGTGTTCACCTGCAGAATGTACCTGCCACGTCTCCCAGTTATATGCACCATCATCAGTCTAGTTTTTCCAAAGTTTCAACCTCTGAAAAGAGCTGAACTCTTTGTTGATTGATGCTCCTGCTGGAGAGCTGAGAATTCTATAATTAGCATCAGAGAAAAAGCAGGGATGGAGATGTCTGGTTTGGTTTGGGCTTTTTCTCTTTTTTTGGGGGGGTAAATTTGGATGTTTCATGTTTGAAAACTAAACAATTTCCTTAAAACCTCAGCACATGGGTTCATAATTGCTGAGTGGAGAGGCAAGGAGCACATCAGTAGTTGAAGAAGCATTAAATTTGCAGGGAAGTGATTGAAACGTTTGCACAGAAGGGGGCAAATGGAGATAAGACAGGCAGGCTGCTGGCATTCAGCTGCCAGGAAACTTGTACAGCAGAGACTTACCCTTTACTAGACAAGCAAAGGAAAAAAATAAAAGAAAAACTATAGAAATATCCACTTTCCCTGCTCTCTTACCTGTGAAAACTCTCATTAGGTGAATTTTCAGACCACAGCTTGGTCAGTGGAGACTCTTGTAACCTTAACGGATCCCTGTCACGTCTCTGCTGGGATCTGCACACTCACTTCCAGTTGCAGGACTCTGCCAGGAACCATGTTCACAAAGGTTGCGTCGGGCAAGGGGGGGAAACCCTCTGCTCTGAGTGTTTTGGTCACCGCTGGGATGACCGAGATCCCCGGCTTTATCCATTTGTATAAATGCCTTTGTGTGGTGCTCCTTTTTAGTGCTCTTGTCATAATCCTCAGGAAGAGTCCAGATATCAACCCTACTTGCCAACAGGGCAAGTATGGGCCCAGGTTGGCCTTCTCTTAGCTGCTGAAGGCTGTCTTCTCCCATGAAAGAGAGCGAAGATGGTCATGTGGGATTAGGCACATTCAGAGCAGCAGAGAAGCTTTGTCTTGAGTGCTGCAAACACTCCATAAAAGCCTTCATTTGACAGGAAACATCTTCAAGTTGCACCGAGGAAGGTTTAGGTTGGATATTAGGAAAAACTTCTTTCCCTAAATGGTTGTCAAGGTCTGGCCCAGGCTGCCCCGGGCAGCAGTGAAGTCCCCATCCCTGGAGGGGTTTCAAAGCCGTGGAGATGTGGTGCTGAGGGATGTGGTTTAGTGATGACCTGGCACTGCTGGGACAATGGCCGGACCTGATGATCTTCAAGATTATTTCCACCCTAAACAATTCTATGAGTCTGTGATCATAGCTTTCCAGACCAAACTGCTCGAGCAGAATCCCTTTGCACTGCTGACTGCACAAGAAGGACACCCAATTAACCTTAAACACGCAAACATCCTAGCAAACCTCCTCTAACCTGTGAGGCACAAAAGGTCTGCTTTGATTTGCATTTAGCAGCCTTCCTGACCTGCAGCAGAATGAGCTCAGGATCATCTTCTTCCACCAGGGAGATATCTCAAAGCACTTACCTGAAATAGAGGCGTCTCTTTTCCATCTGGTAGGAAAACAAGCTTAACGTTTAAAACTGCTTGCAAGATGAGAGCAAGTGAAGTCCTGAATGAGTGCAGAAAAGAATGGAAAGTAATAAAACTAACCAGAGAACTGCTGATAGATTATCTGGAGGCACAGGCTGACGCCAAATAAACCAGGAGAGAGAGCTGAAAAATAACTGATAACCAAAGCACAGCCCTGGTGCAGAGTGTGGTAACAGGCAATCTCGTTCTTGACACCTCTGTATTGACTTTTTTTTTGGAAATTGTGCAGCTATTCAGATTAAAAACCAGCACTTGCATGAATCCAGTGAATGTCATTCACATCATTTTGCACATAGATACTCCACAAGTGCTGTGACTTTGTGTGGAAAGGAAACCTTATCTTATATGAGATGATCGATTTGCCAAGTAAAATATAAGTAGTCCTATTTTTTTTTTCCCAGGGAACTGAGCCTCGAGCTAATGAAAGAGAAAATGTAAAACAATCACAAAACACCTGGGGAAAAAAAAAAAAAAGGTTAAAATCTTCTCATTCAGCTGAATCTGTCCTAGATTTAATTAGTGAAAACCACAAAGATTGTCTAGCTCAGCATAAAATCTCTGACTTGAGCCAATTTCCTCTTTGACAGGATAAAATACAACTCCTCAGAAGAGGATGCCACCTAAGTAGCATGCATGCTGACGAGCTTTCAGAGGCGAAAGGGCTTTACGAACCCAGCCCCATCTTGAGGAAAGATCGTTGAGAGATTCATCAAGTGTGAGGAGTAACCAGGGTGCAGGCTGGATGCCTTTGGGTGCCCAGGACTGCCTCGGGGGGGTGATTCTGGCTCCTGTATCCTTTTGGGTGTTTTTTAAACCGAAGGATCATGGGCGACGCAGAGCAGCCAACATAATCAAAGCCACTGGCATAGGTAATAACTTCAAGATTCCCAAAGTGCTTATAAGTACATGATTCCCACATAAAAATTAATGACCCATTGACTGCAAACAGCAGAGTACAAGGCAAAAACCAGATTTGTTGATGTATCTATTTGCCATTTGCTGCCTGTCCTCACACGAAAAGTGTTTCTGGTTATGGTTACTGTTAATTGCTTTTTATCTCACAGTGGAGCTAAGAGGTTTCAGCCGAGATGGGGTTTCACAGTGTTAGGCAATTACACAAACATCCAGATGCACAAAAATTCCCCGGCTTGTAATGTGAACGAGGCAGAATATCACGAGGTATCTCGGGCCTAAAGAGAGGTTTCTGATCTGGAAAAAAAGCAAGGTCTGACTGACCAAGGAAGCATCGGGGAAGGTGAAAAAATGAATCACTGCCTCGTTGTGCTTCATCTGTTACAGCTCACAGATTTAAAATTCAGACACGGTTGCCTGAATTTTAACTCGTCAACAGGAACACACAGAAGCGTCGTATTTTCAAACACTCCACATCTTCAGAAGACATTCCTCCTAAGGAGGGCTTCCTTGCGTAGTGTCATTATCTTCGACAGATCTGCTGTGGAAATTTCCTCTTGGGGCTCCTCCAAGTTGACAAGTGAATTCTCTGCATCAGAAATATTTGTTCAGAGGCTGCCAGGCTCATCAGTCACTTCCCCGAGGAGGAGGCGGTCCGGGGGGGATTCTGCTTTTCCTCCTGTACTGCCCCTGCAAAAAATTACGTTATTGGAGGTCCAACGACTACGACCACGTGCCTGTGCCACTTGTCTCATTGTTTCTCTGTGTCAGGGCTCAGAAGAACGCTGCTGCCTGGCCTTGGCCCTCACAGCCAAATCCCAAGTATGCCAAAGGCAGGAGAGTAACGTGGACTGGCCTGAGCAGGGCTGCCAGCCCCTTGGACACCCTACTGCTTTGAGGGTCAGGAGTTCTAAGACATCCCTGCTGCTGGTTGCCATCCACCAACACAGGGCTAATTATTTGAGACCTGTCCCGGCAGAAGGGAAACACAAACATCCCACCATGGGATTGTTTAGCACACACGTTTAGTTGGATAACAGTCCTTCGTGGAGTGTACAATTGATTTATGGCATCATGGGTGGACAAGGAAAGGAGAGCTGGATCTCAGGTGGCATCTAGACTGGTGTGTTACCCAAGGCCTCTGACAGCTCCTGATTTACTTAATAAAGAGCTCCTTCCTACAGCTCTGACTGTCGTTCCATCATTCATCATTAACTGAGCACTTAGGTGTCTTATCTCTGAACACTGAGATCTCTTGTGTACACATAAATCAGGCTCTCTCTAGCAAGAAAGTGCAGTTTTCACCTAGCACGCTCTTTCTGAAAGCAAAGACTCTGCCACAAGAAGGAAAAAAATACCTTCCCCTTTTCATTCTCAGACATGCTACATGACAGTCTTTTCTCTTTCAAATGTTATTCACTACTCTTCATTCCGTGTTCGCCAATTATTAAAATGATTTTGCTTAGACAGAGACAGGCAAAGTATAGTGTAGTTCCTTCCTCTGGCTTTTTCATCTTCTGTGTTTTTGTCACACAAGTAAACATTTGATTTGGTCTCTTTGAAAGATGGCTAAGGGCTCATTTGTCTTGATTATTCCACTTTTTAAGCTGGTGCGGCTCTGCTACACATTCAAAACCAGATGAAGCCGGTGGTGAACACGTCAGGTTTTGAAAGGTGTCACAAGAGAAAAAGTGTTATTAGTTCATCCCGCTAACAAAGGCATCATGCTGGATTCTCAGCCTCCCTGTTACTGCCGTGTCCATGGTTTCTGAAGCCAAAAGATGAAGATTCATTAACTAACAAAAGAAGCTGGGAGATAATCTTGTGATGAAGTTATTGGAGTGGGACCTGGGAGAAGGGAGTTGATTCCTCAGTCCTGGACTGGTTGCTATGTGATCTTATTCAAATCACTGCATGGAGAACAGTGCAAAACACTGGCAGTGCCAGCTCCCCATGGGCTGCAGGCACTGTGGGCAGGGGCTGCTCCACGTTATATTTTTCATTATTACCAAATGGAGTCAGTTCTGCTGTAAGACAAATGGAAATAACCCCCTGACTCTAAATGCGTTTCGCGTTCCGCAATTGGCTTTTGCTCAAGCTATTTTTCCAGAATCTCCTATGATTGACAAAATAACTCCTTTTAGTGTTTTCCCTGCTTTCTTCTGTTTCCTGGTGAATGTCTTTACCTTCTGTCTGTTGCAAATGTGAATGCTTTTAATTAGGTGCTGTTGAAATGTCTTTTGCAGTTTGGCATCCTGTTTAGTTTCTCTCCTCTCGTTCTCTTTGCAGTTCTGTTCCTTCCCACATTGCTTATGTTTTCTTGTTTGTGGAAGCTCTTCTTTATATGCCTAATTTAATCTTGCAGCACTTCAGCTTTACCTCTAATAAGCATAAATAGGGAAAAGGGCATCTGAAGCCCATCTCTCCAGGTGCTCCTTAAGTAGTGCTCTTTTCCTCTAGTGTATCCCTCAAATGTTAAGGGTTTCCAGCTGAACTCAAGGACAAAGCACTCAGTTCAGCTCAATGGATGTGTTGTGCTTTCAAATTACATTTTTAAAGTACTTTAGATTGGTTTTTCTCTACAGCTTTGGAGATCATACTGAGCCTCCACCTTCAATGGAGGTCCTTAACATCAGGGAAAACAGCTCAAGAAATTCAACAAAATCCCCAAATCCCTGGGGTAGTGCCATTACAACCCCTCCTTTTCCTGCTCTAGAGTGGAACTGCTGCATTTTGCTCTTGCTGAAGGTATCATTCTTGTGTCAGCAGCAAATCTACATGGTCTTCTTTCCCCACAGTGGTT
This sequence comes from Baryphthengus martii, assembly GCA_013396935.1. Taxonomy (NCBI): domain Eukaryota; kingdom Metazoa; phylum Chordata; class Aves; order Coraciiformes; family Momotidae; genus Baryphthengus; species Baryphthengus martii. The sequence goes on from VWZK01001087.1 coordinate 238,334, forward strand.
CACTATCCTTGTCTCACTACTCCCATCCTCAGTGCTCGACTCTGTGAGCACCGGGTATCGCAAGTCATTTTTCTATATTAACCAAATCACTGTTGATCTAATTACATCCAGCTTATCTGGGGAAGTCAGTAATTTCAATTAAGCTGTGCTATGCATTTACTTCCAGCTTTCTAAGAGAAGACAGACTTTCCCTTTCATTCCTCCCGATCTCCAACAGCAATCTGACAAAAATCATAAAAAATAGAGCTGAAGTGAACTGCAGGTGTCCAGCAGCTCACCTCTCGAACACAAAGGCATGGTCATCTACACTTAAATCCACTCCAGAGACAGAATCTTAACAGGCTTCACACACAAGCTTTTCAGATACAGCCTCTGTAATCTCTCCCACAATCTTCTCTACCATTTACCCTGTACCTATCACGACCATTTATTTTTTTTCCCTACTCTGTCATGTTCGAACTGCATCTGCTTTGCTATTGTTCAAGCCCACTACTTGTTCTCCCACCCAGTCCATGTGTGGTAAGTGTGATTTTTACAAACATGCAGTTATCAGCTCTCCCCTCTCACTGCCTCCCTCAACTGCTGACCTGGGCCAGTCCCTGTAGAGAACTAGCAGAGAGAGGGCAGGCAGTAGACCCTCTGAGCAGCCTAGGTTTGGGCTGGAGTCAACCCCACAAAAAAAAGAGATACTCGAGAAGCAAGGATTAGCAAGACGAATTTTACGAGAAGGGAATAAATTAATAGCGACACTTCTTTAAAATTCCTTTTTTCTGAGGTTTGACATAAGCCGGTCAGGCATTCGCCTCCTATCATGTTATCGGGGACAAACTGCCTTGCTGCAATCAAATCATTTAGCCATGCATGGAAGAGGAGAGGATTAGACAGAAGAAGACTTGGTGTGTGATGAATGGGATTTACAGGCAAACCCACACTGCTCAGTCCCTGCCCTGCCTCCAGCCATGGGAGAGTGACAAATCCGGAGCTGATCTCTGGGGCACTTTGTCCTGGTGCTGGTTCTAGTCAAAAACTGAGCGACGTTGCTGGGCTCTCCACTGTGGTATCAACAAAAGTCTTGGAAGGTGCTCTGGGGTGAGATACTTGGCTTCACCCTGACCCTGGGACGTCCACTTCCATCTTCTTTGTGGGATCACACCAGCGTGGCTGTCCACAGCTAACTCGGTGCACCAGTTCCTTCTCTGCACTTAGTACTTCTGGTTTAATGCTTTCCAGCATAAGTAAAAGACCTATTTTTTACTCTTGTATCATCAAATAAGGACACACACACACAAAAAAGAATAAACCAGTATTCTGTAGCTTTTTCCCCAGTGAATAGCACTTTATTCACCAAGAGCTACTAGTTCAATCCTGACGGGACACCAGTTAAATTTGATTCTTTTCTGTTCTTAACCACTTCCTGGAAAAGCAGCATCCCTGCACTGCAAGCTTAGAGGTTTGTTCTGGGCCCACAGCTAAAAAACCCAAAGTCTCCAGGAGCAAAGTATACTGACAAAGAGGAAGGCAGGAAAGAATGCTGGGACACCCGCCTGGATGAGCAAGGAGCTTCTGGACACACTGTCACACAAGAAGAAACTTTATAAGGAGCGGAAGAAAGGACAGGTAGAATGGGAGGCATCATAAGGAAGCTGTCAGAGCAGCAAGAGACCTGGTTAGAAAAGCTGAAGCTCGGTTAGAATTAAATCTAGCCAGGGAGATCAAGAGGAATAGCAAAAATTTCTATAGATATGTTAATGACAAAAGGAAGACTAGGCAAGGTGTGGGCCCCCTCAGAAAGGAAACGGGAGAACTGGCGACAAGTGATATGGAGAAGGCTGAGGTTCTCAGTGATTTCTTTACCTCAGTCTTCACTGGCAAGGACTCCAGCCACACTCCCAAAGTCGCAGAAGATAATGGCAAGGGCTGGAAGAAAGAACTGCCAAGTGAAGATCAGGTTCGTGACCTTCTGAAGAACCTGAAAGTGCACAAGTCCATGGGACCCAACGGGATACACCCGTGGGTACTGAGGGAACTGGCAGATGAGGTTGCTAAACCGCTCTCTATTATATTCCAAAAGTCACAGCAGTCCAGTGAAGTCCCCACTGACTGGAAAAGGGGAAATATAACCCCCATTTTCAAAAAGGGGAAGAAGGATGATCCAGGGAACTGTGCCCAGTCTCACTTCTGTGTCCAGTAAGATCATGGAGCAGATCCTCCTGGAGGCACTGCTGAGGCAGAAGAATAACAAAGAGGTGATTGGGTACAATCAACACGGCTTCACCAAGGGCAAATTGTGGCTGACGAACCTGGTGGCCTTCTATGAAAAGGTCACATCAATAGACAAGGGAAAAGCAACCGACGTCATTTACCTGGACCTGAGCAAAACCTTCGACACTGACCCACACGTCATCCTGGTCTCCAGGCTGGTAAAACATGGGTTTGATGGATGGACCGCTTGGTGGATAAAGAACTGGCTTGACGGCCACACCCAAAGAGTGGCTGTCAATGGGTCCATGTCCAAGTGGAGGCCAGTGACAAGTGGAGTCCCTCAAGGATCAGTACTGGGACCGGTCTTGTTTAACATCTTCGCTGGCAACACAGACACTGACATTGAGTACACCCTCAGCAAGTTTGCTGACGACACCAAGCTGTGTGGGGCGGTTGACACACTGGAGGGAAGGGATGCCGTCCAGAGGGACCTTGACAGGCTGAAGAGGTGAGCCCATGCCANAGTGGGAGGTGTCCCTGCCTGTGGCAGGGACATTGGAACTAGATGATCTTTAAGGTCCGTTCCAACCCTTACAATTCTATGATTCTATTAACAAGTGACCTTTACAGCTACAGCACACGAAATCTGCACCCTAAAAATCAAACCCTTCAGCTGCATTTCTCAGGCTTCCTTTAGACACTTTGGAGGATTCAAAGCCTTGATCTGATTTGCAGCTCAACTCCTTTTTTCAAAAAAACTGCACACATCCTTTTTACTTCAGGCTCCAGCCAGAAGCAAGAGGGCTTAAAACACCAGAAAAGGCTCTGGGAATGGAATGGCTCAGACCAGAGCAAAAGACTCTTCAAGAAACTCTTGTCAGTGCAGCTTCTTGCTCAAGTTTTCAAAGCCAGCATTAAAGTGACCTCCAAAATTATCCAGCATGTTGTTTACCTAGTGCAGGCTCTGACACATTATAGGTTTGCTCATGGTTAACAGGAGGAGAAGCCTTTGGGTAACTTGGCTCTGACAGACACCATGACATTTTCTTTCTACAAGGGGAAACCTCAAAGACGCCCATGCCTGATGAGGTCTGACTGTTTCCACGGTTCACATTTACAGAGGAAACAGGTAAAAATATCTACAGCTACTGGAGAAGTAAAAGAAGCTTTTTTTTTTTTCACTGTGTGGAGTGGAAACCCTAGCTTCCAAATTAAGGCAGCTTAAAATCACTAGCTGCGTTTCAAAACACTGGCCAAACAGCTGTTGTTTGACATTTGTATGTGCAAAGTTTCTTCATAAAAAAAAAGGGAAGAGGAGAGATGTGTTTGGAAGCACAGCAGTAGCTGCACACAGAAGAAAACACATGGCTCTTCCCAGCCTGGATTGTGTCATTTTGCCACGTGTCTGGATGGCGGAGCTGAAGGCATCGCATCTCTGACGTGCTCGCTGGCTATCCAAAAAAACACCCGAGGTAAAGCAGGTCAGTGGTGGGAATGCCAACAGCGGGATTGCCCTGGCTACACTGATGGACCAGACCAGCTTTTGGTCATCTCGTGCATCTCCCATCAGTGCAAGAAAGCTCAAGAGAGGATGCTGTGTAATAGGGATGGGTTTTTTTTTTCTGATTCTGGCTTGAAGCCAGGACTCCTCCAGCCCTCATGCTGGATCTGTTCAGCATCACCAAGTTCGCTCGTGACGATGGCGATGCAAAAAGTTGAGCTCCAGTCTGATGGAGAGCCTGAAATGTTGTGCCATAAGAAAACCAGCAGCCACAGCAGAGAGAAGGGTGCCAGCAGCGTTAATATAACGGACAGGGAATGCTTACAGCTGAAGATGACATGGTTAGATAAATTGCGGGTGGTACTGCAGATTAAGTGCGTGCCACTAAGCTAATGAAAGCGCAGCCTGCATTTCAAGAGGGCCTCGCTGCAGCGTCAGCAGCCAGATCCTTTTTGCTGGTCAAGATCATGGTAATGGCAGGGCAGCAATGCCAGCGAGCAAGAAATTCCCTGAGACATGGTGACAAATGATCACAGGAGACTCTTAAGATAACGCTGAGATACTCGAGCAGGGAAGAGGTGTAGATGAAGCTATAAAAGCTGACCTGTTGGATCAAGCCCTCTCTCCATCATAGCAGAAAGTCCCAGGGTGGCCAGGATGTTCAGCTACAAGACTGATAGGTGCTTAATTAGAATGAAAGATGGCGAAAATAAATAAAAGATGAAACCCTCTAAATGAATGAGCAACAAACTCCATCGAGCGGGGCCTCTAAACCCACACCAGAGAGAAAATAGATGCTGCTGAGCTGGCAGTGGAAGAAAAGCAGGGAGGAAAGAGTGCCAGGTGCTCCAGGCACACCAAGAGCTACATCAGTACTTTGTCAGTACAATCAGGCTTCTCCTGCCGTTTGCTCCATCAGGTCTCTTCTCTGGGAATGGGAGGCTCGTCCTGGCCATGGCAGCGGGGTGAGGCTGTGCAGCTCTCCCTTCCCTTCAAAGTCATCCCTCGACTGCCAGCTAGAAACCAGACACCGCAAACTCCCCAGCTTCTTCACCTTCATCAATATTTTAATAGATATTGGGTTTTACTGTAAGAGACATCACTTCTTGTTAATTTGAGTGCTGGAATGGCACTGGCAGGCAGAATACCTTGGCTCCAAACAAACCCTAAGGAGGAAAGGGAAATATATTCCTAAGAACAACAATTGGAAAGAATCTAATTCAATAATAGATTTTGTTTGGTATCCTTCTGGCACCAGCAGTCATCTTCCGGTTATTTTTAGGCTCTGATGACGCCAACAGGTTTTGTTTTTTTCTTTATGGGATTTTATTTTTGCTGTTACGCAAAAAAAATCCCAAGCAGAAAATTTCCATAGTTTAATCACATTGGATGGAATTGCAATTATTTCTAGAATTTAAGACTTTGTACCTTTAGATCTTCAGCAAAATAGGCAGAGGTTTGCCTGAGTCCTGAGAAGAGGATAAGGACTCCTTGGTTTGCTTTTGGGGAAGGATAGTGGGATGGGATGAAGACAGAAAGCCTCTCACTTGCTAAGTATGTGTTTGCCAACAAGGTTTTAGATGGAGCACATTACACAGCCCAAGAGGCAAAATTTGTGTTTATAAATACAAAACAAACATCAAAAATCATCTTGTTTCATGTGACAGCCTCTTTGTGTTTTTCTTTCCAAAGGATTAGTCACAGAAGTATTTGGGATATGAGCTGCAGCAGCAGCCCAGGTCCAATATTGTTTGTGCTTTCCACTAGGTCGTGAAACTCTTGATCTGTGAAAAAAAATACGTGTTTTGAAGAGCTTTCCCCCTTGATTTCATTTGCTCTGTGCATCACGGAAGAGCTATTTGTTTGTGCGCTAAGTGGCTCAATAGCAGGGTGGAGATTGCAAATCCAGACAAAGTCAGGAGGGGCTCCCAAGCATAGTGAGGGCAAAAAGGAGCAGTACCAGCATCAGCTGTGCAGCTCTGGGGGTATGTGTTGAACCCCAAACCCCTTAACCTGTATTGCCTCCCAATTCAGGAGCTGTCACAGGTAGACACGGTCCATTGACCAGACCACAGTGGGGCTGCGTAGTTCCTCAACCATGTTGCCCGAAGCAGATTCCCACTCACCAAGGTACAAAGGGCTGCTCACCTGGCTCTAAGTTCTCATCATTCAGTGGACAAATCTCGTGTTTCGTGATTGTGGAGGAGAAAGCAGGGAGGGATTTCACTGAACGTCTCCATCTCTTCCCAGTTCTGCTTGGCCAAAAGAAAAGCAAGAGGGAAGCAAAGACCATTAGATGATTCTCTTGGGAGCTGCATGTCCAATGGTGACAAATTCCAGACCAAGAAAGGACGTTCTTGTTCCAGGGCTGGCTAAAATGAGAGTTAAGCAAACCCTTACAAATGAGGGAAATTATATTTAGGGGCAGCAGGATCCATATCCCCTCATCGCATTTACTGCCAGGCTTGAGGCATTTTCTGTTCTTGCTTGAGTGCTTGGGATGAAGAAACATTGGTTATAAAACTGCTTGGCTATGAGGAATAAGATGTAAACTACAAATTCATGCTTTCAAGAGTTTCTTCCTCTTAGATGTCACTTCGGGGCTCCGAGTTATACAATATACCATATTTTTCAAGGGTTAATAACTGGTGAATTCCTTCTGATTTGCTTAGTTCGTAGGGTTTTTTTCTTTTCGTTTTTTTTTTTCTTTATTTTTACAATTACAAAAAGTATTTGCAAAACACTTTTTTTTTCCCATATAGCTTCTGGCTGCTTTCAAGATGAAATTTGGCAGTCAGCGTGCATTTCTTATTCAATAACAGACACAGATTTTGCACTTTAAAACTTGCAGTGGGTACAGACCCAAGAGATTTTTTTTTTCTTTCAAATTTGCATTAAAATCACACGTGACTTTTTTTTTTTTCCTCTTTTTAAAGGTAAAGCTACAACAGAAAACCCTAGGAATGTGTATTACCAGCCAATTAACCACATATTGCTTGGGTGGTTCTTGTAGAAAGGGGTTTTTATCAGTAATAAAGTCAGTGGAAGCTGATGAATTTTACAGTGAGACAATTTAATATTGGGGAACCAGATTGCCTTGGATGCAAAACAGAAGTGAAGATGTGTGGCTTTTTGTATCTCTTGGGCACTAATCCAGAGCCAGCCCACATCGGCCCTGCCTGGTGGTGCTACTGTTTGCCACTCGGCTGGGGTTTGATGATGGGTGTGCAGTGGGGTAAAGGATTTGGGAGAAGGACCTTCATTAGCATTGCTGGAAGGAAACTCCTTGGCTGCTCCTGCTCCCCTCGGGCTTTTACATTCATCACCTATTTCCCTGGAGGGAGGCACATTAGAGAAGAAGGAAATGTGCACATCTAATTTTAACTTTGAAGTGGAGGAAATGGTGGCGGTTTTTTTTCCTGGAGCTCCCTCTTATTCCCTCTCCCCACCCTGACTCGCCCCAAATATCTTTGCAGACTTTTTAAAACCTAGTTAGTTTGAATATGCACAGGCTTCTTAGCATCACTTTGCTCAGACCAGTGCCTTTGGGTAGCTTTTTGAAAAACATGAGAAATTAACATTTGAAAAGGTATTCCCACACACTCTTTGAGCAGGAAATGTGGCTTCCTTCTCCATCCACTTTATCACTAAGCAGCTTGGAGATAAATACTGGAGACTTTCATGGCCATTGTGATTAAAACCCATCACCCTCGCTGGGATAATCTCTCAAGCGTGTCTTTGCTGAGCATGGAAATTGGATGGGAAGCTGCACCTAGGTATCCATGTATTGTCTCAGACGTTGCAGGCCTCTGCTTAAAAAAGGGTGAGATGGGAGATGGAGTAAAAAAAAAAATTAAAAAAAAAAAAATCCAGAAACACTCACCTTTCATCCCATGCTGGCGCTGCCCTGCCATGTCTCTGCTGCTGGACCCCACAACAGCCACGGGCACTCGGTGAGGCTAGAGAAGATGCTCCGTGTCCTTGTTGTCTGTCGTTATATACATCCTTCAGTCCTGATGCATGACCAAGTTACTGGCAGCTTAAAACTACCACCTGGCATCTGTATGGGCAGGTCGAGCCTGCCCTGGGTAGGGCAGTGTGCTTTAAATCATAGAACGCTTTGGGCTGGAAAGGAGCTTAAAGATCATCTAGTTCTAACTGGCAGGGACACCTCCCACTAAAGCAGGTTGCTCAAAGCCCCACCCAGTCTGGCCTTAGACACTTCCAGGGATGGGGCATCCACAGCTTCCCTGGGCAACCTGTGCCAGTGTCTCACCATCCTCAGAGTAAAGAACTTCTTCCTTACATCTAAGCTAAATCTACCCTTGTCCAGTTTGAAGCCATTATCCCTTGTTCTGTCACTACAAGCTTTTGTAAAAAGTCCTTCTCCAGCTTTTTTGAAGGTCTCCTTCAGAAACTGGAAGTGCATCATCATAGGAACATGCCAGGCTTGGGTCTAGGACCAGAGTTAGTATCCTTGCTTCCTCAGACTGCATATCTTGTGCTGACAGACCAGCTTGCTTTGGGGCAGCACAGGGATGGGACTAAAGGCCTTGCAGAAGGAAGGACATATCCTGAGACACACAGTTTGAGAAAGGGTCATGAGAAAGCTTTCTGGACAAAAAGCTAACAAATATTTCAGGTGATGTACTGCACTACATGTGGAGACCGAATTTAGGCCGTTGGAGTGCAAAAGAGCCAAAGCTCTCCTGAAGGGCACATTTCACTGCAGCTGTAACCAGGTAACTGTGAGCAGCACCTTCACCGAGGAAAAAAAAAAAAGAAAAAAAGAAAGAAAAAACAAACCCCAAACAACCCAGACCCAATTTGCCATCCAGGCCTCCGTGTTTTCATGCCCATTTTTGCATGTGCACCAATCTGCCAAGCCAGATGTACAAATGTGCTGTGTGGGCAAACAGGCTCTTGTATGGGCAAACATTGCCTTGACGTGCGTGTTCTGGTGGGCACGAAATCAGGCGGCGAGGAGAAGCGGGGCTGGGTGAAGGCAGGCCCCTTTCCCCAGGCATGGAAACCTTTCCTCTGCTCCCTGGCACCACAGGGCTGGGATAACTAAGCTCAACAAGTCTCAGAAAGGTGGATGATGCTGCAGGACCTCCTTTCAACCCCTTTCTCCCCTTTGACAAGCTCCCATGTCTAGTGTGAAAGCCATGCTTGACTGAATCACATCCAAGGCGATGTGATCAGCTTGGATGTGAAATGAATTACATCAAGGTGCTTACCTCATCTCACATACAAATTCCTGTCTTCCCCAGGCAAAGGAAGGACACCCAGGGAAGCAGAAAAGTGATATACCACCCTAATATGACATGTAACACTGTTTATCTTCTACTCTCTATGAATAACCTTGTAGAAGCCATTAAAAGCAGGTGTGAAGTAATGCATTTGCCATGCTATCACAAGCTAATTGGGAGCATTACAACAAATGGGTAGGTAATTAACCAGTGTTTCAGCCCCAGTAATCACGTATTGTAATTCTAGCAGATTGGAAGGAAGCATCATTAGCCTTCTAGTCTGAGTCCCTGTTCTTAAAGCAAATATCATTCTCCCAGAAACAGCAGTGGGAAGGGAACGTTTTCCATGCTAGTGCCGTTGGAGAGCCTTGGAGCTGACAATCTCCAGACATCAGCCCTGACTGTTCCCGCGGACCTCCCCTGGGCTGTGAGTCTTGTCAGAGTGGGTAGGGGGAGATGGATTTCATCTGGAGCAGGCCCTTGCTGCAGGGTGGCTGCACATGGCTGGTTTGGGCTGAACACAAAGAATTGCTTAAAGAAAAGGAGAGTAGGGAGAGAGCCCTCTTAAAGCACATCCTTTCATCCTCTGTGGGCCAAGGAGCCCTTGGCCAGCATGATGGGATCAGCTCTCAGTGGGGAGAGGACACCAGCTCCAGGTCCAGGTGGAAGACCCTCCTTCCAGACCCTGTTCACCATGGACTCATCGTTGTGTCAAAGGCCAATTACATCTAATTCAAGGCTCAGTTCAATCTGAGTGGAAAACAGAAACAGTTTACCGTGTCCTAAGAATCCTGGGATCCGAGTATTAGTCTCCTGCAGGTTGCTTTGGATTTCATAGCCCCCGCAGCCGCTGGAAAGGCCCAGGGTTGCTGAATATCGAGGGCGCCTCACAGCAAAAGAAGCTGACAAACACAGCTCCCTCCTGAAGCTCAGAGCCTGCTTTGGTGCGCTGCTCTGAGGCAGAAGATGCCAATCTGGCACTGAATTCCTCCTTTAAAACATTCCTCTTACAGCTCCTAAAACGTCCCCCTCCCTTTCTCCCCAAAATAAACAAATAAGTTAGCAAGCTCACGAGCCTGGGAACAGGGCTGTAGGCAGGAAGCTCTGCGAGATGACGGAGCTCCGGCGTCCCACGAAAGCGGGGGTTTGTGCATCCTTCTGTCTCGTGGTGGTTTCTGGGCTCTTTGCCTCACACTCAGCAGCTCCTGCTCCCCTCACAGCGCAGTCAATGCAGAGGTGGCTCCCATTGATCCCCTAGCAACGTCACAGTGGGTGCTGTCAGGATGCTGAGACAGGACTAGCACTGGGTGACCCTTCAAAGACAGCCAGGGTGCTGAAAGGCTGGTAGCTCACTGGTGAGACATGAAATATGTGTTATCATCTCTGGCCAGGAATGATTTACCCACCTTTCAACACTTCAGTGCTCCCCTCCAGCCAACTGGGATGGGAAGAAGGGCTGTGTAAGCCAGGCTTTGAGTCCTCACCAAAATTGATGGAGCCAAGGTGGGATGGCTTGATCTCAGCCTCCATCTCCCGTCATCAAGGGCAGGACCAAGAGCTGCTAAGGCTGCTCTCATCTGTGCCATGGGCCAAGGCAGCTGAAACATCTAGCTCTGCCTAAAGCTCGGCTGCCCTTTCTAGGTCTCTGTCCGCCTCCTTCCTCGAGAGCAAGGAAGCCAAGTGAAAACCAGAGGCTTTATTACAAACAGCACCTGTTTCCATAGAGATTTGCTTAGAAAAATACATCAGACAAAGATGGAGGTTAGCGAGAAAAACACAAGGACTTGTCCTTGCGCATCCCAGGAGACGTCGCACCCGTCTGTGGCGTTCAGCAGCCTCCTTTCCTGGATTGGGCTGAGTATGTGTGCCTGACAAGACCCCAACCCATCCCCATCAGACACTGGAGCTCACATCCTCTGCCGCAGAGGATCTTCTGGCAGGTCCTGGACATCTCAGAGATAAATGAGAAGAGCTTGGCTGTAAAACAAGAGGATGAAAGGCAGAAACGACAGCTTCTTAAGGGAGAGGATGAAAATGCGAGGCAGAAAGTACAAGGGCTGACCGTCTGTCTGCAACATCCCACCCCACCGCTGCAGCAGCAGCAGCTGCTGGGAGAAGCTTCCCTCCTGCATCCTGAGCGACGCTCAGCCTGTGATTCACCAGCCTGTTCTGCGTGGGACAGGACAGCACAGCTCCAGTGTCGGTGGCTGCCCCTGCCTAGCTTGCCCTTCACGGAGTGTCTGCTAAGGGGAGCCTTGCCTGGGTCTCTTCTCATGTGCTTGACACCACCCAGGCCAAATTCCCCCTTGGTACAACTCTACTGTCACCAATGGTGTTATTATCACGGTGAGAGCTGCTGCTCCTCTTCAATGAGGGATATTAGAGAAGTTTCCTTGACCCCACAGAATCCAGGATTTTCTTGTTCTCCTGACAAATCGTGATGCCTTGGGAGGAGAGAAAAGTACAGATGCAATTAGACTCTTTCCTATTTGCCTTTAATCAGCTCTCTGAGGAAACAGGCTCCATAGAAACTTGTTGCAAACACTTGATTATTTCCACAGTTTTCCGAAGTAAGGAAAGAGTTGCAAGGCAGATGAAAAAAGTGGGAGGGGAAGGGGTAGGCTTGCAGGATTCTACAGCAATTCCCACCACCGGTAGGTGACATTGGCTCATAGAATCACAGAATGGGTTGGACGGCACCAAGATCATCGTGTTCCAAGATCATCTAGTCCCAACTCTCCTGCCACAGGCAGGGACATCTCCTCCTAAACCAGGTTGCTCAAGGCCTCCTCCAACCTGGTCTTGAACCCTGCCAGGGATGGGCCATCCACTCCTTCTCTGTGCAACCTGTGCCAGTGTCTCACCACCCTCACAGCAAAGAATTTCTTCCTTCTCTCTAATCTAAATCTATACACTGATAAGAAGGAGCTATTCCCCTCACCAGGTAGAAGGGTGGAGTTACGCTGGTCCCACACATTTGGTAAAGAATAAGAGGATGCAAGCAAAGAATTAAATAAGTGAGACTTTTCATAGCCCACAATATGTTCTCTTGAGGAAAGGCAAACAAACCCTGAGTGCATTGCAGGGCAATGGCAGTGGGACCGGGCTTGGGGACGCTGACATCCAGCTAGAGAGGCTGCACAGATGAGACACATGCCTGGGCCAAGGGAGAAGGGTGCTCACCCCAGGGTGGGGTCACCACCCAACACTGCTTTCTCCTGCACACAGCCTGCTCCTCTGAAAGCAGAGATCCTTCTCCTGTGTGTAGCCTGAACTTTGAGGAGCCTGTGGGATGACTTCAGGCCCCAAGAAGTGCCTGCTTCTCTGAGGGGGAACTAAAGATGGATATTATTGGGGTGCATTAAGAAAACTGTGCCCAGCAGGTCTAGGTTGGTTCTCCTCCCCTTCTACTCTGCCCTGGTGAGACCACACCTGGAATACTGGATCCAATTTTGGGCTCCCCAGTTCAAGAGAGACAGAGATCTATTGGAAAGAGTCCAATGGAGAGCTAAGAGGATGATTATGGCACTTGAACATCTCTTCTATGAGGAAAGGCTGAGAGAACTGAGTCTATTTAGTCTGGAGAAGAGAAGACTGAGAGGGGATCTTATTCATGTCTATAAATATCTGAGGGGTGGGTGTCAAGTGGTGCCCAGTAATAGGACAAGGAATAATGGGTATAAACTAGAACGCAGGAGGTTCCACCTCACCGTGAGGAGAAACTTCTTTCCTGTGAGGGCGACAGACCCTGGAACAGGCTGCCCAGAGAGATCGTGGGGTCTCCTTCTCTGGAGACTTTCCAAACCCAGCTGGATGCATGCCCGTGTGGCCTGCCCTGGGTGATCCTGCTCTGGCAGGAGGGGTTGGGCTAGGTGATCTCTAGAGGTCCCTTCCAACCCCTAACCTTCTATGATTCTATGATTATGGGCACGCTCAGCTGCCTGGAGCCTCTCACACATGTACGAGGCTGATCCACGAATGAAGGTGTAACTGCCTCCCAGCAGCACATCTCCGGAGAGAAGTGGCCGTTTTAACAGAACGGGGATATATAAATGGCAAACAAATTCCTCAGCTAAAGAAACCCACGGATTCACAAGAAGAAAATTGCAGCAGTCTCAAGAGGGACCCAGGCTTCGCCGCCCAGGGAGAGAGACCGTTTAGGGGCAAACGAACCTTCTCCTTGAAGAACAGCAATGACTCATCTCCACCAGTCGGGAAAAACAACCAGACGGAGCCGGGAATTTTCTCAGCACAGGAAAACCTTGCCGGGGAGGGGGGCAGGAGGCGGCTGCCGCTCGTATCCAGTCTCTGCGAGGCGCACCGTGAAGAGAAGCCAAGTGTCCTGCTGTGCCTTCCAGCTGGTGGGTCAGCCTTCACCATCACAGCACCAACACTCTCCTGGCCACCCTGGAGCCCTCCGTGTCCCTTTGATCCCATCGCTCCTGGCAGACAGAGTTACCCTGTTACCCTCCGACGAGCGCGTTCGCAGGCACACGCCGCCCACAGAAGGGAAGAGCAGTGGTCTATCAGCTTTTTCCAACAAGGCTAAAAAATTAAAATGCAAACAAGATCATTCGGTATTATCTTAGCTGGGCATGTTAAGAAATCATCTGTTTTTCACATGCCTGCAAAACAAGAGGTGCTCTCCACTCTCAGGGCCTCCCCAGCTGCCTCTGCACAGCCTCTGCTTAATAAGAAAAAAAGAAATTCATCCGCCCTTGGCTCGATCTGCAAGATCAGTGCCCTGGTAGACACGCAGCAACAGATACCTGCAGAGTGATGCAGCATCGCTGTGGAAGGAGCGAGGACGAGCTGCTCTGCGCATCCCCGCAGGCTTATGAGGCCAAGTAGGACAGCAGTGGCATCACGGGGAGCAGAGCAGAATCTCTGGCCACTCGGTCCTCCAGACCGCAGCTGCAAAGCCATTGCCTTTTTTGTTGAGTGGGGAAGCCAAACAAACTTCCATGGGATGGAAAAGCCACAGTGGGCTTTTCTGACTGGGACGCACTTGCACACATCTCCTGAGATGCCAACCCCTGTCACATCCCGAATTTGACCAAGTCACAGAGCATGGACCAACTGCTGGGTGCGCTTTGGTGATCTGTGGAAAGATTTTTAAATTTTATTAGAACATCTTTAGCTATCCTTGCCCCAGGGAGCACCAGGCCAGCCAACGTGTCATAGGCAGCCAACCAGGCCCGCAGACAACCAGTCTGCAGGCAGCCAGCCCCATGCCAGGTGAGCTCAATCTGGAATGGGCAGGCAAGGCAGGCCACCGCTGCCTGTACGGCGAGTGAGCGGGCTGCCTGCGAGCATCTGCTCTCACCAAGGGCACGCTCCGCTCTCTCTACCGCTCAGACCTCATGTCATCATGTAACTCAGGCTTGAAGCCAGAGCTGAGATGCTCGCCACCTCTAGTAAAGCCTCCTTTTTCCATCAATGAAGCTATCCGTGACTCCATAAAATAGGATTTGCTTCTCCCACCCTGAGTGGACAGGTTTCAGGGAGCTAAGGCTGTCTCCTCCTGCGCGTCCAGATGGCAGCACTCCCAGCAACCTCATCCCCGCTGGGAGGCAGGCTGTCGCTGCAGCACACGGCACCAGCGAACCCGGGGCTTCTTGACAGCAGCAGAGATGCACCAAGAGAGCTTTTGGTGCAAAAGTGACAGCACCTTGTAGACATCTGCCACCATGACCGCACAAAGCATCATAACTGTTCGGCTGCTGCTCCCTCCTTTTATTGTCTCTGGGAGTCCACCCTCACGCTCCTGGGGGCTGTGCTTCTGAGGATGAGGTCTGCATGGGTCACTTCCAGCCTTGCTGCTCTCTCCCCTCTCTTTTGCTTTCGCCCGCCCTCCCTTTCTATACCTGTCACCCATATTTTGATTGTGCAGTGACATTTGATTTTGCCTCACAGCCTATTCAACCAGCAGCACCAAAGAAGTCAAGACAAGCTGAGCTTTGGATTAATAGACCAAAACCCACTAAAATAAAAATAAAAATCCCACCAGCTGGCCCAGCCTCCCCAGTTCCCGAGCCCCTGCTTTGCAGCCAGCACTGCTGTGTTAACACCAGGAGAGCTGCAGAGTCTGCCAACCGCCCAGATTGCCCCAGCGGGTCAGCGACATAGAAACTCAGGGCCATTTAGTGCTGAGTACACCACAGGACCCAGGATTCTGCCAGAGCCCTAGAAATGCAAATTAAAAGATGGCTGTTTGAGGGAGAGTTTGCTCTTCCCAGGCTTTAAAAGGCGCCGTCTTTCACATCTGTCCCCACCTGCCGCAGCGTCAGGCACAAAGCACAAGGGTGGGCATAAGATAAAATGCCAACTGTGCCTTGAAATAAATCTATCTGCAGTTTTACTGCTCGCCTCTCAGCTGTCCCCTTGGTCCTGCCGTTGTCTGCTTCACTTCTTTGAGTGCCAGGACCAGGGTGAGGTGGTGGCCTCTGCCAGGGAACAACCCGCTTCAGAGAAAATCCTTTCTCTGGGGGTGCGGGGTTGGGGGTGGTGGTGCTGGAGCAAATGGTGAGGAACAAGGGTGCTGAGCAGGAGGAAGAGGCCAACCCACTCACCTTCCTCTTCGGCAGGACCCAGCCTGCGGGCAACGGGGCTCGCTCCTCCATTTCTGCTGTGCACACAGGAGCCCTGGCTTTCCTTTTGGCCTCTGCAGGTTCTTACCATCTACAGAGAAACGCGAATTTGTGGAAAAATACAAACACTAAATAAGCTCCCTCTGCCTAAGCCTCTGCTTTATATTCAAGCTATCATGACAGGCGTTTGTCAGGAACGGAGAATACAGCGTTCTCCGTCTGCAACGTGTCTCGTTATGGCAGCACTGGCAAAATCAACAACTTGTTCTACTCGTGACTGTGAAACTCAGCCTGGGAGGTCCGTCTAGCCCTCCTGACCTCCAATTTCCCAGCTAAAATAAGTTTTTTGCTGCTGGGAGAAGAGCTGGGCTCCCTGCCAGCACTGCTGGGGGTTCTCTGCCCCAGCATTTTTGTGGGAGAGCATCCTCCCAGCTCCCCTTGGCCTGCAGCACTGCACAGGGGTGGCCAAGCCATCCCCTCTGCACCACAAACCAGGGGAAGGGGAGAATATAGAAAAGAAGCTCATATTCTAGCCTGATTTCAACCAGGAGACAATTGGAGAGCAGGATTTCCCAGACTGAAACCTGACCTGTTCTCATGGCCTTGTAATAACATCTCTGAGTTAATTCACTGGAGCTGTAGTCATTTGTGTCCAAAAATAGGGCTTAACATCTTTCCCTTGATGCAGTGGCTGCTCCAAGGGGTAGGTGAGAACCCCGGCGGCAACGAGGGCAGCAGCTCAGCCCCAGCTGAAAGCCTCCTGATCCCCCACCAGATGACCCTCATGAGCAGAGCAAAAAGGGTGTTCTACAGAGGGAAACTTAAAGAAACACAATTAAAGCATTTAAGCAGCAAGCACCAGCTCCTCCCAGTGCCAGAGGAGCAAAGCCTGACCCTCTGGGAACTGCTGTTCTCAGCCCTGGGGCCTCAGTTTCCTCACCTGTGAGTAGGGCTGGACTTGGGGACGGTGAAAGCCTGTCCGGGCCAAACAACAGACCCATCTCTGCAGTGCCTGGCTGCAAATCCCCCGGAGAAGGGCAGGAAGAGCCCTTTAGCCCCATCACCTCTATTTAAGAGGTGGCTCATAGGCCACACCTGGGAACTGCAGCACCTCCATCCTGCACAGCTGGAGAGGGACAGCCCAGCTCGGTGTTGGCACCAAGCCAAGAAGCAAGCAAGAACATCTCATGGGAAGCCCGGGGACACGCTCGGTGGCAGCAGCTCTGTCTCCAAACCATTCGAGCCTCAGGGCGGCACGGGTGTGTTGGTGGAAGGTGTGTGCCCACAGCAAGTGCAAACAACAGGGGCTGGGAGCAGCTCATCCCAGCAGGGGCTGCAGGTTTTATCTGCAAAATCTCCTTCTGCTCCAGTCTGCTTCCTTTGGCTGAGCATTTCCAAGGGCTCCCTCAAGCATGGGGGTGTAGTGGAGACACAGGTTTCAAGAGGGCAGCCATGGGTGATAAGTAATCATAGAATGAGTCCATGATGATATTAATTGATGTGCAGCACCCAGAGTTAGCGCACGTGAAGGGAGAAAGAGGTCTAGCAAAAGCTAGAAGTGGCTGAGATGACTTCCCAGCCAGCAATTGTTGTCACCAGCTCATATCTCTAAAGGTCTTCCTAGGGCAAGGAACGCTAGATGTGGGAGCAATGCAGGAGGGGGGAAAATTAGCAACAGAAATGAGGCAGGGCAGCCTCATTTTGCCGTGCAGAGGGTGGTGGGCTGCACCTGGGACAACATAAACCCGGGTGGGAGCAGGTAAACGAACTGCAAAGGCCTTTCTCCTACGAGCTACTGGGCTCTCCAGCACCCCGGGAAGTTTTCCTGCTGGGATGCTCCTGGGGTGTGATGCGGAGGAAGGCCAACCTCGCTCAGAAACGTCCCGTCAGATGTGTTGAAACACCCACCAGCCTCTCGCAGACAGAGGGAAGAAGCCGATTGTGTGTCAAGCGTCAAATTGCTGTCGCTAGCACAGGCTGAAAACTTGCTCGAGAGATGAACGCAGAGCAAAAAAAGAGGTTAAGACAAGAAGAGAGTGGTGGCACATGGGACTGATAATCCCATCTGCCCGTTTCTCTGCTGGGACCCCACAGGCGAGGAAGAGCAAGCTGGTTCTCAGCAGCGCCGGGCCGCTCAGGGCAGGGTGGGAACACGTCCCTCTTTCCAAACCAGCACCAGGCAAAGCAGGGATTTGCCAACTCTCGTCACAGAGATGTCCCCAAGCGGCAAAGAGGCACGAGCAGGCATGGGTGGCTTTCTCAGCCTGGTGCACCCATCTTGTTCTCTTTCTCTGCTCCCTGATGCACTGGGGCATCTTCCAGCCTGAAGCAATCGCTGAGACCTGGGGGCAACGTGGTTTCTGCCTGCAGGGCAGGGACACACTAAGCATTTGGGGACGTGGGGACCATAGCAAAGCCCTTGTTCCCAGGGCTGGTGTGGATAGCTTGGGCTGTGGGTGGCAGACTGGCTGTGAGTCGAGGCCGTGCCCCTCGAGAGGATGAAGGGATTGATGGCGTGTCCCGTTGTCCCCCCTCCACACACATCTCACTCCCTCTGCTCTCACTTCTGCTGCGAAAAGCAGCTGCAGCTATTCCTGCTGGGAGGTGTAAGACAAGGCTTTGCCAAGGGGCAGGGGAGGCTTTGCTAATTCACAGCTCCTTTGCACAGCTCACACTGCTTTCCTAATGCGCTCCGAGCTGCGAAAGGAGGTGAGACTTGCTGATACAGCGCAATATCACATGCTGGAGGAACAGGGGCTCAAGCTGGGACAGGTCTTTAAAAGAATTACGGCTGAGTAACTGAAGCCCACCCTTTGATCAGTGAGAAAATTCTAAAAAAAAAAAAAGCTTGATTGCACTTTTTTTTTCCCCTCCTTAAAGTAAATTAGTGATGTAATAAGGCCATCTGCAAGCCCTTGTCAATGCTTCAGAGGCCAAGGGAAGAGGGCAGCTAGAAGCTCTGGCTCTGGCTGATGGTTCTGCATGCTCCACGCTTTGCCCAGAGCGCCCAGAGGTGTGATGCCATGGCTTGGAGCCCATATATTTGCCCAGCTAGCACAGGATTAAATTCTGCTGGGAGGTACAACCTTCAGATTTGTTTCCTTCCTCTGCTTCTCCCCTTTTGGAAAGGGAAAAAAAAGCAAACCAAAAACCCACATCATTCCTGATGGCCATGATGCAGATCTGTGAAAATCAATCTGAAAATCACATCATCTATGGCAGATTGCTCCATAAACTGACTGACTGGGTCCCAGGGGAGCGCATGTGGGAGAGAGAGAAGTCTGGCTTAGGCCTGGCTTTAGCAAACAACTGCACATCCTTAACCCTTATCCCTCTTCCCTGCATCCTAAGTGGCACCGGTACCTCTGCTGAAGTCAGCCGAGCGTGTGGCGTCCATGCCTTGGTCCCTGTGGCAGCTCATTCATGTGCTGGATCCCGGTAGAGACAGCTTCAAGATGAGGGCACCAGGTGATTTTGGCTGGAGCTCTGTCCTGCTGGGTTTCCACGCCTCGCCCAGCCCTCCCAGCACCCAACTGTCCAGTGCCAGGGGGTGCGGGGCTCCTGGAGACTCCTGATTTGGTGAGAGGAAGATACCAGCTGGGAAAGGAGAGCAAGCCGTGCTCTTGCATTCATTTAGAAGACAGAATTGTGTTGGTTTGGGGCTGGGTTTTGTTTATTATCTTCACTGAAATAGCAAAGGCAAATGAATAGTGGGCTCTTTCCTGCTCTGTGGCATTTAACCAGGAGATGGAGTAGTGGGCACCGGCACAAGACAAACCCAGGAAAGAGGCAGGGGTGAGACCAGTACTGCCCATCATCCCCTTGCTCCTTGCTTCCTGTAAAGCCAAAGGTGACACAAAGCAGCTCCCAAAAGTCTCCTGGGAAACTGCATTTTCCAGCTTGCTCTTCCATGACCTGGTAGGGATCAGTTTCCAGGGCAGATCATGGTTATTTCACCTACTCGTGTGGGGTCTGGCAAACACAACCAATGCAGATATGCAGCACTGTGTCACTGAGTAAGGAAGCTCATCATAAAGACACATAAATAAGTGAGAAGAATAAAAAAATAGACGTGCTGAACCAGGCCAGCCTTTTCAAGCTCTTTGGGGAGGACAACCCTCATGAGCACATCCTACTTCCCTGGGGAGCCACACTGGTGCTGGAAAGGAGCAGGGATTGCGTGTGCTTGCTTGTGGGGAGGATGCTCACCTGTGGAGGGAGAGAGGATACTTGCCCAGGGAACTGTTGGTGCTGCCAGTCTGGGAGCCAGCAATGCCACGTGGCTCCCAGCATGAGTAAGCACCAGCCCCACTTCAGAGCCCACACACATCCTTGGCACTGAGAGAATGTGCTTGTAAGTACCACCGGAGGAATGAAAGAAAAGGGGGAAGGAATGAGAGCCGCCCCCAGCATCTCCCCTCGGAGCCATCAGCTGTGTCCCTGCCTGCTCAGCCCTGTCCATATGGATTTTTTAAACACCTCGCTGGGACTGGAAAAAGGAAGACAAAAGGTTTCATTCTTTCAAGTTTCCCAATCCCCCTTTCTTTTCCCTTCCTCGCCCCAGGGGCTTGGGTTTGACTCCAGCATCCTCCCATCCAAGTTTCCCTTCTTCTGCTGGAGGGGTGAGCATGGTCATCATCAGGCTCAGGGGGTGCTGGAGTGCCCGTGGACCGAAGCCAGGCTTCCCTCGCACCCCCTGCCACAGTTGCACAATTGCTGGCATCCTGCCTTAAAAATAATCTGGGAAGCCTTTAGGGAAGAGCCAGTGCCCACAGCATTACAGATGCGTGCACCCTCCACCATGTGCCTTCATTTGGCTTTGCAGGGGGGACAGTCGGAGGAAAGCAGGGCAGAAATAGAAAAAAAAATTAATAAGGTGAGGCCTGTTCCCAGGAAGGGTCTTTTCCTAGGAAGAAGAGCCAGGTTATGAGGTGATGATTTGTCATCATCCCAGAAAAAGGTCTGTTCATGTCTCCCAGGTACCTGGACACAAGACAAGCCGAGTACAACCCTTGCTGCGATGCTGGTACTGCGGGCAAGGATTGCTCCCACCTCCCAGGCAGCTCCACTGGGAATGACCCAGGGCTGGAAGGGCTCTGGAGCACTCACGGGCAAGGTGAGGAGAGCACACACAGGCTAGGTCTTGGTGCTTCTGGGGCCCTGTCCTCCGTGGGTCCCCAAGCCCCGTCAAGGAGGAGCAGCCCCAGCACTTCTGCCAGCCGCAAGCCAGCAGCATCTGTTCCTGGGGTACTTTTGTTCCCGATTTATCCCCTGTCTCCTGGAGCTATTATAAGCAGGTACAATCTGCATTGCCATTGTTATTCAGATGATGTACAGATAATTTTAACCTTTCTGTTCCATTTGTCAAGGGGCTTTTTTTAGCCTCTGTGCCTGTCAGGCAGAGCGCCAGCTCCCCGGCAGCAAAGGCTCCCCATTTTGCAGCACCACTTTCTCATGGCCCAAGGTATGTTGAGGGATTTGGTGAAAGGCAGCAGAGAAAGTTAAACACTCAGCTAGCTACATCCATCACTCATCCTGGCACTAGCCTCCCAGGCAGGGCTCCACGGGCTGTGTCCATCAGAGACCCGCACACTCGGTTGCCACTTCCAAAGCCTGTGGGGCAGTTCAGACTTAAGACAATAACTTCCAAAAATATTAATACAGGTCTTCTGGCCCAGCACAGGAGGAGGTCCTTTCCTTACTGCTTAAATTGCTTCCAGCACCAATGCAAAGCCCTCAATGATGAAGACGGGAAAAAGTTCTTTACTATGGAGGTAGTGAGACACTGGAACAGGTTGCCCAGAGAAGTTGTGGACTCCTCATCTCTGGAAGCGTTTCAGATCAAGCTGGATGAGGCTCTAAGCAACCTGGTCTAGTGAGAGGTGTCCCTGCCCACGACATGGGGGTTGGAACCAGATGACCTTTAAGGTCCCTTCCAACTCAAGTCATTCTATGATTCTGTGAAGGTGGCATCACCACCCTGCAGAGCCTTCCCCACGGATCCCTTTTATCGGCTATGACATGGAAATGTGTTTCCCAGCCTGAAAAAAGCTCTGGGCTTTGCCTCTAGCCCCTGACTGTCACTGCATCCATCACCCAGGCAAGTGTCCTCAAAGCCGGGCCATTTCCTGGGCAATGTCCCTATGGAACTGTACGCTTCCCACTGAAAACATGCTTTTCCTTACTTCACGAGCCAAAGAATTGAAAACCAAACCTGACACCGTTTGGGAAATAAAGATGCACAAAGCAAAGGTCCAAATAAAGCCAGTTCCTATAGATCACGGTGCTTGGGTTCAGTCCTCGGGGGCAAGACGCAGAGAGGGGCAGTGGTGCCTGGGAGACACACAGGGTAAGCTCAGCTCGAAGTGGTCCAGATGAGCATAGCAACTGCCTTCATCCTTCTCTGAGCTCTTCTTGGCACAGCCCCTTCCCATTTCTGGGAAAGAAAAAGAAGAATTCTGTTGAAAAGCCATAAAACATCCCTGTCACCTGTGCTCAGCCTGCAGCCTGCCACAGGCTGCTGACTCGCCTCTGACTGTCGGAGAACTTTCTGTGCTTGAAACAGATCTGCAAAAAAAAAAAAAAAAAAAAAAGAAAGAAAAAATAGAAGACCTGACTTCAGCATCTTTGCTTGACAACTCACCCATGAGCTTTGGAGCAGGCAACAGCATCTGAATCCACTCGACACCTCCCGGGCGCAGGCATGGCAGGGTGGCCAAGCTGTTGGAATACCCCCAAGTCCCAGGTCCCAGCAGATTTTTCAAGCCCTCTGTTTACGGGTTGGTGCTCCCTTGCAATCCTCCAGCGATGCAACGTCACCATGATGCTCTCAGCCTCTCCTGGCCAGTTTCCTGCAGTGCCATTGTTTTCAGCTCCTCAGGTTCCTGTTCTGACCTCCCCAGTGCCCTCAGAGCCCTGGTGCCACCCATGTATGGAAGCAGCCACAGCTTCCCCAGGCTGACAACCCTTCCCAAACCTGCTCCTTGCCTTTCTCCTTCACATCTCCCCATCCTGCCTGGAGACCACAGGGATGCCAGGGCAGCACTGGCCAGGGGTGGCCCCTGCACCCACATTGCACAACATCCCGTCCAGTCCCACAGGATGGGGTTGCCCAGCCTGTCCCACAGGCCTGTCCCTGACACATTTTGAAAGGGTCCAGTATCCCACCCAGGGACCTCATGGCCCTACCGGTGTGAGAGGGATGCCAACAAAATGGTCTCCACAGAGGTTCTTTACAACAAGGTTTTATTTTTCTTTCCTTTTGACAAAAAAAAAAACCCCAACATTGAAGTTGTACATCGCTGTCAGTTGGTTTGGTTCCCCATTTGGGTCCGAACGAGCGTGTTATGTTACAACATCCCACCCCAGTGCCTGGAGGATGAAGGCAGAACATCTCCCACCCACCCTTCCTGGGCCCCAGGAGCCACCAGCCCCACATGGCGGCGGCGGGGGGGCATCTGCCCTCAGAGGTCTCAATGGGGGACAGAAGGATGGGGCTGGGACAGCCAGCCCAGAGGGTACAGCAGGGCTCCGTGATCCAGGGCTGTCCCATCTCCCCACACACTCTCCAAGGTCCCAACAGGAGCTTTGCAGGGCTTTGAGCCCAGTCCCAGCACCAAACTGGGAACCAGCTGCATGCTTCTGGAGAATTCCTGCCTGGGCAGGGGTTTGTCCTGTGCATGCAGAGGTTGAAACACATGCCCCAGCTTTCTTACCCTCCCTCCCATGGTCAAGCATGGCCAGCAGTCACCGATGGCGAGCACAGTGGCAGATCCCTGGTGTCCGGGAGGTGAAGGAGATGTCCAAAAAGCCACGCACAAGAGCTCCGGCAGCAGCAGAGTGAGTCCAGTGCCTTGACAAGCGAGACACAGGCTGCAGCAGCGCCTTAGGGATGGGTTTCCTCCCCTCCTCGGCATAGTCTTTTCCGTGGTTCTCCTGGGGGTGGATTTTGGTTTCAGAGACGTGCTTTGGAGGTGCCACCTTGTCCCTGTGGGTCCCTGCCTGCCCTCCTGCCATAGGAGCAGGACTGCGGCTATTGCAGGAGAAACAGGAGCGGGCCATTTTTGGGCAAAAAGGAGATCTGGTTTGCTTCATATGGTCTCTGTACGTTAGTAAAACACAGGTCTCACATGACAAAAAACCTCAGGTTGGGACACTCCCTGCCACACGCAGGTGCACCTGGAGGGACTCTGCCCCAATCCGTACCACCACGGCAGAGCATCACCCCCACATCACTTGCCAGCCCCATTCTGGGGCTGAGGAAAGAAGAAAAAAAAGCTCCCAAAGCTTGAAATCCGCATGAAACGTGCCCCCGCTTGGAGAACATCCCTCCCACCCAACAGGTACAGACACAAAAAGCCGCCTCCTCCATTCCCCTTGGGCTGTTACTCAGAGCCCGGCGCATCGTCAGACACCTTTCTACATTTAGAAGAAGACGATGCCAGCACCTATATTTAGAGCACGGACGGGCAGCGTTGCCGCCCTCGGCCTCACCACGAATCCCTGGCCCCAGCCCCCACGCAGTCCCACGCTGCCCAACAGGCCAAACTCCGGCACAGGGAGCAACACTCCGGCAGCTTCAAGTGGAAGCCACAAACTGCTCATGGATTGTTGGAAGGGGACAGGAGATGCCCGTGCCATCAACCAGCACCAGGGATCTTCCCCGTAGCTGCATGGGGCATGGCTTGTACCCTCCCCAAGCACTGAGACAGGGGATGCAGGAGCTGAGCCAGAGCGATGGAGAGGGCTTCCTGGGGAATTTTTTGGATCTTTTGGCAGCTAGAAGTGGTTGTTCAGACAGTGTAAGATGAGCAGGGACAGCAGAAGTACCACCCACTAGCAGGGACCGATCGAGGCAGTTGACAGTTTTGGCCCCATAAGCAAAATCTGCTCATTGGGTGTGCAGAGGGCAGCTTGACCATTAGAAAGAGGGGGGTTGGTCCATGACAGCCCAGGAGCTGGTGGGATTTGCTTCTTGCAAAGCAGAGTTCCTCTGGGGGAGCTCACAAAGTGATCGGGGCAGTGGCTGATCTGCACATTCAAGAGAGAGGCATTTTATGCCCATAGCATCTTCTCGGTCAGGAGAAGATGTGGGTTATTGAGAACCAAAGCAAAAGCCTGGAGAACAGCCCCAAGGACCCAGACCACAACAACAACCCGCAGCAGAGCAAAGCCACGGGCAGGACGAAAGCTGTGCCACCTCCCAGCCCAGCAGGCTGAACACACATGGCCATGCCTGGTCCAACCACACCGCCCAGACTCCCTTCCCTGAGGCTCCAAAGGCACAGCACCCTCCGGCTCCCTGGGACCGCGATGCAGCTGGCGACGGACACAACTCATAGCAGAACTACGGCCAGCATGAGCCACCCATCCCTACCGGGCCACCAACATCTCCTTGAGCTGGGAGGCAAAGCATCGCACCCACAGCCGAGGCCACGCATCGATCGTTAGAGCTGACAGCACACAACTACCAGATTAGTCAATGACCAGTGCTGGAAGGCAGCCCTGTACTGCATTTCTGAAGGAGGTACAAGCCACCCTGTTCAGCCCCTGGATCACACACTCCACTCCCAAAGCCCTCACTGGCTCTTGGACACCCACTTGCCCCCCACACCGGGGCCATGGGCTCTGCAAACCCAGCCACCCCCACGGCACCCCCAGGAGCAGGCAGGGACCACGGCAAGCGAAACCAAGGCAGAGGAGGTGCCGATGTTTGGGCTCCTCTGCCAGGAGGGCAGATCTTAGGGTACCGCCATGCAAGCACAACATCTCTCCCCTGCAGATGCGGGAATCTTCTTTTTCCTAGGAAAACACAGCAAAGAGGCCTCTGAGAAGCTGCCATCGCTCCCTCAGCACCGCTGGCACCAAGCGAGCCGAACTCCCAGGGACAGCCCTGTCCTCGTCCCTTGAGCATCCCACTGCCACAGGCACAGTCAGCAGCAGAGCTGCCCAAAGACCCCTCACCATGGCCACCTCTGATGGAGAAAATGCAATTCCCGCTACTGGAAACATCTGGGACGGGGCGAGGGGAGAGGGGTGACCTTCCCAATGCTCTGCTACAGCGACCAACGTGCAGCAGCCCCCACCCCAGGGGAGGCTTGGTCCTACCCCTGCCAAACAGGGTGCGGGTAATAAAATCCCCCCGCAAGGGGCTCCCTGGCATTGTCAGATGACTAAAACAAATCCATGTATGTGTATATCTTTATATATACAGCATATAAATATATATACACACACATACCGTATATACACACACAGGCACACCTAGAGTTCTCCATATAGAAATAAATATATGGCAGTGGGAGACAGGATACATTTGGCAGCACTGAGCGCCCCCCCCCGCCNCCCAGCACACGCACCCGCCAGGCCACTCCACTGCCCACCAAATGCTTCTCTGTGCAGAAAAAAAAAGTGATAGTAATAAATGAAAGTCAACAGATTTTAATTTTTTTTTTGCACAAAGACTTTTTTT
>VWZK01001087.1:264415-403327 GCA_013396935.1 Baryphthengus martii
TCTCTCTTCGTTCCAGTCGGGTTTTGGTTTTTCTCCTTTTCCCCCTGCATTTGGTTTGTTTTTTTTTTTTTTTGGTTTTGTTTCATTCCCAGGCGTGGCTAAAGAGCATGCATTGGAGAGGGGCAGGGCGGCGGCAGGGCGATGGAGGGGGGAGCCGAGCCAGGGCCGGGGTGGGTAAGGGAGCGAAACAGCTTCTAGCACTTGTCATCTTCCTCGGTGTCACTGAGCACGTCGATGCTGGCCCCGCACATCACACCTTGCCCTGCCCCTCGCCTCCGCCGCCGGTAGTGCCCGTTGGGCATCTGCCAGCTGTGCCGCAGCGGCGGGGCCGAGCCGATGGTGTTGGAGCGGCCGAGGCTGGTGGCGACGGCCGCCTCGAAGGTGAGCGTCTCCTCCTCACCGCAGTCTGAGGCGTGCGAGTCGTCGTGCAGGGCCAGGTAGGGCTCCGAGATGTAACGCTGCGGGGTGGATTGTCGGCTCTGCTTCCCCGCCGGGGAGCTGGAAGACTCGGTCAGGCCGGTGGTGTTGGGCTCCAAGGTGGAAGAGAGGAGCGGGGATCCCCCTTCGCTCTCCTCGGCGGGCGGAGAGGCATCTCCGGCGTGTCGCAGCATGGAGGCGTAGGAGAGGAGGGGACGAGGTTTGGGGGGCACCGGTGGCAGCTGGCGGCGGCCTCGCCGGGGGGTGCTGGTGTCCGAGATGGAGGGGATGGAGCTTTCGCTCAGGGAGCCCGTTCCCTGCAACGCACCAAGACATGCTGGGGGATACAGGGGCGATAGGCAGCGCTTTGCAACCGCTGCTGTCTACCCTGAGACTGGGCTCCCCAGAACACAGAACAGAATCATAGAATCAATCATAGAATCACTAAATGCCCTGGGTTACAAGGGACCTCCAAATGTCATCTAGTCCCACCCCCCTTGCAGTGAGCAGGGACATCTGCAACTAGAGCAGGTTGCTCAGAGCCCCATCCAACCTCACCTGGAATGGTTCCAGAGATGGGGCATTGACCACCTCTCTGGGCAACCTGGGCCAGGGTCTCACCACCCTCACTGTCAAAAATTTCTTCCTTCTTTCTGGTCTAAATCTCCCTTCTTTTAGTTTAAAACCATCACCCCTTGCCCTGTCACAACAGGCCCTTCTCATAAGACTGTCCCCATCTTTCTTACACAGCTTTCTCTATGCCTCCCTTCACGCTTAGGAAGCGGTTTCTGTCACCTACCTGCCTGTTGGGTGTCTGTGACCTGCCCTCGCTGGGTGACCGGGACTCGCGTTGTCGCTCCGGCGACTCATCATGTGCCTGGGGACTCCTCTCCTCCGAGTTGCAGCGGGAGATATCGGGGGACAGCAAGTGCTTGCGCTCTTTGGATCGGCCCCGCTCCCTGCCACCCGAGCGATGCCCGTCGGACCGGTGGCCTGCAGGACATCCCCGTCAGTCCCCACCAACCCCTCCTCAGGAGCAAGGGGTGCTCAGCTGAGCAGGGAGGAGTTTCTCATTGGTGTGGGATGGCACCAGCTGCCCTTGCTCACCCGAGTCTGCGTTGAGGCGCCGGGCGGAGAGCTGGAGCGAGGAGTGGTAGCTGCGCCGGCGGGACTTGTAGGTGTTGTCACTGCTGCGCTCCATGGAGAACTCATCCAGCCAGGAGCTGTTGGTGCGCTTGTCCCGGATGGTGGAGAATGATCGCCGCATCGAGCTGGTGTCCGTCACCACCTGTGAGCAACCCCGGCCGGCCGGGGTGAGGGTTAGCACGGGCAGGGCTCGGGGGGAAGCAGTTGAGCAATTACCGGTTCACCCACCGTCGCTGGCGCGCCAGCCTTTGGGATGGGGACGTTCAGGGTGGGAGGGCATCCAGCCTGAGCACAGTCCCCCCAAATAACGTATGCACAAACTGGGGGCAGGAGGAAAGTGGGGTTTAACTCCTGTGCTTGTGAGCTCCCCTGCCTCAGCCGGCTGGGATCTGTGCTCCACACGCAAAGCCAGCGATGGTGACCCAAGCCAAGGCACTGCGTGTCAGGAGAAGAGCAGCAACATCCTGCCCTGGGTGTGGGGACACGGTGGGTACTCAGCCATTGTCCCTCAGGCTGGCTCAGCATCTCTCCCCACCCTGAGAATAGGACCAAGTGGTGAAAACAGAGACATTGAAGAAGAAATCACTGAGAGAGTGGAGATCCTTCAGTGCCCTTTGCTGGGTGTTTATTTTCCTGGCAGCACTGGGCAGGCCTCCATGGTCCTCCTGTATTTCCACATCTCATCCCCCTGCAATCACTCCCCTCTCTCCCCACTCATGCTGTTGTTTTTCCTGTCCCTCTCCTTTCCTTTCTCCCCTCCACTCTTCTCCTTTCTACCTTCTCACCTCCTTCTAGCTTGTCTTCTCGTGTTCTGCAGAAAACATCACCTCCTTCTATAGTTTCCTTTGCTTTGTTTTAGAAGCTTTTTGCCCCTGCAGTCTCAGGCCATTCTCCTTATCTCCTCTCCTCACGCTGTACCCTTTCTGCTCCCATCCTCTCCTTCTGATCATCTCCCCTGCTGCCAAACGGTCAATGAAGCCCGCAAGGCAGAGCATCTCTTTCTCTTCACACCCCACCAAAGTGTCACAACAAGTCACACCAGCATGGACACCAGGACCTCTGTGAGGAAGCAGAGACATCACAGCAAAACCAAACCCCATAAGAGCATCTGTGTCTCAGTGGAGGCTGAGTACAGGACAGAACAACAGAGAAACCAGGCAGACAAACGAGGAGGTGAGATGTGGCCTGGGTTCCCCAGGACAGACGGAGAAGCGTGTGCACTGGGTCAACGGAACAGGAAGGAAAAGGCGTTTTATCACCTGGGAGATAATCTGACAGCTGGGCTGGGACTCCTCAAAACTTAGCCAGCATCCAGGGCTGGGGGAAAGGAGGGATGTCCCACTGTGGGGGGACCCTGCAACCTCCCAGTGTGGCTTGTTCACCATGGACCTCCTGCACGAGCCAGGAGATCAATTCCTCTGGCTGATCTCTGCTGCTGGTGTCCTCTATGTATGGGAACAGCAGTTCTCCTACTTGTGCAGCCCCCCCAAAGATGGGGAGCTGCTCCAATATCGGGGCACTGGGAAAGCTGTGGGGGCTTGCAGGAGTCGCTCAGCACGGAGAGAAGCCCCAGTGTTACCTGGCAGGCTTTGCTTGGACCCAGCACCCACGGGGGCTTTGCTTGGTTTTACCTGGGGATCCACAGTGAGTCGAGGCATGGAGGAGGCCCTCCCAGAGACAGCATGGTCCTGAGTGTCCACGGGAAGGTAGCTGCCACGGTTAGAGGGCTGCACTCTTTGAAACTCCCTAACCTCTGGCTCCTGGAAATAAACACACAGCCAAGCTCTTGGGATGAGGTTGGAGCAGGGCAAGCATGCTGCTTCTGCCCCATTGCAGGGGACAGCCCTGCTCGCTCCATTTCAGTGGGCCAAAAAGGGACTCTAAGGCATGTCATCCATCAAGTCGTCACTAAAAAATAACCTCCCATTCACAATCCATTGCCGGTGAGCCCAGATGGGGTGCTTCAGGTTTGCCCGACGGCCGATTCATCTCGCACGTCTTCAGGGCCCATGGAAAACCTGCCTGGAGATGACGATGCCCTGACTACATCAGGAGTTTTAACTCCTCCTCCCTTTACCAGAAGGGGACAAATCTATGGGATTTTCTCTGTGACTCTCCTTATAGGCTTTCTGGCCATGCTCCCATTAAAGGAAAGCACCTTTTGGCACCTTTGCACTTCGGTTTATTCCCAATTTAGGGGACTCTTCTGTCAAGGACATGGCGTCAAGGAGATGGGCAGGGAGTGACCCTGAAGATCTACTAGAAGGTGACTTGATGGTGAAGTGGGAGTTCCATCTGCCAGCTCCCCGTTGGGGCAGGACAGTGGCATGGTCGGGGTGGACCCGGGTAGGGTCAAACAGTTCACACAGAGTACTACAGACCCCGGGGACACGGACCAGGCTGGAGATGCACAACGCTGCCTCCAACACAGCGTTGGGGTGGTGCACGGATGCACACACACAAGACATGGAGGAATATATAGATAGATATGTATATAGAGATATACAGACAGACAGACAGATACTGCTGCTGCCGGCCGGCGTGTGTTTGAGGCCGGAGGGGTGTGCTCCCGATGGAGACAGTTGGACAGCTCAGTTTGGGACCGGGAACACCAGCACTGACAACAAAACAAACACGAATCCAAAAAAACATCAGATACCAGCACTCAGCATGGGGTAACCCACTGAAACGAGCGCTCAGTGGATAAAAGAGCAGCCTGTGAAGAGAAGGATATTTTACTGTGGGACATTGAACCTTGGTCACAGCTCTTGCCCCAAAAGCACCTTCCACTGCCTGGCCCTGCTGGCCAGGCCTGGTCCAGGGCTGGCTGCATCCTCAGTGTCCGGACAGAGGTGAAGGGCCAAAGCCCCAGCTGGGGGGACACCCAGGGACATCTGTCCCCTGCTTTGGATCCACGTGTGACCCAGCAGCTGCCATCCCTCTGCTGTGCTGGCTGCCGCAGGGGCAAGGGAGCGGCGTTTCACCGCCATGCCGGCAGCCCCACACCTCCCCATGCCCACCAGCATCCTCACTGGGACCGCTGCTTGCCAGGCAGCACGTGACTTTACCAGTGACTGGTGCTCCTGGAACTGCCCATGGGATGGATCCATGCATGCCAGCTGGAAGATCTCCTGCGGCGAGAGCGGGCTCAGCGAGGGGAACCCAGTTCGGCTGCTCCTGCAAAGAGTCCAGCTTCAGGGAGGCCACAGGCCGGGTGCAGCCATCACGGGGCATCCCCTCTCCAGCAGCTCAGAGCTGAGGAGTCCCCGAGCTTGCCCCCCAAGCTGTTGAGACCTCCAGGACAAACATCGCGTTCCTTGGAGAGATGAAGTGTTGCCCAGGCAGGAGAAGACACCAGTGTCCCAGGTCCTGTGGTAACAGTGGGGACGTCCCAAATGAAGCGCCAGTGACTCCCGCCATCTCTTTCCCACCAGTCAGGGTACTGAGATACCCCACTGACCCTGCACCACCCAGAGACCCACTGCACGAGGTTGAGGTCCGCCCCAGACTCTCCTAGGTCAGAGAGCTTGCACTTAGTGCTGGGGTGGTCCTGCAAGAAAAGCATCCACACAGACACCTGGCCAGCCCCCTTAGCCGACTCTGCTGCTGCTGGTGATGCTGACACACACCAGCTACCCGGAAACCTGCAAAAAGCTTTGCGCTGGAGCTTCCTGCTCTGGACTGGGTTTCCCTCTGCTCTCAGCAGCTCTTTAACCCTCTGTGCATCTCAGTGCCAGCTCTAGAGACCAAAACGAGGGCTGCAGGACCAGAAAAGTTGACAGGACTATCTCTCTTCTTCTCCTGGCAATACTCACAGGCCCGAGAGCGTGTCTTGTTGGAGGTAAGGCAGAGCCTTTGCGTTAGAGATGATTTCCTGTGGCAAGGAGGACGGCTCCATGCGCTGGAACATGGGGGCATTTTTCTGTATTGAGGAAAGGCAGAAGTTGAGCTTGTGGGAAATGCAGGTGAACATCCAGTGCTTCCCCCAGCCAAGCCCCCACCACTTGGGAAGGTGACAGAGTGCTCATATTCACTGTTGGGGGCTGAGGATGCTCATAAGTGCGCCTTGGATTCACCAAACCCCAACTTGGCTGCATCTCATCCTGTCGGAACGTGGTAGGAAGCAGCAAGGGTGCTCCGAACTTCACCATCCTGCCCAGCACGTGCCCTTGCTGAGCTTCACTCACCTGCTCCTCAAGCTGCTGCCGCTGCTTCTTTGCTTTGCTCTGCTTGTAGTAATCCATGATCATCATGGCTGCGTAGATTTTGCCAACAGTCAGGTCAGAGGCTGAGCATGTAAAAGGGAACAAAAGTAGGGACACTTGTGCATTAACCAGCACGGATCCTGGGACAAGCCCTGCTTTGGGATGACCTGCACAGCCTGGTCACTGCTCCGAAAGAGAGAGAAATGAACACTCAGGCATTCCACATGGAGACAGCTTGAAAGCATCATCGTAAACCACCAAGACACACGTCTGCATTGCATTGTTGCACGTAATGGGGCAAGTGATGATCAGCCTCCTACCCTCACTCACATGCCCCAGAGACGATTTACAGGAGACTTACAGAAAGCTGGGCACTTTTCAAGGAGTCTCCCAAGCAGCCAGGCAGAGTGAGGCTGTAGCAATACAAATCCTTTTCCTTCACTTCTCCGCCAGCTGGGAATGGGTCTGACCAGTCCCCACCTCACTTTGGGAACAAGCTGCTGTAGGTACGATGAAAACTTGGCAGTGACGCCACCACCTCCCCAAGACTCACTTTTTGGCATGGGTACCAATAGGTCGAGCATCTTCTGGGACAGGTGAGGCCAAATGGTCAGGATCTCCTTTTGCAGTTCAGAGTCTAACTGCTGCCAATCCGCACCACCTTGAACAGCAGGGGAGAAAAAAAAAATATTGCCCACTTACATCAAGACCTGGCACTAGAGTCCAACTGAAACCACCCCTTTCCCATCCTGAAAGTGAGAATCACAAGCAGCACCCATCTCTCTGGGCTGGGAGGGCCATCTTGCATCAGCGAGCCTGGTCTCCTGCTCTCACAGGGAAACTTTCCTACCGTTCCTTCCATATGTGTCTCCATCTCCCCATCCCCTGCCCTCCCACTCAAAGCTGCCATCTTTAAGCTTGCCTTGGGTTTGTCTCTGCGGCTCCAATCCTACTCCAGCCCACACACACCTGCTGCTGCCCCACTTTCTCTTTTCTGGTGAGTGGATCATGTGCTGGTGAAAGAGCAGCTTCACTTGGTTGAAATCCTTAAGTGCTCGGCAATACTGTGCAAGGAGAGCAGAGCTCTCTGGCCAGCGGTGAAGGGGTCTGTTGAGCCTAGGAAAACCCAGGCTCAACTGGAGCTGTCAACATGCACCAACCAGAGACACCTGAGCCCAGGGTAATTCTGCTGAGCTGCAGGAGACCCAGCTTCAAATCTCTGCTTTATCAAGAATCATAGAATTGTTTTGGTTGGAAGAGACCTTCAAGATGAAGCCCAACCATTGCCCCAGCACTGCCAGTTCACCACTAAACCATGTCCCTCAGCACCACACCTAAGCATCTTTTAAATTGCTCCAAGGATAGGGACTCCACCACTTCCCTGGGCAGCCTGTTCCAGGCCTTGACAACCCTTTTGGGAAAGAAATTTTTCCTAATCTCCAATCTAAACCTCCCCTGGCACAACTTGAGGCTATTTTCTCTTGTCCTGTCGCTTGTTCCTTGGAAGATGAGACCAACCCCACCTGGTTCCAGCCTCCTTTCAGGGAGTTGTACAGAGCAAGAAGGTCTCCCCTGAGCCTCCTTTACTCCAGGCTAAACAACCCCAGGTCCCTCAGCCACTGCACGTAAGATGTGTTCTCTAGAAGTTTTCTCGGCTTCGTTGCCCCTCTCTGCACGTGTTCCAGCAATCTAGAGGGGCTTGAACCCATGGTTTAAAGACGCAATGAGCTGTCTGAGCACTGGGCTTTTGCTGATACCTTGCCCTGGGTTGAGTTTGCTTCAAACAGCTGAGCTGTTCCCAGGAGACATTTCATTGAAAATGGCATGTTTCTGCAGAAAGCTTTTGATCTGATGAATCAGAGCATTTCCAGCAACAACAACAAAGAAGGCTTTCCTCTTCTGAACATTTTCTCTTCCCTGAGAGACTTCTGTTCCCCAGCCTTAGGAAGCCAAGCATCTGTGATCTTTTCCTTTCTCAGTTTAGTTCTGTAGGTGGGAGGAAGGGGAATCCTCTCTCTTCCCCTTTACATAGTGGACATCAAGCTGTTTCTGCTCTCTAGAAGTAGCTTTTAGTGAAAAACTGGCCAGTTCTTCCGCAAAGAAATAGGTTTTTGATGAAGAGTGGCAGAAATTTGCCTGTTCAAGGCAATCACTTCAATCCACACGCAAAGCTCTTAGTGGCCAACTCCAGTTTTGGTCTGATGTCCTCAGCTTGCCAAAAGGATTGGTGCTGGTCACTCTGAAATCCTCCTGGCTCTGTCCCCTCCCTACCCCATCCCGATCTTACCTTTGGCAATTTTGATGTCCAAGGCCGTGCGTATCAGTGCCATCAAAGTGGAGGTAAAATGGACCGTCATGTCCTCGGCCACAGGCATGTTCATCAGCACCAGTCTCTGCGCAAGAGAGAGAAGAAAACAGCGGACGGAAAACAATATCGAAAAACACATCGACCAGGCTGGAGGAAAAGAAATTAAACATTAAACAAAAGGGAAAAAAATAATTAAAAAAATAAAAAGCAACAAAGAGTGTCAAAACAGCACAGCCAAAAAAAAAGGGCAAGGATCCCCCCCACCCCGCAACCCCACTCCCGGCTCCTTCCACCCCAGGACGCCGGCTCACTGCCTTCCAGGGCTCCTCCTGCACCCCAGGAACGGCCCCTGAGCCCCCCTCCCCACCAGCACCAGGGCGGCCGCAGTACTTCCCAGCGCTTTTAGGAACACATGCCTGATTCGTCAGAGATGCGGGCACGGGGAATGCTCTGGAAGGGGAGAGGGGGCTCAGGTTTCCGTTCCCAGGCGGTTTGGCTTTCCAGCTCTCAACCCTTCCCAGCTGGGGCAGGGGAGAGGAGGGTCCCTAACCTTCAGGGACTTCAGATAGGCTGGATTCCTCTAGCATGCTACATCCTGGCGTTCCCTTTTTGCATCTTTCAGAGATGAAGTTTGCCAGCACATGCACAGGGTCCAAATTATTCAAGGGTAGGGAAGGGAAGGAGGGGGAGAAAAAGTGCAGAAGGAAAGAGAGAAGGGCAACCAAGGCAGGTTAGACACGCCATGCTCCTTCCCCATCCTGGGCAGGCAGGGTGCAAACCGAAGTGACCAGATCCACTTTCCAGAGAGTATATTTTGCTTTGTGAATACCTTGGGTCATCCCTTCCCTGCCCATTCCTTTTCACCCGGCTTCTCATGTCCTTTCCCTGCCTTCAAGCCTCCCTTTATCTCCTGGAAAAGTGGGACGGTGGATATACGCATATGTGAACAAACACCTGAGAGCTGGAGAAGGTGGTTGCACATTGGCAAGTGTGTAGAAATCCCCCCTTTGCTGGACTTGAATGCTGCTGAGAGGGCTGCAGGTGGCAGCCTGTGGCTAAGAAAAGCTTCAGTTTGATCCAGACCTGGGCAATACATTGCTCTGTAGCTCCAGGTCTTGTCTAGCAGCCGCTGCCCTCAGCAAAGCCATGCAGCTCTCACCCCATGTCCTTCTGGTCTTTCTGTGCTCCCGCTTCACGCCACGGCAGCCGTGAACCGACTGCTGGCCACTGTCCCGGGAAGAACAAGCCGGTAAAACTCAGAGATGCCTTCTAAAGGCACCTGGCGTTGTTGCCCACAAGCCATCTTTGGGACAGCTTGAGACAATGTGCCTGGATCCTCATGCACTGCAGAGCTGCTCCTGCAGGATAGGTCCTTGCTGCCCACCTTCTTCCCATCTCCACGGGCTTTAGCACTGTTTCTGCACTGGTTGGGACAAGGATGGTTCCAAGCCCAGGGGATGAGCTTGGGTCATTGAGCTCTTACAGACACCTCATTCTCCTAATCATGCTACAGAGTTGCTCCTCATCTCATCTTCTCCAACCCTCCCACTTCACACTATTGCTGATCCTGCCCTCCTCTTCCACTGGGGTCTTCCACCCCAGAACTCCTCAGGCTCGCGAGTGGCCACAGCAGTGTCACATATGTGGGCAGCGGAGACCAGCCAGTGCGGCCAGGATTCTTCTGAGCACGCCGGGCTCCCTGGGAGCAAGCTAAACATGTTGGATACGCACAATGGCTCCCCGGCTCCCCCCAGCCCCACCTCCCTTGAGCCCCGGCTCCTGCTCGGCTCTAGTCCCCATAGAAGGAAGGGTTGATCTACCTTATAGGCCACTTTGGAAGGACATCTCTTGCCGAGGCCTAGCGGTGGTGACATAAGAGTCAGCATTTCATACATCTCAGTGTAATGGATTCGGCCACTGCTCATGAAGGGGAAGGGGAGGGAGGGAAGTGCAGAGAGAGAGAGAGGAGGCATTCCCAGAGAGCGGAAAAAAAACCAACGTACAAACAAAAATAGTACAGGAAAACAGGAGAGAAAAAAAAAAACAACAACAAACGGACAAACAGGAAAAGAATAGGAAACCCGTTAATCAAGGCAAATCATACATGAGAGACTGTCCTGATGTGGATTTATAGCACTGCTCACACAGACCCAGGAATGCTGGCAGAAAGCAACTCACCCCTCTTCTTTCTGCTGCTGACCTCAAGAGCCTGCCTCACTACCAGTCTGGGAATCCTTCCTTCTCTGGTCTCAACCCCTTTTCCTAAAGCCCTCCAGCAGCCCCCAACTTGTCCCACAGGTTCCAGGGCTGTGTGCGAGTGGTATAAATCAGATACACGGCACTCAAGCCATGGGTTATTTGAGATAACGGTGGATTTGCACCTCGGTGCTCTGCGGCCTCCGTAGCGTTCTTCCCTCCCGGGGGGGGCAGGGAGGGGGGCCTGGGTGTTGCTTTGTACGGCCACCTAACCCATAGCCAGAAGGCTGTGTATCCCCAGCTCATAAGGTCTATGCAATTGGGAGGCAGCATCTTGCATAGAAGGCAGTGGGCCAGGGTCACTTGTCAAAGGAAGATGCCCAGTTGCTTCCGTCTGGCTCTGCAGATGGACCACTTTCCCACCATGCACCAGTGCAAAAGGCATGCTGAATTGGCTGAAAAAACAAACGAAAAAACGGGAGGAAAAGTCGTACATGCCATGCTCCCGCCCTGGCTCTCTCCCACATGCGGCTGCAAGTTCCACCAGGTTGGAGTTTAAAGAGTCTCAGCAGAGGCAGCTGTTTGGGCTTTCCAACATTGGGGTTCATTTGGGTTTCCCAAGGGAGGCAGCTAGGATGGACCCCCACCTCGAGCTCCTCTGCTCTGCCAGGACCTGCCTAGGATTGCTGCAGTGAGGAACGCTACCAAAACCGGGCCACCTGATGACGCCTTGAGCCCTCTCCCAGGCTGAGAGGTCTGGGCTGTGTCTCCCTCTCTCTGCGCGTCCAGGAGGCGGCTCAAGTACAGCTCCCAGGCATCCTGGGCTTGGCCACCTCTTCTTCGCCTCATGCCAGGCTTCTGTCCTGCACTGCAACATTCAGGACAGTTAACGGGCAAGGGCAACCTCACAACAGCAAAGGCATTGACATTTACAGCTGGGATGGAAAGATGCTGCTGGAGAGGAACCCATTGCAGCTGGGGTAGCCTGTGAGAGAGATCACTGCCAAAAAAGTAAACATTCCCCATGGGATCTTGGCCTCTTCCCTACCCATGTGCTCAGAGCAGTATTGGAAGAGGAGAAGATATCTCCTCTTCTCAGGAGGTATCACTGGTTTGGAAGCAGACCCTTGGCTGAAGAGGTCCCTATCAAGATAAGTCCTGACATTTCTGATGTGAACTAGAGATGGTGACAACCTGCAACCAGGAGCTGTTTGGGGTGCAGGCACAGAAAAGGCTGGGCAAAGTCATCCCCCTTGAGAATCGACACATCTAAATAGGTTGGAAAAAGGATTAATAGCAACACTGGAGAATATTAAGAGGAGTGAGATTAAGAGGAAATATCCAGGTCCAGGAGTCCATAGGCAGCATCTTGGCAGAGCTGGATGTGCCCAGACTCAAGGTGTGTAAAAAGGGAAGGAGATGGCTTTGAAATTTTCATGCTCAAGAACTTCATGCAAAAATGAAGCAAGACAGCGATCTTCCACCCATCCTTCCTGGCAGGGGGGATTTTAGCATACCCAGCACACACCAGACGCTGTCTTCCGTACTGAGATTCCCCACATGACAAAGGAGGAATGGATTTCCACGAAAGGAAGAGTTTGCATCAACAACAGAAGGACCACCACATAAGAGCTGTGTTGTTCTCACTGATGGGCTGCACAGGTTGCCGCTAATCAGAGTAGAGATCTTAAAGTGTTTTGGGCAGCACAGCAGTGCCCAGAAATCACATCTCCATGGAGCGAAGCACAGGCAGGCATGTGGGACAACATTCATCTGAATAGGAATGCTCCCAAGGGCTGGATCAAGCACAGGGGCATCCTTGATGGGAGAGCTGGCCATCCACCCTGGGTCTGGACAGAGATGTGCCCTGTGGCTATGGCACGGGGCAGCCTGTAAAACTGCCAGGTAGTGATGGTTCAGTCGTGGTGCTCTGAGAGAACCCTGTGAGGAGGAAATCTGGAGGACATATGTCCTCCTGTGGTTAGGAAATAAGTACTGTGCTGTACCAGGCTGTTAGGAACAGAGCCCCAGAGCAGCAAGTGATGTGAGAGTAGATTCAGGAAGAGGAGGCGTCCACAGGGACATGAATGTCCATGAAGCATTCCTCTGACCCATAGCCATCTCAAGGGCTACTTTTAGTGAGCAAAGGTGACGTCCACTTCCTTGGCTCACTTTTACATGACTACTAGAAACAAATGAGTTGAAAATAGACCTGCTCTCTCCAGCATAAGGACAGGACTTGCTGGACTCCCACGAGAAATCTTCCTGCATCATCGCCCCTTTGTTAGCCCACCTGTGGATGGCCTAGCGGGTATGCTTCCACATCGTGCTGCACCACTGTGTTGCGTCCTGAACTTGCCCAAGCACCATCTCTTGTAGAGCAGGCAGTCCACCACTCCATAAACACGCTGGTGTTCGTTTCTGCAAGTGATCGTTGTTGCATTGCCTGGGCAGGTGTGGGCTCCAGGAAGACGAACCTGTGCACTGTGATGTGCAGGGCAGGCTCACCAAACTGAACAGTAAGCAAACTGGGTTAGCATTTTGGGATCTGGACAACAGTGGCGAGATGCAATGACCATGTGGGTTTTCTTTCTTCATCAGTTGCCTTTTGGAAATTGTTCCAGGGCAGTAGAAACCTCTGAAAATCTCTGATGTCCTTGAAATACCCCATGCACAGGGAGGGGGCAGCAGAGGTAACACAAGGAAGAGATGGGAACCACCTGTAGGCAGAAGTTGGTCCCACTCTCTCTGTCTCTACCTCCCCTTGAGTTTAACCATCTTCACTGCTTTGTCCATCCCACAGAAAGCCCAGATTGCTCCAGAGCAAGTACCTTTCTGAGCACTGGGTGACCCAGCTTAGGAGAGCAGCATTCCCCAGTGAAGCCTGGATGTCAAGCAAGAAATTCCTCCTGAACGTGTCTTCTGTCTGCAGGAACCTGAGCAAGTGTCCTCAACAAAGCCACCATCCTTTGCCAGGGATGCAACAGAAAAGAGCAGAAAGACTTCAAGTAGACCCTCCTGGAACAGATGAGCTGCTTGAGATTCTTGCAAGAAATCTCCTGTCCTCTTCATAAATGAGATGACCAAGCATCCAGGCCTTATCTTGCTTGCTCTGCTTTACTTCTGGTGGTCTACTACAAGATTTCAAACATGTGCATCACCCCCATGACCAGCTGTGACCAGGGTGACAGGCTCATTCTGGGATGCTAGCTGGAGAAGCATTTCTGATGTGGAGAGAAGGATGTGGTGGCTACACCGTGCCACACAGAATTTTGCTCAACTATCATCCCAAAGTAAAATTTTAAAAACCCACGCAAGTCAGAGAGACTCCAGGAGGCTAAATCGCTTCCATGGACTCATGGTCAGTAGCCAGGAGCTAGGCCCAAGTAGAGTTAGAGGAGCTGTTGAACTCCAGAGATGTGTCCATGTGACACCACCTCCCAAGCAGGTCCAGCAAGCTAAGGGCAAGACTAGCCAAGAGTCCTGCTCCCAAGAGATGCTGTCCTGTGTCCTCCAAGTGTCACACTTAAGGAAGAGTCTGTTGTGCACAGCACGGCTTTCCTGGCCTCCCCCTAGTCCTCCCTCTCCAAAACAATGACAAAGTCCCCAAGATTCTCCCTGCCTTTGCTCCCCCCTTCCCACCCCAAGAGAAAACCACATCTAAGCCGCCCAAAAACCTCCTGCTCCCACGTGTGAAGCCAAGCAGGCGTGGTGGCATTTGGCCCGGCATCCTTTGGGGCCTTCTCTGCACTGACGGAACGGGGCAGGGGTGGGGCTGGCTGAAGGACGCAATTTGTGGAAACCCACCCTGGGAGGTTCTGAGCCCCTCCTGGCCCCACTCATGCCTCCCCTTGAGGGGGACAGCTGCTGGCTCTGGGAGGCCGTGGACCTCTTTAAACTCGAAGGAAAGCAACGTCAGGGTTCCCTCGGGAGGCGCAGTGGTGGTGGAGCGGGGTTGGTAGGGAGGAAGGAGGGAGGGGTGGATGGTGCGTCCCGTGGCCAGGTTGTGGCAGAGGACTGGGAGGCAAACCTTGCACGCCACCCTGTAGGGG
The DNA here is from genome assembly GCA_013396935.1 of Baryphthengus martii. NCBI lineage: Eukaryota > Metazoa > Chordata > Aves > Coraciiformes > Momotidae > Baryphthengus > Baryphthengus martii. The sequence goes on from VWZK01001087.1 coordinate 278,740, forward strand.
CAGTTCTCTCCTAGGCCCAGAGGAGGCGAGATCACCCGTACTAATTTGTACATATCCTTATACGAGATCCTGCCGCTGCAAAGGAAGCACAGGTGGGTTAATAGGATACTGAGAGGGTGGAAGGGAGGATGGAGAGCTTGACCAGGGGGTGATGTTGGGGCCATCTGTGGGGCAAGACCCCCAGGGTGCGTGATTCTGTCAGACCCAGAGAGAGGAAAGCTGTGAGCATCAGCTACTGCCTTCTCCACTGTGAGTCAGCTCATACCTCCTCACACTGACCCAGGTTGATCCTGGAGAAGGACAGTTTTGGTGGTAAACACCTCATTACCCTTCCTCATTGTGCCCCTGGCCACCTATGCCTGGTGGGACAGGGCTGGGGTTTTAGATGGGGTGAGCCTGCAGCTTGGTTGGGTTCTAGCCACCACAAGCCCTTTTGACAGAGTTGTGTCCCATCTCACAAGCGAGCCTACTCTCACATAGCCAACTTTCTGGTCCCTCACAAGGTCCCAGAGAGGCTGGCAGCTGAGCCACTTGTATCTCCAATATCTGGGGAACCTGAGATGGGGAGAGATAATGTGACCAGCTGGTGACCGGTGGCTGTGGCACTAGCACCTAGGTCTCCTGCGGTCCAGTCCTGTGCTCCGACCACCAGACCACGCTCTGCCAAGGGTACACATTATTAAAAGCACACCCTTCCATACACACACCCCTTCTCGCCCACAGAAGCACATCTCCCCAGACCCGGGTGCAGACAGCACAGGATACGGCCCGTATCCCTCCTGCACCGGCTGAAATCATGAAGCAGACGAGGCAGAGAGCTGGCAAGAGAAGGTGCAGGGGCCATCGGATGCTGTGCTCCCCACTCCACTGCAGACCAGAGCCCTCTGGGAAGTGGAACCGTGAGGGGTGGAAGTGCTGAGGTGCAGCGCGCTGCAGCCTCCTGGGCATCCTTAGACAAGCTTGGAGGGAAACCACACGAGGAGGCAAAGAACAGCATTACCATCCTACCCGGTGCCTTTGCCTCTGGTTTCTCTTTGCTCTTCTCCCGTCCCCTCTCCGTTGTTTGCCAGAGCTAATCCAACTACCTGAGCAAAACCCATCCCTGAGTCCATCTGATGTCAGGCAGTCTCCTTGCGAGACCTTCACATGATGGTCCCTACGTCAGGATGCAGAACTGCTGCTCCACTCAGGTGGTACGACCTGTTCTGATGTACTCACCCGTTCCTCAACCAGCAACGGGGGCCAGGGCTGCCACCATGGGCCCAGCACCACCAGCTCCTGTGCACATCCCCTAACCACTGGCTTCACAGAAAAGCACGGCTTGCGCAGAAATCAGAGCATGGCACCAATAGGACAGCTCAGGCACCCATTTGTGACTGTCCTGGAGACCAATATGAGGCAGGGGCAAGAGTGAATGAAGTACCTGTTGTGAAGAAAACCTTCCCCAAAGCCCCTGAGATATCCCTGCACTGAGCAGCTGGGTGTTTCATTGCTCTCATCTCTTCTCCCTTCTCTAGTTGTTCATCAGCACAAGAGTGCTGGAGGAGGCCATGCTGAGGGAGGAACCTGGCCAGCACTGAGCTGCACAGGGCTGGATAGGAACCCTGGAGGAAACTATGGCAGGAGCTGATGATATTAGGCATAAAGAAAAAACATCTTGGCAGATGCTGGTGTCTCAAGCGGCAGGACATTAGCAGTGGAGGCAAAAAGCCTCCAAAGGGAGCATGTGGGGCTGCCAAGGACTCTCAAGTTAAGATCGCCCACACTCCCTGGGCATGGCGGTGGTGGGTCGGGGCTCCAAAGAGGCTGTCCCTGGGCTGCAGGAGGGAGGAAGGGGCCACACAAGATGTCCTCATAGTGCTGAGGCAGAGTGGAGGGCAAACATGCTCCCAAGAGCTGGCTGAGGGCTCCACATTGCCCTAGGGACGCTCCAGACCATCCTGGGAGGAGTGGCAGAGAGTAAGTCTTCTGCAGCAGCAGCAGCGCCAAATCCTGGTCACTGAGGGTACATACGGCTGCTGTGAATCTATCCCAGGGCCAGGAACAGGCTGCTGCCTAGAAACGTGAGCCCTGTTTGCTGGGTTCCTCATCGGCAAAGACATGAGTGCAGGAAACAAAGTCCTCCTATTTCTAGAGGAGTGAGTGGGCTGGCCAGTATGGGAATGTTATTCCCCAAATCCAGACAGACTCCAAACAAAGTCCTCTGCAGGTGACTTGGCAGGAGCCCAGCAGATCTCCAGCATCTCCCCATGGCTGGGAACAAGCCACACTCAGCCCTGCTCTGCTGGGGAGCTGTGGGTGCCGAGGACCAGGCGATGGAGCCAGTCTCAGTGCAGAGGCACCCAGCTGGGGCATGAGGAGAGGGAGGGAGGCCGAGAGGGACTTGCCTGCTGGCCAGGGAGGAGAGGAAGAGCAGGAGCCTCCAGTACTCAGGATAAACATCATAATAAAGTGTGAACATCACCCAAGACGCCTGTGCCACCCGGCCTTGTAGGAACCAGCTGCTGCCTTCACAACGACCGTGGTCTAGAGCAGCCCTTCCCTGACTGTCCCAGGCATCGTAGCTGGTTTCCAATAATACAACACAGAGATGTCTGTTTAAAAAACAGCTGTGAGAGGCTGCTTGGGAAAGAAGGAGCTGAGAACATACCACGCTGCTCTGTCATACTCTGCCCAGATCCGGACAAACTCATCTAGATGGTGAGGTCCCAGGATGGAGGAATCCCGAGTCAGGTATTCAAAATTGTCCATGATGACCGCCACGAACAGGTTGAGCATCTAAGTGGAAAGGAAAAAGTAAAGTGGCAGGAGAGGAAGCAGAGAAGGGAAGGGAAAGAGAGAAGGAAGGGTAATCATGGGAAGGTGGCTGATGATCCTACGGTGGAGGTGCAGGTTGGGGGCAAAAGAGGGATCCCCAGGGCTCTCAGGGAGGAGAAACTCACCAGAAAAGAGCAGAAGAAGATGAAGGAGACGAAGTAAACATAGGCCAAGTCGGTGCCGCAGCGCTCGTTCTCGTTCTGCCCGGACGTCGCCGTCGTGTCCGGCTCGCAGCCTTTACCCTCCAGGCAGGACAGCATGATCTCCTGCCACGCCTCTCCCGTGGCACTCCTGCGCCCGAAACAGCTGTGCTCAGCAGCTCATGGTGGCCCAGGACGGATGGAGCTGGGGCAGGATGCCCCCAGGAGAAATCTCACAAGAAGCTGTGCAACCCTCTACCCAAGTTAAACACACCTCCGGCGTGCAGAGGAGCAGTGACTGAGTGGGACACACACAAGTGCAGTCATGCCAGGGTGTAACTCCTGGCACATGGGCCCAATTCCCCACAGCCATCTGGTCCAAAAACCTGGGAGATAGACAAGCTTTTTGGGGCAGGACTGCTCCTGCAGTTGTTTGGTTTGCCCATCTGGTCTCTAAAACCAAAAGCTGACCTTCACCAAACCTCCCGCGGTAAGAACCTGCCCAGCCTGGCTCCTGGCCTGCTTGCACCCAAAGACACTGCCAAGGGAGTTTTCTATGGTTGCTCACCTGAAGAGGAGCATGAGGGAGCCCAGGAAGCTGCGGAAGTTGTTGTGCCGGTTAATGTGGCTTTCCTCATCTAGCTTGATATTGCCAAAAACCTGCAGGAGTGAGAAAAAGGGCTCAGTTATTTCAGCAAGAGCTTGATGGCTGCTGAAGCAGCTGCTTGTTCACCTTGGCACATGAGTATACTGCAGGGACTGATCCTGCCCAAGGTCCATCACCCTTGGAGCAGCCAGCCCCCAAAGCAGCCAACAACCACCCTCTCTGCACAATCCCCCATGGAAAAGCACCCCAGTGCACAGCTAAGGATCTACGGTGGGTGGCAAAGGCTTCGAGAGGCTGAGCTGCCATGGAAATGGGAGCACAGAGGAGAACCTGGGATCAACCAAATCCAACCACTCGACATCCATCTCTCCGCCACGCTACGGGCAGCATCTGAGCACCACATGGCACCCAGAGGTCCTGAGGGTGCTGGAGGCACAGGGACAAGTCGCGTTAGACTGGGTGGGTGCTGAGTCATGGACCTGGAAACTCTCAGGAGCTTCTCCCTTGGTAGGGAAACAGTCCGTGATGCTGGGGTTGGGCACAGCAGTGCTAACAGGGTGGGGAAGGGCTCAGTGAGGGAGAGCCAAATTGACCACTAACCCACCATGGATGGCCGGACACCTGGGACTACTGTTCCCTGCGCCAAAAAAGACAACGAAGCCTCAAAGATGGACAATATCCTAATAATGACCCACACCCAAGGCTGTGGTAGGACATAATGAGTGATTGTAAAGTGCCCCAAAGAGGAAAAATTGTGCTGTTACTGCTGTTAAATATTTATTCTCCTTTCCATGAACCTAAAAATATACTAACTGCAGAGTATTTTTTTCCCTGTACAGGTTTTTTGGAATGTGTAATTGTAGAATATTTTCTGCCTCCAGCTATTTTGCTCAAATAACGCCCACAGACTTTACTGCTTGGGGATTTGTTCACAATGGTGTTAAAAAAAAAAAAATCAAAAAAAAAAAAATCAAATACTACCACACAGCAGGGAGGGGAGCTGAGTCAGATGGCGGTTGTTTAGCACAAGAGAACACCTGGAGTCGGTGCCGAGATGTGTAGGACAGAGTGGCCAAAACCAGCCACGGGACTCTTGGGGTGGGAGAGAGGGGGTGGAAGAGACTAAACACCAGCTCTGCCAAGCAGCCCAAGCTGGGGGCCACTGTGCTGCCCACTGCCTCCCCAAAATCTGCTCATCCTGGCAGCGCATGTCAGGCAACAGCATTGGGTACTGTAGCGGCTTCGCTCATCAGGCGGCTCCAGATCCCTGAGCGTTCATCATCGAAGATGCTTTGTCAGATCTTCAGCGTGGGATTTAGTCACCGCGGAATCAAGCCAGCCCCGCAGCACGCGTGGAGCTGAGGAGTTTAGCTCACGTGCTTCTTATTTACCAGCTGGAGCCTGGAAAGCTCACATCTTCCCATGCTCTGCAGACCTCCCACCGTCTGGTAGGTCACTGCAGGGCCCTGTGCACGAGAGCTCAAGGAGACCATCAGTGGTGCAGCTACAACATAAACCCTCTGCAGAGGGACAAGGTGGATGATGGATCATTGCCATGACCCAGCTGTTCTGACAGGAAAGGCAGAAGGCTGCTCACTAGGTCCCTTAGGCATGAAATCAACCTCTAAGGGCTCCTAAGGAGTTGGAGACAGAGCGTAATTTCTAAATGAAGGGGTTGTGATTTGAAAGCAGCCACCGCACGGGATGTCCAGTCGAGTCCCTAAGGCCACGTCTCTAAGGGGACAAGTTAGGAAGGCAGCTGTGGAGCCTGACTGAACAAGCCCGTGGCAACACCCCCAGGGCACATGGCTCTGCAGCTCCCAAACAAGCTGTTCCTGCCTCGGGACCTTCCCATGGTGACTGAGTGAAGCAATGACAGGTAGACACAAGGCTGACTGCTGTGCATAAAGCTGGGGACATACTGGTCCAGCCTATCCATGTCAGCGGGATGCACACTGAGATGTCTGTGCTCACCTGCATCCCAATGATGGCGTAGATAAAGAAAAGCATGGCAATCAAGAGGCACACATAAGGGAGGGCCTGCAAGAGAAGATGAGTCATCTCATTTAGCACAGGTCCAGCTCCAGAGGAGTATGAAAAGCACAGTGAGAAGGTAAGCTGTGTCGATCCATCAAGCCCACAAGTCAGCAAGAGCTTGGGATCAGCATTTGGGAGCAGTACCCCAGCATCATGGCCTGGGGAGGAGACCAAGGCACGCGTGACATACCTTGAAGGACTGCACAAACGTCCAGAGCAAGATGCGGATGGTGTAACCCTGGCGCAGCAGCTTGATTAGCCGAGCAGCCCGGAAGAGCTTGAGGAAGCTCATGTTGAAGCTGCTTGTGTTCACCAGCTGGGAGAAGATGAGAGGGTCAGAGAGAGGTGGGGGCCCCCAACCCCGCAGCGGCTGGCCCCACTGCTCCCAGCCCCTGCTTCACCTTGGTGTCCGTCAGGATGATCTCCGTAATGCTGCCAATGACGGTGATGAAGTCAAAGATGTTCCAGGTGTCCCGGAAATAATTCTGCAAAAGGGAGGAGAGAGGGAACAAGGAATTGAGCTCAGGGACAGCAGGTCTGAAGAACTCTGAGCCATGGGCTGAGGCTGCTCGTGAACAACAGCGGTAGCAGCAGAGACCTTGTCACCCATTTGTATGCGGCTACGGTCTAGAGCACTGTCCTGCGTCCGAGTCGGTGACAGATCTGAGCATGTCTGCAGTGAGCAGCTTCTCCTGGGAGATGACTCATGCATTCACCAGGCCACTCCGGTGAATGGGAGCAGGAAACGTGGCCACAGCCAGCCCTGGTCAGGCTGCATCATGTCAACCCTCACAGCCACGAGGGCTGCTTTGCCCTCCTCTTCATGGGCACCCAGATCCATTTCAGCCCCTGCTGTTTGTGCAGCAATCGGTGCAAGACCAGACTTGATCATAGCTGGTGCCACTGGGAGCAGGGAGGGTGGCTAGAAAACCTTCTGCTAGTGGGGCTCATCTCCCAGTATGGGTTAGAAACAAGAAAGAAACTACCCACATAGATGGTCCAGACACCAGAGTACCTCAGAAACAAGGCAAACAGTAAGGCAGTGGTGTTGTTTCCCTCACCAGAATCCAGCAGTGGGAAGTTTAATGAGAACCAAAGGAGCAATTCTAACCTAAAAGAAGCTCTCAGGCTGGGACCCAGAATAAATAGCAACAATCTCACATTATTAACACCTTCCCTTTGTGATCTGTATGCTGCCAAAGCCCAAATTAACACTCTCATCAACAACAGGAACCGCGACTCACCAGAAAGCCAAAAGCGATGATCTTGAGAACACACTCCAAGGAGAACACCATGGTGAATGCAATGTTCAGGTACTTTAGGGCCAGCTCGTAGGTGTAAGGAGCAGAGTAGTACTGATGGAAAGAGAGAGACATTGCTGGCCAAGAAGAGGCCTGCCAACCTTTTGGCTCATGATCGCCACAGGAAGACCTGCAGCGGCCCATGTTCCTTGCCCTGGGTGCCTCAAGATCATGTCCTCCTTCCCCTCTCCACCCCCGTGCCAGGTCAGCTGCCATTCCTTCTAAGAAGGAAGCACAGAGTAAATCCAGATCTTTCTGCAAGAGTTAAGAGGTCCAGATGGTTTGGAAGGAAGGATTTAAGTAAGATCTTGCCTCCAGTTTGGGGCACGTGGTATTTTAAGTAACTATGCCAAGGGAATGCATGCTCAAACTGTCTCAAAGTATCTCCTAGAAACAACCAAAATGCCCTCTTGTCCCATCCTGGCCAATTCTCCTTCTCCCCACTGCCCCAGACAGAAGCTCACCCTGACCGGCTCACCTTCATCATCAGCACCACGGTGTTCAACGCTATCATGGCCATGATGGTGTACTCGAAGGATGGAGAGACCACGAAGTGCCAGACCCGGTACTGGAAGGTGTGCCTGTTCTGAGGCATGTACCGTGTGAGGGGCTTGGCGCTGATGGCAAAGTCAATACAGGCCCTCTGGAATAAAACAACGTGCATCAGATCACGGTTGATGGTGAGATGGGCTGCCACACGGTGGCTGCCACACTTCTTTCCTTCACAGGCTGGGCAGGCAGGTAATTCACAGGTTTCTTAACCCTTTTCAACATCCAGGGGGCTCCAGGCTCCCAAACTCCAAAAACCCCATGGAAACATCATCTTTCCCACTACCCACATCGTACCTCGTTCTTCTCCAGACTGCACTCTTCCATCATTTTGTCTCCTTGCTCTTGGAACGTAATGATAATGAGAGCCACAAAAATGTTGACAAAGAAGAAAGGGAAGACCACAAAATAGACGACGTAAAAAATGGACATCTCCATGCGGTTGCTGCGGCTGGGCCCACGGTCTTCCTCTGTCACGTCCACTGAATGCTGCAGCACCCTGTGGGCAGACAGGTGAAGAAACGCCACCAGAGATAGGCCCATCAGGACTGCCACCACACGGCACTTCTCATGGGACCTACTTTGTCCACAGTTGTAACAATGATAAGAGAAACTTCCACCTTAATCTGCTTTACAAGGACAACCCTTTCAAGTGGCTACGGCTTGTTTTATGCCGCTTTGCCTGTGTCCCTGATGGAAAGTGGATTTTCCAGTGCTCCACATTGAGAGAAAAATTGCCCAAGCTCACATGAGCATGAAGAACAGGTTAGTCCTATGGTCATCTCTAAACTTGAGCTAAGATATATCTCAGGACCATACAGGAGAAGGGATTATTATCCATCATTCACTCCCTAAGAAAGGAGCTAACCCCAGCCATGGTCTCAGCCTCAGACGGGAAGACTAAAGCACTTCTGGCCTGACATAATTTCTCATCTTTCCTCTCCCCCTGCCTGCCCAGCAGTTTCTCACCCAGTTCTGCTTGGTTGTAGCCGGTTATTAAGCCCACCACCCCAATGGGGCCATGCTCACCCTAATTTAAGGGGGATGGATGGAGGAGAATACTCACTGGGGCCAACCCTCGCCAGTGGAGACTGTGAACAGGGTGAGCAAAGCCCAGATGATATTGTCATAGTGAAACTCATGGCGTTTCCATTCCCGGCACTTCACTTCCATCTTGTTCTTCTCGTGGTCCACGTAGTTCCCTCTGCAAGGTGGGGAGAGAGAATTGACCTCACTTTTTATGCTGACAGATGACAAGACAGTGGTTTTAAACGCTGGGGGCAGCGTGTGTGTGTGGTGGGGGGCTGGAGGGAGAAATGGGGAGAGGCTGGATAACAATGGGGTGGGGAAAGGAGAGAAGGGGAAAGCAAAAGGGAAGAGAGAAGGAGGAAAGAGAACAGGAATGAAATACGGGGCTCTGCATCCCACATCCCATGCAAGGATGCACAGCACTGACACAGTAATGGGGACTGGGCTCGGCCCATGATGTCCATCCCTTGAGCGGGTGGTGACCAAGGACTCAACCTTTGGGAACCCAAAGAGGACATTACACAGCACCCTGCTTTTGCCAGAGGTGTCAGCAGCATCGGACCTACTGAACAGGGCACCTACATGCAGTCCTTCTCTGTGTCCTTAGAGCTGTCAGTGCAGTAGAAAAATTTCCCCTTGAAGAGCTGGACGGCAATGACAGCAAAGATGAACATGAAGAGCTTGTAGACAATGAGGATGTTGAAGACATTCTTGAGGGAAGTCACGACGCAGTCAAAGACGGCCTGCAGGAGAGGGCACAGCTCACCTTGGGGAACTGACAGCCTTGGCAAAGGGCAAGACCAAAACCTTTATCAAGACTACCCTGGGGAAAGACACTTCCCACTGCTGGGGTGGAAAGGAGGAAAGACTTGGGCCTTCTCCCAGGCAAAGGGCTATTCTGTGAGCGAATTTAACACCTGGAGTACCCCCCAGCACACACTGGACACTGAGCAGCCCCTGAGACAGCAGCAGGGATGGATATTTATATTCTCCAATGTTCTCTGCAATCAGGGCAGCAGAGAGGACGGCCCTGATGATGCAATTAGCAGCACTCGGGACCAATTAGTAAACACTAGTTTGTCTCCCATCACCCCAAGAACTGCAATAGCAGCACCTCCCCAGGCTGTGCTCTCAGCCCTGGTTCTCACAGCACTTTAAGAAAGAGAGAAATGTCCTTAAATCCCTGCTTCTTCATGATGACAGACATCCAGGAATGAACCGATATGGGCTGAATCCATCCACGGACTGCAAAGAACAGCTGGGGTCAAAACTCATGTCTCAGGGGTGTCATCCTGGGCCTCATCCATCAGCCAGATGTCACCTTGGGGAAAAAAACCTCAGGACTTCCTTGGTCTCTTACTCCTTTTTGTCTCCATACTCCATCAGCTAAGGTAGGGAAAGGCATAATCCAACCTGGGCTGCATAAATAATCCCTCAATTCAGATGGGAAATCCCCTCTGGTGCAACACCGTGACAGCACAGCACGCAAAACCCTGAGTTGTTTGCAAGCTGCTCTGGTGGGAAAGATAATGAACTTTGGAAAGAGATCTGAGCGCTCCCAAAGCCAGGGCAGTCTATTTTATCAGGAGAGCATCCGGGCTTTGCTGCCTCACGTCCACTCCAGCCGTGCGTTCCCTGGCAGAGGACCTAACTCTGACACCTTGCAGAGATCCAGGCTTCCTTTTAATAACTCACTGCTCCTCCAGATACAAAGCAACCTGGAGAGTGTTATGTTTGAAAATGGGGCTCCTAACACACATCAAATACTTCAAAACCCAATTGTTTTGGTTTTCATGAGCACATCGATGCACGTGGTCCCTGCACCCACCAGTCCACGCTGGAGATGACAAGGTCTAAGGCAGGAGATGGGGATCATTACCTTCAGCTTGGGCAGTCGCTTGATGGTTTTCAGGGGCCTCAAGACCCGCAGCACACGGAGAGACTTGATGGTCTTGATATCCCGGCCCTTGTTGGTCCTGCCGCATCAGAAGGAGGCACATGGACCAAGAAATGAAATGGAGAGACAATAACCTTACACATCCAGGGCTAGATGGTCAGGGGGTTTCCAACAACTGACAACCCCAGCATGCATGAAGACGGGAAGGGGAGGGACACATGCATCATGATTCTTATTTCTTGAATGTGGTGATTAACCCCAACAACAATATGAAGGGTTTTTTTCTTGTCTTTCTTGTTCTTCCACTAAAGCCTGTGGACTAGATCCCAGGATGGGGCAGAGAGGTCCTGGTGAAGGTGGCATGGTTTGTATCCACCAGATACCCCTATAAAACGTCAAGAAAATGACTTACAACAGACATTCCAAATTACACAACTCCTTTGAGAGGGTTAATGCACAATAATGGGCTTAATGATTAAAGAGATGTAAACAACCCACTAATTAATAGTCCTCCCTAGGAGCACAACCCCACAAATACAGGGGAAGCAACTGTACAGCCCTGGGACCCACTTTGCACCTCCTGTCTCCAACTTTGCTCAGTGTCAAGGCCTGGGTAAGCGGCTAGGGCATCTGACTTGGGGCTGGCGTGAGGATTTGGGGGCAACACTCAGCTGGTGCAAGCTGCCCCAAGGACAACTCAACTGCTGTGGTTTACATCTGCAGAGGAGGGACCTCTTCAGACCTCAAGAGACCTCCTCCTGTGGCTTTGCTTGAGATCCAACACGGATATGGGATATAGGGCTGGATAACGCCTGGAGGAAAGCCTGGCCTTGCCATGTCTACGGCCGAGGCTGAGCTCTCCCCAGCCCTGTGAGCTTGGCATGAACCACATCTCACGCCCTTGGAGGATATCAAGGATGAAGTCCCTGCCAACGTAGAGCCTTCAGCTCTGTGCTGGACACGGCTTTCCCCATGCCCTGCTTCCCTGGGTGTGCTTCACACTGTCTCTGCAGCGTACTGTGGTCTCTAGGAATGCAGCTAAGGGGCAGCACAGGCATCAGACAGATGGACAATCGCCTGTGCCCGTCTCCCCGTGCTCCCGAGGGTGGCATCCCATGGCAACCCGGCCGGCATAGTTACCCCAAAGCATTCCTGTCAGTGATCCAGCCCAGCAACCACCAAACAGCACCAACAGAGAGAGGAAAAGAGAGAGAAGAAAAGAAAACAGTAAGAAAAGCATCGAGGTGGAGCACAGGGACAATCACAGCCTCTCCAGCAGCTCTCTGCTGTCCCATGCCTAGGTTGAAAGGCATGATGAGTCGATCGTGTTGTGTCCTCCAGGATGGGGCTTATTTCCAGGGAAGGACTCATCGAGTGAGCCAGGAGCCTCTGCCCTCCTTGGTGTAGGTTCTGGGAGGAAGGCACACAGTGGAACCTCTGCTGCAAGGGGAACTTGCAGAGAGCGGGAAGGTGGGCAACAGCAGGTGAGCATGTGGTCCTCCTCAGCCAGGAGTTGGGGAGGGACTTCAAGGTTCAGCCCCAAACAGCCAAAGGTAGGTGCCTTCATGGGAATCCACGTGTGAGGCTACAATAGCTCCCATTCAAACAAGCTAACTCTGCTATATCGTCTCCGTCAAGAAATCCACTGATCAAAAGCCTGAGCTGCAGCGCAGGATCTTCTGCAACCAACCCAGCAGGACATCTGCTCAGACGAGCCAAGGTGGTCTACAAGGTCTCTAGTTGTAACCAAACCTTTGTCCCTGCTTAAGCTGAGTCCCTCTCATGCACTCACAGAGGGCTGAGCACTGGGGGCAAAGCCTACAAAGTAAAGCATTTCTTAAAAACCTTAAAAATGCTCCCAGACCCTGAATGTGAGTGAAACAGGTGGAAGGTGTGTTGAAAAGGTGACAGTTTAACTCTGCAGCACTTCTGTGAGGGAATATGAGAGCTCTGTCCTGACCAGCCTCACACTGGGTTATTTTGCAGTATGTAGGGGTCCTTCTTGCTTCAAGACACTGGTGCCAACAGGCACAAGGAGATACTGCTCAGCAAAGAAAGAGGCACCTCTGCTGGGTACCTCTGAGTGGAGAATTATAGAATTGTTTTGGTTGAAAGAGACCTTTAAGATCTTGGAGTCCAACCGGTAACAAAGCACTGCCAAGTCACCACTAAACTATGTCCCTCAGCACCACACCTACATGACTTTCAAACCCTTCCAGGGATGAGGACTCTACCACTTCCCTGGACAGCCTGTTCCAGGCCTTGACAACCATTTCGGTGAACAAATTTTTTCTAATATTCAACCTAAACCTCCCCTGGCACAACTTGAGCCCATTTCCTCTTATCTTGTCTCTTCTTCCTTGGGTGAAGAGACCAACCCCATCTGACTACAACCTCTTTTCAGGGAGTTGTCAAGAACGAGAAGGTCTCCCCTGAGCCTCCTTTTCTCCAGACTCAACAACCCCAGGTCCCTCCAGCTGCTCCTCACAAGACTTGTGCTCTAGATCCCTCACCAGCTTCAATTCTCTTCTTTGGGCAACTCCTGCCCTTGCTCACCAAGTAACACAACAAGGGCTCTGCACTGACCACTCAAACCTTTCCACCACTCCAAACCCAAAGGCATAGGCATCACCACCTCTCAGCCGCTCCTCTCCACAGTGTCTCCTCGGAGGGTGCCAAGAGAGGAAAAATCAAGCAGGGTCTTTAGTTTATGGTTCTGGTTATTTCAGCTAATTTAATTTGAACTCTTTGGAGAATTCCGGTTTTGTATCGGGCTTTTCATTTAGGCTGTTGTTTGGAGTGATGTAGTCATATTCCAGGCGGAGAGCTACGGCTGAGCCAAGACAGCCTTTTGCTCAGGGTGCACAGGCTCCAAGGGGCGGGGGACAAGCTGTGACGGCACACAAAGACATGGCTTTATGGGTGGACAGTTGCTTAGTGGTAATTTCAAAGTGGCACCGACTGCCAGCAGATGATGGTGGCACCACTGGACCACCTCCTGCCGTACCCACGGTTTCCCAAGATCCCCCACCTCGCAGGAAAACTGAACCATGGAGTGCAGGTAAAAGGGGTAGAAAACCCAACTGGCACAGCACGTCCCAGCACTTCAACTGCACCCAGTCACCGGCCGCCCTCAGCCATGTATTCACCACAGCCACTCTCTGGGCGTCACTTTGCCCACCCGGCACTGCGGAGGCGAGGAGGAGGGAGAAGGAGGACACATGCCCTGCAGTCCCATATCAAAGAGCTCATGAAAGAAGAAGAAAGAGACAGGGATACAGACATCACTGCCAGAATTTTCCTCTTGAGATCAGGATGGAGGGAGGGTGGCGGACTGGGACATGTCTAGCTGCAGAACATCCTGGGGCTCCCTAGGCCGTGGCAGCAGCAGGCTGCCAAGGAGAAAGGCAGGTGTTCTTATGAATGCTTTACAATGTATAAACCCATCAGAGATCACTGCGGTTCCTTTGTTTCCCTCACCCCCAAAGCCATGAGATCATCTCCTCCAGGAGGAGCCAGTGTCAGCTGTGGGTGAGAAGGACAAACTCCCAGGTTTACATTATGAAGAGCCCTCATCCACAGCACAAGCTACTCTGTATTCACCCAAGCTACAGCTACAAGGGTGGGCAGGTGACACAAATGCTTGTTGCAAACACACGTGGAGATGCAAAAGCCCTCTCCATAAGAGGGGGTTCAGTGCCACGGTTGATGGGGGTGCTCGCCCTTGAGAAGTCAGCTGCCCTGTGCCCAAAGGGACCTGTCCTTCCCTTGGTGGAGGCAGACAGGTGGCAAACGGGGCTGAAACGAGCATGGCAGCTTCCCCACGTGCTCGGCACTGGCAGGCAGGGACCTTGCCAGCTCCAGGGGCCACCCCAGGAATAGGGTCACCTTCGTGAGATAGGGTCACGGGGACAGTAAGCACCTATTAGACACTGTTAGGGGCGGTGAGGACATCCATCCACCCAGGAGCAGGCTGAGCCATCAACCAATGCTCCTTCAGCCATCAAAACATCTTGATGAAAGATGGTTTGGAAGGAAAAGGCTCCTTAGTCCTCCTAAAGCCCCTCAAACCTCCCAGCGCATCTTCAGGCTGCTGATGCCCTTGAGCCTTCCCCAGACACACTCTGGCAGAAGCAGGGAATCAGTCAGACCCCAGAGATGCATGATCCATCCTCATGGTGGCGTGGGTGGCCTCACAGGAGCCAGAGCAATGTCCCCAGCCAGTGGTCCTGCCCCATGCTGGGGTCTGCGGTCAGCCCCTAAGCCCTATCCAGGAGCTCGTTCGTTCTTGTGCTGAGTGAGCTGAATCTCCCGTGCTTTTCCCAAGGGAAGAGCAGTGGCTGAAAGCACAGCATGAGGAAGGGGGTGAGGAGGGTGAGGAAGGCAAAAGCAATGAGTCAGGGAGAGTACAAGTGGCTGAGAGAGAGGGGAAGGAGCTGCCATCTAGTCTGGGATGAGATGGGAGGGATGAATTACAGGCTGTAATCCATTGAGCAATCTCAGGGCTCAGACCCAGCCACCTCAAGGGCCTCACCTGAGCTGTGGACAAGAACAGAGCTCCAGTCTGCATGGCTGCCAGGACCCTCCTCTCACTGGCACTAATGCCACTGCTGCCAGTGTCACAGGCACAAAGGGAGAACAACAGCATGACGAACATGCCTGAGCATCTCCTCTCTTCTCCTCTCCCTCTGCAGGTACCGATGGGGCACCATGGCCCTGGAGACCAGGAGGTGACCCTTGCCTGCAAGCATCACATTGACACCCAACTCTCTGGGTAGCGGCACATCTCTCCTGTGCTCACACTGCACCACTCGCCCCAGCCGGTAGCATGGAGGAGGGCAGAGCGGCACAAAACTCATCCCTGGATGCTCCTGCCCTCCTGACATCAAGGCACCCTGCAGAGGAGGACCCACAAGCGCCACAGGCTGGGTACCAGAGCCCAGCTGGGGGGACCCGCCTCAGAATAAGCACCCAGCACCCTGCCCTCGGTGTGATGCTGCAGAGGCTGTGGCCACAAACCTGGCTGGCCACATCCTCAACCCTGCAGGGCTCCGGAGCAATGCTCCCCTCCTTGGAGCAGAGGAAAAGCCACCGGCTGGGGTACCATTTCTAGCACAATCACATTCAGAGGGCAATTTCATCTGGCAGGCTGCTGATTTGGCGGTCTCTGTGAGTCCCAGGACGTATAGCAGGTGTGTAACTCCAGCTCTGTCACCCTTTTTTCCTCTCTAACAGTTCCTTCTGCCCTCTTTCAAGTCCACTTTCACTATCAATCTCTTCCTAGCATCTCCAGGTTGCCTTGCCTTGCCCCCTGCCTTCTTGCTCACCAGCGTTTGACAAACAAGGAGAAATACATCTCTGAAACAGCCACGCACTGTTGCCAGGAGCCATCCCAGAAGCAGAGTAGAAGGGTACGGAGAAATAAAACAAATAATAATCAGAGTCTTTCAGCCATAACAAACAGTTGCATCCACCTCTCACCCCACTCAAGAGAAGGCAAAGAGCTGACAAGGACAACAGCCACTTACGCCAAGGCAAAGCCCACCAGTGCTCCCACCACCACAATGAAATCTAGGATGTTCCAGAGGTCTCGGAAGTAGGAGCCATCCTGCAGGATCAAGCCCTGATCGATCATCTGCAGGAGAGGAAATAGTAAAAAAAAAACAAACAAGAAAACCAAACAGACAGGGAAGGAGTAGTTCGATGATCAAGTGGAAGCAGCCACAGGCAGGACGCACTAGGAACAGGGACATTGCTGGGGAGCAGCAGACCCCTCCCTGTGCCCCAGGTACACAGAAACAAGCATCAGATTTTGAAAGCCTGGAGACTGATAAAATCAGTGCTAAGCATTCTCAACTCCCAGCCCTAAGAACCAGGCTTTAAAGCCTCTATCATCCAAATTTAGGACCAGAACCAAAACATGGAGCTATTTCCCACAGGGGAACCCCAGCACCACCCACCTGCAAGGCCTCTTACCTTGATAACCATCTCAAAGGTGAAGACACCGGTGAAGACATAGTCGAAATACCTCAGGACCTGCAGAAAGAGGGCATGGGCTCTCTGCAGCCGCTGCCGAGCAAACGGGCTCACTGGTGCCCACCCAGGCTCCGTGACCACCCCATACTGGGGCTCACCTGGCTCAGATGCAGAGAGACAAGTGGTTTGCTTGTCCCAAACCCAACCTAAATGTCAGAACAGCCATAAACCCAGCCTGTGTAGGGTGGGAGAGAAACATATCCCATATACAGTGCAATCGGCTCTGAAATCATGCTGGGAGTCGGAGTCATGCTCCCCCAGTTTAAGCTACTTTATTGTCAACAAGGCACCCTGGTCTGCTTCCCAGGCTCTAAACTCCATGTAATGGAGACTGAAAGGAATTTCCAGGCTCTAATAAAGGAATGTGATGGGGAAGCAGTCAGACCCCACAGGACAGCACAAGACCTGCCACTGGCTGCCCTGATCCATATCCCACATGAGCCCCACCACAGAGGCTAAAATCCTACAGGCCCCTCTGCAGGCAGGATGTGGGGAGCAGGGGAGCTTTGTAATCACCTTGTTGCGGTCGGAGTTGGTGAGGACGGGATCCTCGGCGGCGAGGGCGATGCTGCTGGCGGCGATCACCAGGAGGATGCACATCTCGAAGTAGCGCAGGTTCACAATGTAGTGGCAAGCCCTCCGCACCCTGCCAGGAGACAGCCCGTGCCCCACGGGGCCTTTGAGACCCTGGCATGGCCCACGTGCAAAATCTACCCCAGGCTGCTGGCTTCCAAGGCGGAAAGATGAGCAGCAAAGTCTGAGGAGTAAGCCAAGGGAGCCCAAAGGTGGTTTGGACTTGCTGACCCCTTTGCTCAGCTGTCTCATGTCCCCAGACACTCCACAGCCAGCCAAGGAGAATCCCTGAGAAACTGGGTTGTTTATTCTTCCAGGCTACTGAAACTGGGCAAGAGCTATGGGAGAGCAGAAAACTATAGAAAAGTTTAACCAGCACTGAATAAAAATCACAGGTAATGCTCAGCAGCCAGGAGAGAAAACCATGGCACGGAGGGAGAGCGCTGCTGGGGTGTGGGGACCTCCGTGGCTGATTATGCAGGCTGTTTGGGAGATACTCAGCCCCCCTCCCAAAGGGATCTCCTCTCTTCAGCGATGTCTAGGTCTTTCCCCTTACAGCCCTCCCCAGTACCAGGCTCCTACAGTCCAAAAAAAGGTCTCACGGGTTGGTGGTGCTGAAGATGAACATGGAGCTGTGGGGCACCATCGCTTTGCCCGTCTCGCTTTTCTCCTTCTTCCGCTTCTTCTTCTCCATCTCCTCCTCATCCTCTTTGGTCTCGGCCTCCTTTAAGGGGCTGGCTTCACCGTCTGTCTTGTTGCTAACTGCAGGAAAGCGAGAGCCTTTGCCTGGTCTTGCACCCAGGCAGTACCCTGGGATGTCTCTGCTACCCTGGCACACGCAACCCTTCCCAATTTTTGCTTTGCATCCCCAGACTGTTATAGGGAGGACGACCAGAAGGGAAGAAAAGACTCGAGCTGCTGGGATGAAGCAGACAAAAGGGGTTTTAACGAGGCCGTGGTGCTGTTAAATTAATAACACTGTTTAAAGCGGCTCACCTTGACAGCAAGGATGCTGCTAAGGCGGCTGAGTGGCAGGGATCTGGGCAGAGGCTGCGGATGTGTGAGGGAAAACTGGGGATGCAAGTGTTTTGCTCAAGCGAGGAGGAAGGGGGAAGTAGGGATCAGGCGGGTAGGAAGGAGATGAGAAAGGGAGAAGCTCCCCAGCGGATGGTGGCACACTGGCGCTATGTTTGGGCTCCCCTGCAAAACTGGGATGGCTTGAGGGAGTTGCTGCAAGGAGCAGCAAGAAAAGTCCCCACTGTTGACGGATGCAGATAGGAAAAGCCGTGCAAGCAGCTTCCCATCCCTGAAGTGTCCCTGAGGGCTGGGAGAGGGGCTCAGGAAAGAGAGACGGGTCCTCACTCTGTACCACAGCGGAGTCGTGGACATCAATCATGATGGTGGTGCTCTCCGTGGCCTTCTCGGTGTTGGGGGTGACGGAGGAGAGGTCGGGCTCGCTCCGGCTGACCGTGTGGCTGGCCTCCAGCAAGGCTTGCTCGCTGGTGTCCGGGCTGCTGTAGTCCTGCTCCATCAGGCTGCCCATCTTCCCCTGGGGGGGCTCGGGTGCCGCTTGCGAGGGGCTCCCCTCCTTGGCAACCAGCTCAGCATCACTGGCAGGAATCCCATTTGTCCTGCAGGAGGGATGTGGGAGAAAAAGAGGTGATGGAAGATAAGGGGAAAGGACAAGGGGCTGTGGAAAGTGCGAGACGCCCTTCCCCAGGTACCAACCTGATGGGCTGTCCGCTTGCCTCTGGCTCCCCCTGAATCAGTGCCTCTGCTGCGACCGCATCCCCATGCCGGTCCCCGTCCTGAGCCCCTTCCGTGGGGCTGGTCTCTTCTAGACCCATCTCCTGGCTGGCTGAGCGGCTTCCCAGGGCACTGGCCGGCTCCTTCCCCTCCACCCGGGCTCTGCGGTGCCGGCTGCGCCGCTGGCTCTGCCTCATCCTGGCCCTATCCTCGATGTCACCTCCTGCTCCATCCTGTTCGCCCGGCTCACAGTTCCCATGGCACGATTTCTGATGCCAAGACTCCTTGTCTCGCTTGGCCCGGGGCGATGGGCTCCTCCTGTCCTCACCACTGCCGGGGTTGGCTCCCGGGACCGGCTGCTCGTGTCCCTCGACCAGCGGCCGCTCGCCTTTGCCACCCTGCTCCTCAGCGCATTTCTCCAGGTTGACACCATCCCCTGGTTTCTTCCTGCGGAAGATGCTGGCGTGGGGGTTGATGAGGGGTGGCTCATCCTTGTTGATGCCCTCCTGGCTGGACATTTGCATGTGCCGGCGCAGCTGGCTGGTGCGCTGCTCCCACACTGACATGTGGTGCCGCCGGCGACGCTCCCGCCTGCAACGGGGGACAGCGATAGGTTGGCATCCTGGCTGCCCCCACCCACCCCAAAGTGAGGCACCCACCTTGGATTTAATTTGGAAATCCCAGGGAGAAAGAAAGACTATCCTCAGGGCTATGGGCTGGGCTCCTGTTTCATCCCCAGCCCTCTGGTTCTGGTAGGGGCTGGAAGTGTGGCTGAGACTACTTCTGCCCCTCCAGAAGGCATCAGGATGATGGGGACCAGCCCCAGCAGCCTCACAGCTGCCCTGAAGCTTTCAGGCAGCATGGCCAGCTTGTTGAGGGACAGCCAGCACCTCATTTTACCCTATCCCAGCCAGGTGGTGACCATCTTCCTCTTATGTGATTGTCTAGGGACACTTTAAATATGGGCAATGTCCTCTCACTGCAGCTGGGAATCCCTCCTTGCACTGGGGATGGCTGTGTCACCAGCTCCGCAGAGCGGGGCTTCTTTTAGGAGCAACACTGCCTGAACAGTACAAATGATGCTGCAGAGGATGCAACAGCCAGGTTGGTGGCAAGGGTGACAGTCCCGATGGGATGGGGACAGTGAAAGTGGGAAAAGATACCAGGTCTAAGACCTGCCTTTCTCAATGAGGTGGCCTTTGAGACATGCAGCCTGAGGAGAGCCACAGCAATGCTGGGAGGGCTGGAAACCTCTGCTGGGAAGCCAGGCTGGGAGAGTTTGGCTTGTTCAGCCTGGAAAACAGAAGGCTCCAGGGAGACCTTCTTGGGGCCTTTCAGTACATAAAGGGGGCTCATAAGAAAGATGGGGACAGATATTTTAGCAGGGCCTGTTGGGACAGGACCAGGGGTGATGGTTTCAAACTGAAAGAGGGAGATTTAGAATAGAGCGAAGGAAGAAATTTTTGACACAGACAGCGGTGAGACCCTGGCCCAGGCTGCCCAGAGAGGTGGTCAATGCCCCATCCCTGGAACCATTCCAGGAGAGGTTGGATGGGGCTCTGAGCAACCTGCTCTAGTTGCAGATGTCCCTGCTCCCTGAAGGGGGGTTGGACTAGATGACCTTGAAAGGTCGCTTCCAACCCAAACCAGTCTATGCTTCTGTTTGATGACTCTATGACATGCAATGAAGAATGCCAGTGGGTGCAGGCGGCCCCCTTCCTCAGCTGAGATAGTCCCTCACCCAGCACACTCCAGTTAGGAAGCCTGCGTAGAGGATTGGGGAGCAGTGATTTTGGTTGTCCGCAGGGGAAGGAGCTGTCCTGAGCTCCTCTTTGTTTCTGGAGGTGTGCTCTAGGTAGGGCTGGGCTACGCCACTAAACCTTTCCAGTGCTGTAAACACCCCCACAAGCTCCCCTGGAGAAGACAAACATGCCTTTCCCAACACACCTAGGCACACCAACACACACGTAACTGCCACAGCACACGCACGAGGAGGCGAGGAACGCACAGAATCACGAGCGCCCGCGTGTGTGCAGGGTTGCAAAGGAGCACACTGAACACAGGCACACACACACACACAACCCCCTCTCCCCTCGCCCCATCGAGGAGGCCAGAGGGGAGTGGTGAGCGCCCCGGCCCCGCGGACGGACGGACGCACAGAAAGCACAGGAGCCACAGACGGACACGCGCCCCCGCGGCCCACATACAGGTGGCTGCTGCGCGGCTCCCACATCGACATGTGGTGTCTCCTTCGCCTGTCTCTTCTGGGGAGGAAAAACAAATGGGTTCAATCCCCCCTTCACCCTTCCTTCCACTCGTCTGGGCAATGCAAAGAAGTGAGTTGCCCCCCGCCAACCCCGCCGCGACTCCAGGCACTTGGCATGTCCGGAACGCTGGAGGGTGGCAGTCAGCAGTGAACACCCTGCATGAACATGTTCACACATCAGCAGCGAGCTGCCTGCTGGGCTGCCCGTGCTCACGCTCTGCGACATCCTGTTTTGTGGTGGTCACAGAGCCTTCCCGGCACCAGCCAGCCATGCGGCAGTGGCATGGGGAGAGCGGTGCAGGCTGCACCCCCTCAAAAGCCCTGGTACATCCTTGGATATTGAACAACTCTTTCAAACTGCTCCAAATGCATTTCTCCCGAGCAACAAGTGGCAACTGGAAAGGGGAACTGACGTGTCAGGCCAGCCCTGAGGTGCTCAGGGTTGACCCTGCCCTGACACTGCAGAGGGGAAGGTGAAGCTCTCCATACTCCAAAGCTCCTGTCACTTGAGGAGCATGGACACAGAAAAGCTTAACAGGGCTCGCAGGGCCCTTCACCCCCACCCACTTCAGGCAGCTGGGGAGACTCAAGGCTTTATCCTTTATATCAGCACAGAAAAGATTCAGCTCCAAGCAAACAGCCAGGAGCGTATGCAAACGTGTGTGCAGTGATTTACGGGGCGTTTTTGCAAATGCCACGTGTGCGTGCGCAGGACGCGCAAGCAAATACGCTCCAACGGCACGGGACCAAGCGCCCGCGCGCCCACAGTGCTCAAGCAGGTGCAATGGGGTGCACCTCACCACGATACCCTCAGCCCCTCGGTGAGTCACGCCGGTGATTGTCTCCTTACGTGGCACGGGAGCAAATCCAGCACTACGCTGGAGGTAGAGCGCGAGCCGCAGGCGTCCCGAGCCTTCAAAGGCATCCACGCGCCACGTTAGGCACCGAGCACATGACGGCACCCGCATGCGTCCATCTGGCCACCCACTCATCAAACAGCCCCAAGCCATCTGCACCACCGGCGCCCGTGTACCAATACAATACTCCGATCCGGCACCGCAGCCGCCCACGCCAGCCTGCCCACGCGGGAGCACTTAGCCACGAGCACCAGCGGACCTCTCCGCGGGCAGAAATGCATGTACCAAACCTGCCTTAGAAATGGAGCCATCTGTGTTCCGTGCACACCCAAATGCAGAGAGCAGCTCGCCGCTCTGAGTTTCTGACAGCCCTTCGGTAGTTTGTCCCTTGCCGCGATGTCCCCACCATCCCTCCCCAGCTGCTGGCATCAGCGTGCGACCACCAAAACCACATAGGTCAGCCCCACGGCACAGCGCTCCCCTTCCCTGCCCCTGATGCTATCCACCCTGATGAGACGGAGGAGCTGGAAAAAAGATCTGCAAGTATCAATATGCCCCGTTTCATTGCCACTGGAAGAACAACAAAAGGAGATCTGTTTTCTTAACCAGCTACATCCGACAAAAAACACTCGAGCAGGGTTGGGCAGTGTGGGCAAGTCCATCTCCTCCTCTTCGTCTCTCCTATCTAACCATTCTCCAGCCTCTTCTGCAGCACAAATCTCTCTATTCCCTCACTTTAGCCAACACATTTCCACCAGTAGCCAGAGATGGTCACAACACAAACTCTGCCATAAACTCCCCCAGTACGTGGCCAGGCACAGATTTCATATGCACATTCCACCCCCCCCAAACCTGGGTGATATCTGCAGCTGCTGGGAGACTAGGCAGGGCTTATAAGTCTCCCCAGCTCCTGCTGCCTCTAAACCCACTGGTGATGCCTGCAGGATGGGGGGCCTTTGTATCCCGTTGCTTCCAAGCCAGGGAGGGGGCCATTCCCAATGCTGCCTCTGACATCCCACCTCCAAAATCAGGGCTCATCAGAAGGCAGCAGTTTTTCTCAGAAAATCTGCAAGAGATTCAGCCATGTACGAGCTTGGCTGGCTTTCAAAGCATAACAAAACCTGAAATTCCCTGAGAAGGAAGTCTATAAAAAAAAAAAAAAGAAAGAAAGAAAAAAAATAATCCTTTCAGTCGTACTGAAATGTACAGTTTCGGGAAACAAATCAAAACCTCTCGTTCCAATGTTGACTTTGAAAGTTTTATGTGATTTAGACCATATGACACTGCAAAATAAAGGGAAAAAAAGATGTCTAGAAAGGAAAAAACAGAATTTTCTTCTGCTGAAACACAGAGACAAGACTCCTTAACATCATGCCAGGGGTTTGTGTGGTTTGGGGCATTTTTTTTTCATGCCCAAATCAAATTTCTGTACAATCAAACACTGGTTTCGCAAATCTGCTCCATCTCTCCTAACTGCATTTGCTACCAAGGAAGGAGCCCGGGGGAGATTTGTGACACCGCTTTTCTTCTCCTCCAGTCCTGGCTGCTCTCCCGCAGCAATGCTACAAAGAAACGCTCCCCAGGAACAAATATCACCCCTTCTCAAGAAAAACTTAAGATACCTGTGACCTCCCCCAGCATTCTGCCCCACCCTTAGCAGCAGCCCTGAGTGTTTAAGCTGTACATTTGGGGCAGAAAAACCCTCTTTTTAGTGGATTTCTGCCATTTCCAAGCACTGGGGCTGCTGCTTGGTTCAGGAGTGGGCAACCCCAGGTCCTGGTCCTCACCCTGAAACCCCTCCGAAAGCACCGCTGCTCACGGGGACCACGTTCCTAAATCTCCATCTATCCTCTGGAAGACGCCTAGAGAGGGAATCACTTCGCGCAGGGACCCTTTTTTTTTTGTGGCAGCTCCACGACCAGCCATTCCAAGCTCCACTTCAGCTCCTCGCCCTGCTGAGAAGCCTGTCTGGGCTCATGGGAAGCACTGGGGGAGCAGTGTAGGGGTGTCACTCACTCGATAGCAGGCATGTTTGGGGCAGACATGGGGCTGACTTCTTTGGCTTTCTGAAGGGCGTGCTTCTGGTTAAAGGCCTCCTCTTCCTCCTGCTCGTCCTGCAGAGGAAAGAGGGGAGTTGCTTAGCAGGATGTTGGGGTTTCAAGGGAAAGGTGCATCTATTGGAGGCAGTGAGGGATGCATGGGGCTACCTCAGATACAAAGGCGTGCAGGAGAAAAGGGGAGCAGGCACCTGTATTTCTAGGGACAGCCTTTATTTTATTATGGAGATGCAACTTCCCCGCTACGCCAGATCTTAGTGAAGGCGTCGGCGCTACTTAAATAAGTGAACCCAGCCCACTCCAGCCAAGAACCGGGCTGTGTGTGCTAGAACAGCCCCAGACGGCACAGATCAACTCAGCCCTCCCTTCCTCACAGCCACAGGGGCGAGACAGGCATCCCCTCCATGGAGTGGGAGGCAAGGCATCCAAGAACGAACCCGGCCGAGATCGTAGCGCTTTAATGAGTATGGCTGTGTCTCCGGAGCAAAAACACAAATGTCATTAGGAATCATTAGTGTGTATTCAGCCTTTTGAAAAACTCAGCGCTCCCTCAATTGATGCAGCTGGTACCCAGCGGGGATGTCCCACCCCTCTCACCCCAGCAGCAGCCGGCAGCCCCTGGAAGTGCCACCTGCACTCATTGTGGGAGGACGGGGACCACCGCACACACCCCTCGGGCATAGGAACACCATGCCCCGTTTTGTTTCCCGCTAAGGGATCAGATTTACACCAGCATGGAAGCCTCTCAGTAAACCCCAAGGACCTGAGTAACAGGTGGAAGCTCTTCCAAAGAAACCCCAAAACCAACCATTGCAGGATCGCTGGTCCCCTCTGAAGGGTAGCAACGACCTTTGCAGCTCTCGCCTACTCACCGTTATCCAGATGGTGTCCCAATATTTTAGCATTACCCAAATATTTCCCGGTACGGTCTTAAAAATAAGCTGAGCCAAATAACCTTCTCAAGCACCATCCCAAATTGCATCCTAAATCACATCCACTGCCCTGTGGGCACATGGGGAATAAATACTGACATCACTAGGAAGCGCTTCCCGCTTCGCATCTCCAGAGTGCTCGGGCAAATAAGTGTCCCCGTATCAGACAGAGGAGGGTTATTATCTCAGTCTGACTGGAGGCAAATGGAACTGGGGAGCTCAAATGGAGAAACAATTAAGCCACACTTGATGGAAAGTGGGGGTGCTCCTGGAGAGACGTGAGACCAGCAGGTTTAAGTACTTTCCTGAATCAAAGTCTAACTGGTTTTGCCCAGCAATATGGGGTTGTTTTTCATAGGAACACTCGACTTACTCTCCTGGAAGAAGAGCCCCCATTTCCAATTTGACCTGACCTCTTTCTTAAGGTAAACTGAGCTAAGGGACAAGGTGGCCCCAGCTCTAGAGTAGGACAGTCACAGGCGGGGTGCCCAGTGCCTTTCCTGCTTGCCCCATCCTTCGTTATCTTCACACCAGCAATGAGAAGTGAGAGGCGCAACCTGGACTTACCTTGGTGAGCTCCTGAGCGTTGGCCAGGTTGTCCACTGCAATGGCCAAGAAGACATTCAGCAGAGTATCTGAAAGCAGCTAAGGATGCACAAGGCACGCATTAAAGACAGGGGTGTCTGCAGCCACCAAGGGAAGGTGGCCTTGACAGCTCCTCAGTGAGAAGCTGCCAAAGGGACAAACTTCTCACCCACCCCTTTATATATAGCCCTCAGTGCATCTCCAGACAGCTCTTTCTCTGTATTTGGGATATCTAGGGCTGCCACACGTGTGATAGGTCTCCCTGAAGTGGGAGGCAAGGAAGGAGCAGCGGGTGGGGAAGGGGATGCCCCTAGAGAGGCAGATGAGATGGGGTTGTCTCCGCCAAAAGCACAGTAGCCATGTGGATACAGTTTCCAAACAAGGTGAGGACGATGAAATAGATGGAGGACCACATGCCCGAGCGAACACCTCCCTGGGAGCGGATGCCGTTGTACATCACCTCGTTCCAGTCCTCACCTGTCAGGATCTGCAGGAAAGCAAGCCAGCAGGTCTGTCACCCGCACCTTCTCCTCATCATCTGGACAGCCCCCTCCACCTCTCCCACCATTGTGCAAGGGCCGAGCACGGAGACCTTGTGCAGTGGATAACCCAGCTCTACAACTTCAGCCCTCAAGGAACATGACGTTGGTCACTGCTGAGGATTTCGGTCTCCTCAGAAGAGTTTTGAATCTCTTCCACTTTGTGTTACGGAAGATGGAAGAGTTTTCATCTCTTGCCGTCCACTTTGTTATACAGGAGGAGAGGGAAGAAGCAAATGGTCATAGAATCATAGAATGGTTTGGGCTGGAAGAGACCTCTAAAGGTCATCTAGTTCAACTCTCCTGTAGTAAGCAGGGAATCCTAAAGTGATATCCTAACATAATGGAGAACTCCTTTGGTTTAAAGAGCCCCTTCCAGCCAGGGGCGAGCGAGCAGAGAGTTCAAAGTCCCTTTGGTTATGTCCCCTTGCAGCCCAGATCCTACCTGGAACACTGTCATGATGGCTGCAGGGAAAGTGTCAAAGTTGGCTGATGGTGTCCCATCGATGAAGTTAAACCTGGAAGCAGAACCAGCAGGACATAAATGGGCTGAAGTACCAAGGTCGTTATACCCCTGATGGCTGTGCTATCAGCCCTCTTGTGCTTAAAAGGACCTTTCCCCACTTTAAAGAAGGTCTCCTGACCATTTGGTGCCAGAACCCAAAAGATGCCCTGGCCAGAAGGACTCAGAGCCCAGAGGCTCCTCCTGCCTGAGCAGGGACTTCAGAATAGGAGAGGCACCACTGTTAGCAGCAGGCTAAGGTGCAAGGCTAATGTGTTCCCAGGCACCTAAAAGGGCTTTAAAACCAAGAAATTCCTTTTCCCAGACTTAAAACAACCTACCTGCCTCCAAACAGCTGCATTCCCAGCAGGGCAAAGACTACAATGAAGAGGAAGAGGAGGAAGAGCAGGCTGATAATAGACTTCATGGAGCTCATCAGCGATACCACCAAATTCCTCAGGGATGCCCAGTACCTAGAAAACAGAGACTGCTGGAGAACTCACAGTGATACCACAGTGATATCACAGGAGCAACTGGATCTGGGCTGCAGCCACAGTCCAAGATGAAGGGTGGCAGGCACGGACAGTTGATACGTACTTGGTTATTTTAAATATTCGCAGGAGACGAAGGGCTCGTAGGACACTGATCCCAAAAGAGGTTCCTGGCCTGAAGATAGCCCAAACCACTTCAAAGATGCTTCCCACTGTGACCTGAGAAGTAGACAGAGCCACGAATCAGAGACAGGCTCAGGATGGGCTGTTGCAGAAAATCGTCACGTGCCTAAAGACAAGGCACCCACCTCCCTGCCCAAGACCTGGTGCCTCGGTCTGGCAGGGGCAGGCTGTCCTGGCAGAAAGTGTTCCCCTGCCCACCACAACGGTCATCCTGTAATCCTCGTCCTTGGTGCCTTGCACTGCAGACACCTGCCGAACATCTCCCCCTTCACCCGCAGCATCTCTGGGGCCGCTTACCCCACAGTCGAAGCAGTTGAAGGAAGAATGGAAGTAAAGGCGTGGCCCCATCCCGTACATCTTTAATGACATCTCCAGGAGGAAGAGCCCGAGGAACAGGAACTCTGCATAGTCTGAAAGAGAAAAGCCAAATGTGCTACCCTTGGGGCACCAAGCTGTGAGGAGCATCCTGCATATTTCCACCCATAGTACATCGCAGAGTTAGGACAAGTCGAGGACTACACTGGTTCCCCCAGCTTTCAGGGTTTGGAATGAAAGAAGCTCGTCTGTGAGGACATAAACTGTACAGAACAGTGCACCAATCCCATGAGTTAATCTTTCAGGGTAGGTGCACCAGGGAAGACCACAGATGGCCGGCATGGAGCAGAGCAGCTCTTCAGCATTAAATGACAGTGGTTGAGATGTTTGCAAAGACACTAACCACACAATACTGGAGGGGAATATTAACAACCTGAATTTAAATCATTGCATGGCTGGAACCTGGCCAGGGAAACTGAGCCAAGAGCCAGCCAAAAGCTTCTCCAGCTTTTTCATGAACATTAGCAGGCAAGAGTCTGGCTCTTCACCTTGTCCAAAAGATGCTTCTCACCATTACCAGCTACCGTAGCATGCCATGGCGTGCTGGGATCTCAGCAGGCCTGAGCGTGCTAACGCAGATTTGGGCAGGCCCAGTGCTTGACAGGGATATTTTCAAGGTAAGAACAAGACGGCTAAGAAAGCAGCACCGTCTCTACGGTGGCATCTCAACATTAACACATGGCTGCCATGGGGTTGACCACGCTGCTCTGCAGTTAGCACCGTGCTAGAATAGACACAGGGGTACTGCCTTCGAGGCCTGACCTTGCACTACCGCCCGTGGTGGGGGCAGGGGGATGCTCCACTAACTGGTTTCAAGCTCGGTATCTCCATGCCGTGCTCTGCACCAAAACATTAACCAGGGTGTTCTGCCATGGCCAGCCCCATCCCTGCAAGCTCATGTTTCTCCAGCAATTGCTTGTGGACATTCAAAGATGGATCTCCAGAAAGCCTTCCATCGGTGCTGTTGCCAATTTTAGGATAAACACAACCGAGACCTGAAGTCTGTTTCTCCCTCCTGACAAACACATTAGACTTGAAGGGCATGAGGCCAGTAGAACTCCTCCACGGGGCTGAGACAGTCATCAGTGACTGAAGGGCAAAGCTGAACTAAATGGCTGTACATGATCCTTTGTTATCAACAGGGGACCTAGTTCAGGTTATGCCTCACCCAGCTCCACACCAGCATGACTTTGGTGGGATGCATCCCTACATGCCCTGAGGCAAGGAGCCAGGACAGGCGGCAACCTCCAGCAGCTGGAAGTAAGAAGGTTGCGGGAGGTTTTTCCTGCTCCCTGCAGTGCTCTCACACCTACACGAAGCCCAGGGACTCACAGAGGAAGTGGGTGAGCCAGGCTGGCTGGTTGTGATGGACGATGGCCACGCAGGCAGTGTTGAGAGCCACCAGGCTCAAGACGATCCAGTAGAAAACCTGGGATTTCACCATGTGGCGAACGGAAATGCGCAGGAGTCGCTCCTTGTGCCGTAAGTAGGAGGCACCGTCCACTCTGGCGCCTTTGAGGCCAGAGTGACTCAAAGGGTTACCTAAGGGAAAAAGAGAGGGGAGAAGGAGTTGGGTGACTCCGGTCAAGATAAGAAGAGGAGTTGGGTGCTCCAGCCTTCCCTGAAACATGAGACAGCACAGACTGCTCACAGACACTGCTCGTATGGGACACGAGTTATCCGGATAGCTTTTACACGGCACAGAGAGTAGCAGGTGGTTTGGCCCCCATGCTGCCAAACTAGCGGAGATGGCTGATCAGCAAGTCTCCATGTTACGGGTGCAACCCTGGTAACTCAAAAAGCAGGCAGAGTTTTTGGGGAAGCAAGCTCCAAACTGCACTGACCCAAGGTTGGATGAAGAGGTCTTCTCTGCGCCAGTCTCCGCTCGCCTACAGAGGAGATATCAACACAGTGCTCGTCACTTGAGTCACGGTTCATGGCGTCCGTCCGGTTCCTTTTGATGGTGGCTCGCCTGAGCACTGGGAATGGAAGAAGAATGGGTGTTGAAGCCACAGTGGCTCAACTCTAACAGCAGCCAGCTCATTGGACTAGGATCTGCTGTTCAGGACTTGCTAACTCAAGTCTGGTACCAGGATGGAGATATCCAGATGACCCTAGTCCAGAGCTATCTCCTATGGGCCCAGACATCTCCTGGTCTCCAAATCCTCTCAGGGGTCATGCTGTCAATCCGCCTCTTCACACCCCTCTCTTGGGCTGCAGACCACACTGGGGCATCCCCAGACCTCCCATCACAGCTGGAGGGTTTCAGCCTCCAACTACAGGCAGGCAGAAGAAAGGGTAGGCAGATTTCAGACAGAGCATTTCTTGTCTTACCTTCTAAGGCTGAGGTCCCAGAATTTTTGTTCTCTTCAGCCAGCATGACTTCCTCTACGCAAAACACACAGTTCAGCATCAGGAGACAAGACACCGTTGTCTGAACACATCACACCTCACTGCTTTGTCCCTAAGCACTTTGTCCAGCCTAGGAGTGGCTACTCTAGGTTGAAACCTCCTGGCAAGTATCAGCTAAAAGTGTCCAAAAGCAAATTCTGGAGGGTGGCACGTAGCAACTACCACACATCGCACCAGAAAGAAAAATGACTTGTAGTCAACTCTTCTTCCTCCACTGTTATTAACCTCACTAAAGAAGTTGAACATCGTAGACAGGCCTGGAGCTCAACATTCCAACCCAGGGCCAAAGCTGAGTCAGGGGATCACGGATCATTTCAAGATAGACATTTTTTTCCAAGTCCGAACACTAGATGAAAATGTAATCTTCCCTTCTTGGAGCTAAATACCTGATCCCATGAGGGAAGAGCAAGGACACAGGCTGTGGCAGTTTGGGGAACCAGCACCCACGGGCTGTTGTGCCTTGCTAGGCATCAGCAATAAGCATGGAAAACTCCGTCATCCCCAGCCCTTGCCCAGGTCCTGGAGTCCCCAAAGTGGAAACCAGTGAATGTATCCCCTCCAGACTGCTCCAGGAGCGGGTTCAGCTGGAAAGCCACTATCACCATTCATTGCTCTACTTTCCCATTGCCCACCACTGCAGGCAACTCCAGCAGATATCAATAGAAAGGAAGCCATTTCAGAGCAAAGCTCACAGTCATGAGGCTCATAGCCTCCTTTGAAGATGTAACATGTCTCATATTCAAAATATGACAGTTTCATGCCACAGAACGTGAGCAAGGTCCTTGCTTGCAGCCCAGCCAGATCATCACACCAGCTGGTGCCAAGCTCACCTATGCACCCCACGACACCATGGGAGCACCTCTGCAGCTTTGGGGTTGCACTGGATGATGCTCAGAGACTCCCTCCCATCCCTACCACTATGAATGACCAGCAGCCTGCAGTGCCCACCAGGCCCCCAGGAGCCTCCTTGGCCCACCAGCCTTTACCTGCTTTGTCTATCCAGGCCCGGTAGCCGTTGAGCTCCCGCTCAATCTGCTGCTGGCGCCGCAGCTTCATGAAGGCTCGGCGGTTCTCGACTCGCTCACGCTCTTTGGCAAACTCCCTGGGTAAGAGCAAAGGGGGCTGGTGAGAGCATGGTTAGGGGGGCAGACACCACAGGACTGGGAGGGGAAGCAAGGACTAAGGATGAGCATGAGCCAAGGGTTGCTGTGGAGACGCATGACCACGGCCAGAGGACGGGTGAATAATCAAGGAGGAGGAGAGGCGGCTTTGAAGAAGGAAAGGCACACTCACTTATGAGCAAAGCCCCTGCTTGGTTGTTCAGCCCTGCATGCCCTGGGTAGGGGCTGCTGCTGTCCAGGCAGGATGCTCCCAGCACCACCTGACTCCAGAATCAGTTCAGCTTCTGTGTGTCCCTTCAGAGAATAAGAACTGGGAACTGTGGGGAGGCAGCAAGGGGATGGAGGAGGACAGGTACTGTCCCACACCTTTACCTCCTCCTCTGAATCCTTTCCA
This sequence comes from Baryphthengus martii, assembly GCA_013396935.1. Lineage (NCBI taxonomy): Eukaryota > Metazoa > Chordata > Aves > Coraciiformes > Momotidae > Baryphthengus > Baryphthengus martii. The sequence continues at coordinate 310,186 of VWZK01001087.1, forward strand.
GCGTCTCCTTATTTTCCCAGGACTTTTGCCATCCTTGTTGTCCTTCTCTAGACATCAGTGTCTCACAAGAACTGTCCCAGTGTGATGACCAGTCCCGAGAAGGAGAACAGCTTGGTGCAGCTCTGCGGTGAGCAGGCAAGGCCATGTCAAAAGCAGAGCTAACACCATGTCCACTGCTGATGAGGTCCCAATTACCCATAGGGTGCAGAGGTACCAGCATTCCTGTGCTCGTGCGCACCCCTAAGGACACCCATGAACACACTCCTCAGTACGTAAGACACACGATTTCACGTATAGCCCATACACAACTAGGACTCTATACACCTTCTCAAGGGAGATTAAAACAGAAGACCATGCAAGGTCTGCTTTCTGGTTTACACACATCTGGGGCCATACGCAGAAGATCCACACAGGTTCTGCCCCCCCACCCTGTTCTGACGAAGCACCCAAAGCCCTAAGCATGTGTGCAAAGGCCATCACACACACACACAGAGAAATGAAAAAAATATTTGTCAGGAAACACACGGGTGGCAACACAGGCAACCTCCCACCCATGCCATGGATTATACGGAAGACAACACACCTTGATCTACTTCTAAGAGATCCCACACCCCGTGCTTGCACACACCATGGACCTGGGGCACCTCAACCCACAAGTTGTACTTCCATCCATGATCGTATCTGCACAAAGGGAGCATCCCTCACACCAGACATCTCCCAGAAAGCCCTTCCTTCCTTGAAACAACCTCAAGGGGAGACAATCTGCTGGCTGCAGCTCCCCGTCCTGCCCCTGAACCTCAGTGGCTGCAGAGCCCCAGCTGCACGGAGGAGCCCAGCCCATGCCCTCAGCCCCCTCCCAGTCCCAGGTTGCTCTGAGGGAAGTGTGATTGTGAAGAACAAACAGCCCCATTTTCTCTGCAAGACAAATGTCTCTCTCCCCAGAGACTAACAGCAATCTCCAGCCTCAAAAAGAAAAATAATAAATTAAAAAAAAAATAAATTCAAAAGAACTGAAAGAATTGGTCTGTCTGCTGCAGAGAGAGTTCAAGTGCATTACCCAAGCTGAGCTATTACACCCTTAATGCTGTGTGGGCTTTCGCATGTGTGTGCGCGCGTGTGTTTGTGTGAAAGGCCCTGAACGTTCCCTGCGTCTCTTGTTTAAGATCCCCAGACAATTCAAGCGTTTTTAATTCCACCCCAGGAAGGTGAAGTTTCCTGCCGCTCTGGCATTAAGCATCAAATGACTCTCCCCCTCCAGCACTGGCTTTCAGACTGAAATGAGACTTTCTACCCAGGGCAGGGAAGGGGGAGAGAACAAAAGGCAAGGAAGACAAAAGCAGCCTAAGGGGAAGGAAAGAGGGCGGGAGGAGACGGGGGAGAAGGAAGGGCCCCCCACAGCCAACAGCGAAATGCACTCTTGGTTTTGGGCATGCTGTGCCAAAACCCCTCCTCGCCTAGCTGGAGGAAAGGCAGGATCATTTTGGCTGTGCCATCATCCCTCACCAGACCTCTGTTAGTAAATTTGGGATGTCAAGAAATGAGAAGATGCCATTTACAGCCAGAATCAGTGGGGAAGTCACCTCATGCCCTCTGGTTTGGTCCACAGGTCCTCCCACGTGCGGAACACCTAATCCCATGCCGGCCAGCACCTTGGCAGAACTTTTGCCAGCAGGACCCTCCAGATATATTCTGTGATTGGAAGCACCTGGAAACCTTCCCCTGCTTTATGCTAGCTGGGAATCTGGCTCCTCTCTGCCACCTCTCTTGCCCATCCCTCTTGTCTTACAGCTCCTTCTCTGCTGAGGTCGGTATCTCCTTTTGCTGCATGACGAGAGAAGCCATCATCACGTGTACACAATGAAAACCAGTCACAAGGACCAGCTCAGCCTCAAATCGCCTTCTCCCAGAGGAGGGAACGGGAGCGTCTTTTCCAGTGGTCCCCTTGTTGAGCACCATTTTCCTCTTAACCAACTGTTTGCTCACAGAGCCCTAATTTGCCAGGAGCTGGTGCCACACACATCCAGGGACAAGGCCTGTCTCTGAGGGAGACGCTTCCCACACGCTTGATCCCTAATGGAGCTTAATTGCTTTTGTCCATTAGAAGGAAGAAGGGGTGGCAGAGAGGGGAGGGAAAAAAAGTTCAGCTCAACTTAATGAATTATTACATTTCAGAGAGACACGTTACCGAGCAGGGCAGCAGCGGGGGCTGGTGACATCTGAGAGTGGGTAGGCGATGCTGACAGATCAAGGATTGCTCAGAGCCAATTTGCAGCAGCGGGTAGAGATAATACTGTATGTGAGTGAGAACAGGGCCAGCGATGGTGACTGACAGCTGCTTGGGAAGGCTCCAAGTCGCAAGGCAGGGCGGCATCACTTCGCCCAGATATGGGTGCCTGCCTCCCATTGAAGGGCTCTGCTCCCCAGGGTGTTGAGGCTACATCACCAGGAATGGTCCAGTTTTGCCTTGCAAAGAGCCCGGGGCTTTGCTGCCCCATGGGGTCCCTGCAAGGAGGCTCAGAGGGCCCCATCAGAAAGCACAGTTCTCACTGGCCACACCTCTGCTTGTCCACCTGGGTCTTCTGGCCCCAAATCCCAACGCCTCCAGCATGAAAATATCTACCTGTGACAGCTAATCTCCACTCGTGCCGATCCTGTACCGTTGCAGCCCTTCCCCGCTCAGCCTGATAAAGCTGAAGGCATGCAGTGAACAATGGAGGTGAGCGCTGAAGGTCGCGGTAGCAGCTGGGGAGCAGTCTGCCATTTGTCCATCCGCACGCCAGGGCAAGACCCATCTGCACACCGTGCCCAGCCTGACGGGGCAGCTGGAGCACATATGGTTTCTGCTCCTCCTCTGCCTGCAAATTCTCCTCTACAGCCTTGGCCTTCCCCTCACACGCCCTGAGAACATCTCTGCTCCTAGCAGGAGACCTTAGGGGACACCACCACACTCAGCCACCTTTCTCCCTGGGCCCTCCACAATCTCGCTCACACCAGGGCAGCGAGGCTTTTACTACACCGCTGTGCTCTGCTCAAAGGACTGGAGAGCCTGGGGTCTGGTTTTAATGGCAGGAGAAACTATGTGGAAGCATCCAGCTTGAAAATGGGACCTCTTTTTTGAAAACAAACAAACCAACCAACTCCAAACCACCAAACATTCAAAGAGTAAAACAAAACAACACGAGAATACCAACAACTAAAAACCAGTTACAGAAAAAAAAAAAAAAAAACCAAACAACAAAAAAACAAACCCCACACAGATGCTGAAACCCACTCCTCTCCTGTTTGGAGCTTCTTTTGAGTCCAGAGCTGAAATATAGTGCTGATGACATCAATATTGTAGCTTCCATGCTTTGACACAAGCCAACTACCTTCAAACTCATCAGTTCATTGCCTTTTGCCAACAAACCAGTTCCAACAAACCAAACGTGTCTTAAAATGATACGAGGCAGCAGAAAGGACAGGAAGCAGAGAAATACTAGATTACGTGCTGAGGATGAGGCAGCAGTACCACACTGCTGTGAGAAAAAAACAAACATACGTAACAGGATGTATAACAAGGAACACCATCTGTAAGCCATCAGGTAATACCGTTGCTCTCCTCAGCACATGTGAGGTCTCGGCTCATGGCTCTGATTCAGGTTTGAGCACCACAATTTGACTAGAAACCACCTTCAACTCCAGGAGGGCGTCAGAGAAGGTTACGGGACAGAACTGACAACAGACGGTTTGGAAAATAAGGATGAGACAGTTGCAAACCAGGGGGATCAGATGGTATTTACCCAAGAGGTGTAAAGGAACTAAAGGAAGACTGCTGAACTAACTGTGGAGTCTGTAACCTGGCGCTTCAACTTAAACAGACGGTGGGAAGCAGGAGCAGCAGAACTGACACTGCAGACTTGAGCTTATCTCACTGAACTGACAGCAGGGTATCCAAAAGGTACCAAAACCTCTGCAGAGTGATGATGTGCTTCACAGGTCTGCTCTGAAAGAGGCAGCATTTTTTTGGAGAAGAGTGATTGCTTGATTTAAGCTCACTTGAATTATCAGAAGTCAAAGAAGATTCAATATCAGGCTGGATGGGGCTCTGAGCAATCTGCTCCTGTTGCAGACATCCCTGCTCACTGCAGGGGGCTGGACTGGATGGCCTTGAAAGGTCCCTTACAATCCAAAATGTTCTGCGATTCTGAAATTCCTTAACAACTTCCTGTCCCAAGAAAGTCTTCCCATTAAGTACAAGCTGGTGAAAAAGAATTAAAAAAAAATCCCAACAAAACCAGAAACACCCAACTCCTTGCATTCTCTTTTAGCAGTGGCCGTTATCTTTCGATCATCCCTGGGTACTTTGGTGAGAGTCACATCTTCACCACGGTGTAACAAAGTTGGAGGAAGGAGCGGAGTGTACAGCTGTGTGCACTTTTATGGAGCGCCGGCAGACACACGAGTTGGGGAACAAAAAGCTGACAAGCTGTTGGCCACATCAAATGGTAAAATGGGAAGGAGCTGGGAGATACCAGCCCTGAGATTAACCATTACGTCACTGTTCCATTTAAGAAGGGGCAGATGCTGCTGGTTACCTTCTATCTTGGAGAAAGTTTGTGATTGTGTACCTAGAGCTCTCCAAGGCTTTCAACATGGTTTCCCACAGCCTCTTCTTAGAGAAACTGAAGTGTTACTGTCTAGACAAGTGGTCCATGCAGTGGGTGGGGAACTGGCTGACAGGTCACACCCAGAGGGGGGTAGTAAACAGCTTTTTCCAACTGGCGACCTGTCACAAGTGGGGTCCCACAGAAATCAATATTGGGCCCAACACTGTTCAATATCGTAGGTGATCTGGATGACGGAATCAAGTGTACCCTGGTGAGATTGATTTGCTGATGATACCAAACTGAGTGAGGAAGTAGACACTTTGGAAGGGAGAGGCACTCTGCAGAAGACCTGGATGGGCTGGAAGAGTAGGTTAACAAGAACCTGGTGGAGTTCAACAAGGACAAGTGTAAGGTCTTGCATCTGGGAAAACATAATCCAGGGGTACAGCACAGGCTGGGATCTACCCAGCTTGAGAGTAGCTCTGTGGAAAGGGACCCAGGGGTCCTAGTGGACAATAGGCTCAGAACAATGTTGCAGCAGCGAAGAGAGACAACGGGATGCTGAGTTGCATTAACAAGGGCATCGCCAGCAGAGATAGGGAAGTCACTATCCCACTCTACTCAGCACTTGATTTGGTCCACACACCAGATTTGGTCCCCAGCATACAGGAAAAAAAAAAAATGTGGATGGACTGGAGAGGGGCTGGAGAAGGGCCACAAAGATGAACAAAGGACCAGGAAGCTGCTCTACAGGGAAAGGCTGAGAAATTGCGGTTTGTTCAGCCTTGAGAAAAGAAGGCTCGGGGGAGGCCTTATCACCGTGTTCCATTATTTAAAGGGTGGCCGCAAAGAAGATGGAGACTCCCTTTTTACAAACAGCCACACGAAAAAGATGAGGAATAGTGGGTACGAGTTTATCCTGGGGACATTCTAATAGGACACAAGAGGAAAATGAGAACAATCAACCATTGGAATACTCTCCCCAGAGAAGTGGTAGATTCCCCAACATTGGACACACTTAAGATTCAGCAGGACAGGGTGCTGGGCCATCTTGTCCAGACTGTGCTTTTGCCAAGAAAGGTTAGATCAGATGATCCTTGAGGTCACTTCCAACTTGGTCTTCTATGATTCTATGATTGATTTCAAACAGCTTTTACTATAGGTACTCACTGGTGTCTGTCACTTCTACCAGGTCCTAAAAGGGCTTGTATTACACAGGATTGATGTTGAACAGTGTGAACAATTCACAAAGACCTTGTCATGCCAGTTTACGTTGACACCCTACTATAAAAGGAGACATGAACAAAAATAGAGGCAGAAAAGGACAGGCAATGACAACATGAAGACACAGGGAGAAGGCAGCCCAAATAGGAAACTGTCTTCACAAGCAGGGAGAGGATAGAAGGGCTCCAGATAAGGAGCCACCAAAAGCAAAGTCAAGATTCCCAGCACTAAAAAGCTCCTTTTATAAGTTGGTCCCTCAAAGAGATATGGGCCATTGTGGCTCCACGTAGGGCCCAAAGGCAGCAGGGACAGGATTACCGCTGGCCAGCTGTGTTATGGGATCACTCAGGTCCAGGCTTTGGGCAGCTTGGAAAATGAAGTTCAAAAATTCAAGTAAGTGGTATTTGATGGAGACCCAGAGCAGCAATGGAGACACTGAAATGACTCAAAACAATGAGAAACTCAAGAGAACTCAGACTTTGCATCTGCTGATGCACAACCCACTTAACAGCAAGGACTTTAAATACCTCTCCTCTCCAGTAATCCCCATTTCTTGTTTACAATTAGCTTCAGTCAACAGGTTCTCATTCACCCAATAGCAGGTTCATTCATTGCTCAGGAACACGGCTGGGCTTCAGTTGTACCTTTCTGCAAAGCCTGCCCCTCACCAATGGACATCAGCAGCGATGCAGGTGCCCAGCCCGGCCTCTGCGTTTCAGGGTGGAATCAGCCCCTCTCCACACACTTCACACATGCTCTCCAAGAATAAGGAGGACTCCATGATCAAAGCGAGAAGAGCACACATGGATGCTTTATGTTCAGCTCTACCCTGCTACAACCTTTACTTAAAAAAAAACAAAAAAAAAAAAAAAAGAAAAAAACCAAACGAAAAAGACAGGTTTTCCAGGACACTCAGAGCAGCCAACAGTTTGGAGGGCTTATTGTTTTGAAGTAGAGCAAAATAAATGACAAAGAGGACAAATATCACCAGAAGAAGATAGCTACTGCCATACCAGTTATAGAATCTCAGTTCCACCATTTTTCCAAGGGTAACAATACTGAAGTTTGCATCTCTGTCCCCATTGCTCAGAGACACCTGTTGTTGGCAGTGTCACAGCAAAGGCAGCGATAGCACAGTCAACCCGTGCTGCAAGAAAGCTACAGAAGTGGCCAACGATCTGGTAGTCCCAGTAGCATAAGCAGAGGTGGAAGCTCTGGATTTTATTTCACTCTTATCAGGCAGGGCTGGTACAAGGAGCATAGCTTCACTGATTCAAGAGCCCCGGGCTTTGTTCGCAATCACTCCCACCAGCTCACGGAGCGCTGGGAAAATGTCACTCCTCCCGTTCCTTGCTATGCTCCAGTTTTTATCACAGACTGGTGGGGGTTGTATAGGACCTCTGGAGATCATCTGGTCCAACCTCCTTGCTCCAGCAGGATCACCCAGAGCAGGGGGCCCAGGACCATGTCCAGACGGGTTTCGAATCTCTCCAGAGAAGAAGAATCCACAACCTTTCTGGGAAGCCTGCTCCAAGCTCTGTCACCCTCACAGGAAAGAATTTTCTCCTCATGTTCAGACGGAACCTCCTGGGTTCCAGTTTGCGCCCCTTGCCCTGTCACTGGGCACCACTGGCAAGAGGCTAGCCTCATCCTCTTGACCCCCACACTTTAGATATTGCTCAGCACTTATCAGATCCCCTCTCATTCTTCTCCAGGCTAAAAAGTCTCAGGTCTCTCAGCCTTTCCTCAGCACAGAGATGCTCCAGTCCTTTCAGCATCTTCATTGCCCTGCAAGCAGAGAACAGTTTTACTGTCTCTCTTTGCAAGTGACAGCCATCTCTAGGTGAAAGGTGCACAGCCGGTATCACAGGTTGTTACAGAACGGAAAAAAAATAATAATAAAAAAAAATGACCAATTTTGAACATTTCATCACCTTAACTTCCCAGGGATGTCCAAGCACTCGATGCACAAATACAATGAATTCAGAACCAACCATCAAGTGTGAAACCCACAACGCAACTGCTAGATATGTCCCTCCACCACTGCAAAACAAACCAGCACCCCCGCACAATGCACCAAGAACGGATAATGCTACATGATTCATTTGGGACATCCTGCCTACTTCACCCAACAGGAGTGCCCAGTATCCCCTTGCAAGGACGTAGCTGGTCATGGAGGAACTGGGCACCTCCAAAACCACCCGCCAAGTCAAAGAGCTGCCAGCTACGGCCACACAATTGCTGTCATTAACCAGGATGACAGAAATTACGACAATCCGGAACAAGCAACTCCAAACGCTGAGCAACCTGCTCTAGTTGCAGATGTCCCCGCTCACCGCAGGAGGGCTGGATGAGATGACCTTCAGAGGTCCCTTCCAACCCAAACCAGTCTACGATTCTATGCAAAGCAAACTAAGAACAAACTATCTGCCGAGTGCTTTGTCAAGAGGATCAAAACCGAGCCTTTTTCACTCACAGCCCTCAGACAACGGACAGTCCATAGGGCTGATTTGCAAGGAGGCACAAATGAGAGCAAACCTGAAGCAGCTGAAACATGCTGGCAAATAATTTGCAGAGAAATCAAAGGGGAAAGTCACCGAGTTGTCTCTTTGTTGTGGACTTTTTTTTTAATCCTGTCTGGCTGGCTCTAAGAGGAGCTATTATTCCCCATCACATCGGGGGACACGGCGCACCAGACGCGCGCGCCTCTTGTCAGGCGGCTTGTTTATGAAGGGCTTGGAGGCCCTCTGCAGAAAGGTGGTACAGCACAGTAAGGCAGGGAGGCACTTATTGAATATGGATGCCCACCTGGCTGCTGAATAGAGATGAAGATCTCAAAGGCTCCTTTGCTTCACTCACATTCAGACACCACATCGATGACAAGAGCTTCCCCAGAACAAAGTGACAAGCGCGGCCATTTCGCACCAAGCGCGACCAACGTGCAGCCTGTGTAAGTGCTGGGAAGCATCACAGCCCCCCTCCTCATTACATCCATATCGCCATTCTAAAGTGGTTCCAACTAGTGAATCCCCGAACATGCAACTGGTGCAGCCTTTTTACGTCTCATCAGAGCAACTCCCTGAGATGCTACAACCATTGAAGAACTAAAAAAAGCCCTAACAATTATGCTTCCAAGCTCTCACACTTCCGAGGCAATGCATCTTGCCCATGTTTGTGGGCACCTTGCTATCCCTCACAAACTCCCCACGAGCCTTCCTGCATTGTGGCGACATATCTCCCTGCTTTCCCCTCCACAAACCACCTACCTCCAAGACATTAATCCTCTTCCTGGTGTTTTTGGCTTCAAACCACCTGATCCAGCTCGAATGCACAGGGTCCAGGTTTCGCATAGAGCCAGCAAAAAAAAAACAACAAAACAACACCCTCCTGCCTCCATTGTAAATGTACACTTGTGCCTTCAACGCCCTTATTATTAATTGCTATAAAACTTAATTTTATTCATCGTTTGTTATGCCTCAAAACAGGAGGGAAAAAAAGAATTCAAATTAAGCAAAGTGGAAAGATTTCAGAGATGGTACAGAAGGCTCCTGAAGGAGCTGAAGAAAACCCTCCGGAGACTCGTAACACAGTTCTAACCCAACCTGAAAGAAAGAAGATCTTAAGACAAAGAAATCTTGCCAAAATGATCCTTTAATTATAACATTAGTCGCTTCTTTCAAAGGCTTAGTGCAAGAGCTGGGGGTGGGGGGCAGAAAAGACTTAAAGGTAGAAAAGACTTAATATCACTAGGATGAGTGGAAGCAATTAGGAGGATTTAAATTACTCTCTTGTTTAGTACAAGGCAGATGGATTTCATTTTCCTTGCCATGGTGTTCATCATCTTCTGCCATCAGCTTCCAGAGGTCTTCTCCTTGGTAGATCCGAGGACCCAGCCTTCAGGTCAGGCAGCACCCCTCTTCCACTCTGCACCCACTCAGCTATTCCCACAGACCACAAATCCCAGTGATGATAGCAACTTTGTCACCCTGGAAAGGGGCTGGAAATACGAGACCAGATAGAGGAAAGGAGTCCACCAGGGCTACAGGTCTACTTCAACAGGAGGACAGATGCTGCTATGAATGGAGGAGGGCTTTACTTCAGGGGCTGAGGAAAAGGAAATGGAAAAGACCCAAAACACAGCCTGTCTGGTATCAGAAACTCCATACGGGTCCTCAACATTATACTTCCAAGCATCACTTGTTTCCTATCTTTGCTCTTTCACCTTCTTGCCAGGAGGGACAAAGCATCAGGACCTCTGCTGTGGCTAGGACAGGGGAGCTGTGACTGTTACTGAGATGGCACTACTCCTGTCACAGCACTGTGCGTGCCACAGGCAGCGGGGACCGGTCAAGACATCTCTCGTCCGGCCTCTGCTGCTCTGGAGATGCAGCAGGAACACACAGATGCAAACTGTCCTACACGAGAAACAACTCAACAAAAGGAAATATCCATTTCACAAAGATGGGAGAGCAAAACCTCCAGTCTGGGGCATGGGCGACTTTTGCATCCCCCTGACTCAAAGACGCCCAACCGCAGGGCACTGCCCACCACGAGCCGTCAGCCCAGGAGTGGGAAGAGGTCCCATCCACCTCTCCTAGTCATCCCCCAGCAGAGATGGCTGCAGCACGATATCCTCTCTCTGCACTCCAGCGGTCCTCCCTGGGAAGAGGTGCAGAGCTGTGGGCGCACCCTGCCCCATCGCCGCAGGGTGCTGGATGACACCAACCTGAAGCCAAAGGACAGCAGCAGGCAACACTTGACATGAGGCTCCGCATCCTCCCAAACTCGCAAATCCACCAGTTGCCACGTGGCAGAAAACAGGGTGTTTCAGCTGATGCTCCATCCTCGCTCGCTCCCACTAACTCTCTTCTGCCAGGATTATTTCGGTAGCTTGTGTGGCTTTAAAAGCTGAGCAGTCACATCTCTTTGGGCTTCATACCTGCTCTCAAAGAGGAACAGGGCCAATTCTTTTTTTTTTCCCCTCTTCTTTCCTGCTTTCAGTTAGAATTAATTGATCCATAATTGCACCCATAGAGGGGGAAAGTTAATAGACACAGTAATAAATGCCAAAGCCCCAGAAGAACTGGCTCTCCAAGCCCCTGCCTGGAGCGACTCCATCTCCTCTTAATAGCGTTGCACGCAATTCCAGTGCATGTGTGCATGTTAGTATTTGGAGAGAAAAATCGAGGAGTCTCAGTATGATGGAAATCATTTCTTTTCCTCTCCCACATACTTTGTGCTGAGGAGCAGATGGATCCAGGCTGTTTACATCACGGAGGTCATGCCTCAGCTTAACAGTTGGGGAACTGACTGTTGGGAGAGATGCGCATCGCAACCAGAAGATTGCTAAATCTGGGCTCCGGCAAACTTCTGATGGTAGCGAGTTAAACATACAAATGTCCTCCTGCAGCCTCTTCACATTCAGGACCCGCCTCGGGTGTTCGATTGTTTTCCCCAAAGAAAACCGCTGCCGACACAAAGCGAGGGCAGAGAGGCAGCTCTGCAGCAGCTTGCGAGTGTGAACTTGGAGAAGAAGGCTGGAAATCCCGAGCGGACCTCGTTATTCGCCGGTGCAGATGGTGTAGTTTGCAAGCGAAGTGGCTCCAGCTTTCTGCAAGCAGACTACCAGGGCTCGCCGCTCACTGCTGCGCCCTGAGCTAACAGAGAGACGGCGATTTCAGCTCGCTGGGCACGGCTGCTTCTCTTCCCCCAAAAGCAATGTCATAATGCTGGCGAAAGGTTTTCTTCGTGTACAGGGATTTCTACGGAGCTCATCCGCAAAGTGACCTCCTCCCAGCTCAGCCCAGCTGCAGGGCATACAGGAGGATCCAGCCAGAACCATGCTCATCCAGCTGAGAGGCTGCGGAATGCAAAGGCCACCCTTCCCCTCCTGCAGCAAAGCCAAGTACTCTCTATCAGCACAAGAGGATCATGAGAAGCGTTCAAAACAATAAAAACCAAGCAAGCGAAGCAAGGAACAAAGCCCTTCTTGTTGCACTCAATGACACGCATTGTTTGCGAGCAGAGGTACCTTCTCCTGCCTTGCGTTGGATGTCTCCATGGCTCTAACAAGAGGATGCATCACTACCACCAAGATCCTGCATCCACCAAGCCACAGAGGATGTCCGTGGCCACGGCCAGGGAGGAGACCATGTGTGGCGGCCTTGCCATCGGGTGGCAGAGCCCAGCTCACTGTCTCCACTCACCTCACTCAGCCCTCCAGGGAGCTGAGCAGTCATGCTTTTCCTTAGGTATCTGGCACGCCACGAGAGCATCTCCATTGCCAATTAGGCCACCCACCCACTTGCATCCTTCCCTGATACAAACCCTATTAGCGATAAACAAACAGTGGAAATGCCAGCCGGTGCCTGGGAAGAGCCCTAGACAACGGCATACAATTCAGAGGGCGCAGGAACAGCTGCCTCATGCAGTCCTAGACTCATAGAAAGTTAGGGGTTGGAAGGGACCTCTAGAGATCATCTAGTCCAACCTCCCTACCAGAGCAGGATCACCCAGGGCAGGCCACACAGGAACAGATCCAGAAGGGTTTGGAAAGTCTCCAGAGAAGGAGACTCCACAACCTCTCTGGGCAGCCTGTTCCAGGCTCCGGCACCTTCACAGGAAAGAAGTTTCTCCTCATGGTGAGGTGGAACCTCCTGTGTTCTAGCCTATACACGTTATTCCTTGTCTTATTATCAGGCACCACAGAGACTAGCCCCTTCCACTTGACACCACCCCTCAGATATTTATAGACATGAGTAAGATTCCCTCTCAGTCTTCTCCACACTAAACAGCCCCAGTTCTCTCAACCTTTCCTCATGGGAGAGATGTTCAAGTCCCTTAATCATCCTTGTAGCCTCTGTTGGACTCTCTCCAGTAGATCCCTGTTTCTCTTGAACTGAGGAGACCAAAACTGGATGCAGTACTCCAGTTGTGGTGTCACCAGGGCAGAGTAGAGGGGGATGGGAACCTCCCTAGACCTGCTGCACAGTTTTCTTAATACACCCCTGAAGATCATTTGCCCTCCTGGCCACAAGGGCACATTGCTGTTACATGGAGAACTTACTGTCCGCTAGGACTCCAAAGTCTTTCTCCATGGAGCTGCTTCCCAGCAGGAGGACCCCTAATGTATACTGGTCCTGATGCAGGCAAGAACCAAGCACGGACCAGAGCATGGGCTGGGCATCCCACTAGCCACCCCGTGGTCCTCCAGCCAGTGGCTAGCTTGCAGGCCAGAGCAGTGCTACCTTGTTGTGTCTTTGCTCAGCATCACACCAGCACCAAAGGCCTCGGCGTCCACACAACACACTGCATTGGCACAATTCAACACCATGTCAAAGGTTTTTCCAGTTGCCTAGCTCTGAGCTTCCTAACTTTACTTCTCTAGGCTTTTGTAGCAAAGCCCCTGCTTGACTCTGATGGTCAGCTGGACTTGACTCAAATCCCCAAGTGAGATCTGGCATAAGATATGCAAAAGCCACTCAAAACTGCCTGGACGTGTTCATTCTGTCTAAGAGCTCCCTCCCCACAAGGTAGTGTGAAGTCCTTCCTGCCATTTGTCCCCAGAGCCCCTGGACTAAGTCAGACTCCAGACTGAGAGCTAGAGAAATTCAGCCCACCACCAGACCCTGAGGGCCAGCCTGCCACTCCAGAAGCCTTCCTGAAACCACCACCATTACACGTGAACTCATGGGGACACTCAGGACAGCGACAAAGATGACGAGAGCCAGTCTTTACACAGATCTCTGTATCTAAGGGCTTTCCGGTTCGTCAAATCAGTGCAATGGTGGGTTTTTTTTTGTTTGTCACGATGGGGAACTGGAAAAAAAATGACCTGCTGCTGGGCACGGGGTCCTTGCTGCCACCTGCAGCAAGGGCAGAGTAGCCCACCTCTCCCTTCCAGCGCAGACGAGGGTATGCTTTCCCCATGCACCAACCCCTGCCAGCGGTTGAGGGTGTGCTGATGCAAACACGGCTCATTGTCATGGAGACAAGAAGCCTTTCTCTCTCCAAACCCAGCATAAAGGCTTGGATTAAAACCTCCTTTCCCCTGGGAGAAGCAGAACCGTAACAGTTGAGTTCTCTGTACATCTCCGGCTTGTCCACATGCGCTCCAGGCACCCCCACCCTCACCAGTGTGCATCCCCCACTGGCACCGGGCACGTCTTCCCAACCATGGTCCACACAGCACGGAGGTGCTCCACATCTCTCCCCAAACCAGCCCAACCCATGCCCACCACACTCCATCAGCCAGCAAATGCACACCTCATAACAAACACATTCCAGACTCAAGTACCATAAGGCCTCCCCCGTTTCTCTCCTCCATCAGGTCCTAAGCAGCCAGAAGATCAACATTGACCATTTCTCACAGGCGACCAAAGCCACACAAGGTGAAACAACAAGAAAGCATCTTTAAGGCTGCCCCTTTCCCAGCTCCTCAGGGAGCGATGGAGCTAAGCAGAGCTGGGAAGCAATCCCTTGCTGTGGGGCAGGCAGGCATGGAGGGAACCACTTACTGGGCTCCTGGGGGCCATGGCAGCACCAGGAGCCAACCTTTGGGTGTAGAGACACGCGATGGTGGTGGCTCAGAGGGGAAGGACAGTATCTTGCTTACCCTGACAGCACTCCCAGGACAAGGTTGAGGACAAAGAAGGATCCAATGATGATGAGGGGGATGAAGTACAGCCAGTTCCAGGTGGCTCCTAAGGCATCGTTGGTCTGGAGAGGAAAGAAAAAAACAAAACACCAAAACACGTGACATTATCTCCAACACCAGCACCTTGGGCAGAGGGAGGGTGGTGATTCTCCCTCCAAGGCTCCTCAAGGTGATGTGGCCAAGCCTAGATGGCCACGGGGTGCTGCCTGGGCAGGTATCCCTGCAGGGAAGCTCCCAGCCAGCTGATACCCCTCAGCATGTCCCTGCCCATGGCAGTGGGGTTGCAACTAGATGGATCTTTTAGGTCCCTTCCAATCCAAACCATTCTACGATCCTCTCCTCCATGGTCTCCAGCCCTCATTGGGCAGGACCGCTTTCCTCTGGCTCCTACTACCCTTAAAGGGATGCAGAGGCTGTACGACAGTGGTATAGTCAGAGGAGCAGGACCCTGCAGCCCAAAATCAAGGTGCTGAGGGCACAGGGGTCACCCTGAGTTTGCCTGCTCCAGCAGCTTGATTCAGTTCTCCCCCATGCATCCCACTAAGATCCACCCGCAGCAGCAGAGCTTGCTGAGTACCGCATGGGTTAAAAAAAGAAGTATTTATAAGGTGTCTTAGGGCCAGGGAAAGCTGGTGGCTAAAGAAAAGACAGCTGACGCTTCTCTCACCATGCACGGTGGGAAAGACGCTGGCGTGGCCAAGCCCCACACCTTCAAACGGGTGTTCTACTGGTGGCATCATCTCCAATACCTTGGAGACACCCTCCTACCCTGGCTGCGTTCTCCCAGTCCTGAGGAGCTGAGAGCAGAGGGGAGCTCCAACTGCAGGGCAGAGCCCGACAGCTAAAAAGGCTGCTGGCAAGTCCTGCTTGACACCTCCAGACATGAACTCATTGAGGCTTTTAATAAAGCAGTGGCCCCTCTGTCCCTCGCAGCCACTTCCCAGGCCCCATTTGTCCTCTGGTGTCAGGCACGGCGCACGTGACGCCGGGCTGGAGGGTGATGCGACAGAACGTGACTGTCTGGGGGAGGTGGTATCAATCTTCTTGCAATGAAACGCTCTTTCTCTTTTCTCTCTCTCTCTCTTCCCCCCTCTCCCCGTGCTAATTAAGCCCTCGTCTTTGTCTGAGTCATTGGCACCACGTCGTCCAGTGCAGGAGCCGAGAGAAGGCTCTGTGAGGAGAGAGGGAGAGAGGAAGCCACCGTGCTGAGGTCTTCCTCTGGTGACCGAGGTGCAGGATTCTCAGCCAGATGTCCTCAGCACCCTGGTGCTGAGCCCAAGGCAGAAAGGGTGACACCAGCACATCCTGCTGCAGGCACAGACCACAGCACCGGGAGGAGGACGCTGTGGGCAGAGATTCCAATGACAAGGAGCGCCTGGCACGTGCAGCAATAAGGGCTTTGAGGTTGGACAAAACATCTGGAAAGACCCACTGCTCTCCTCCTCTGACACCAGGGAAACCACACGGACCTTCTCAAGGTCCTGCACCTTTCAAGAGCCCCAGTCCATCACCAGCCCCTCTCCTTGGGGCCACAGGAGAGACAAGCACAGTGAGGTGGGAACAATGCATGGGAATCCCATGCAGCCAACGCTTGTCACCACCGTGCAGGCACACCCAGGCCACGGTGCTCTGCTCTAACAGCACAATTTGCCATGGAATTCATCTTCAAGGCATCGTGGAACCCCTCAGCCTAAACTTGGCTGGGATTTAGCTCTCCACCAAGATGCCATTGGGTACCTGACACCCGTGCCAGGATTGCTCACCTTTGAAACTGGCTTCTGCCCAAAATCCACGGGTTTTCCCCAAGGTCCTTGGCACAGAGGAGGCAAAATGGATGAGCTCATTTCTTACAGGTGAAGATGACATCCTCCCCCAGGTCTAGGCCATCATCACCCCTTCTTTGGCCTTCTCCTCTCCAGCAATGCTCAGCAGGAGATGGAGTAGGAGATAGGGATGAGGATGAAGGAGCAGAGGACAATCTCCCCAGGGTTATCAGCCAGTGAAACCAGCAGCAGTGCCCAGATCACCTCTTCCCACTCCATTTTGTGGGCATGACAAAGCTGGTAGTACTGAGGTGCAGCCAGGCTGCCTGAGGCAGGGGCTTGGCTGCATCCTGATGGGATGGACTGTCTGTGATCCCTATGTCAATCCTGCATTTGAGTACTCAGCTTCCATGGGAGTAGAGGGAAAGGGGATTAGAGACAATTCAAGGTGGTTTAGAAGTTACTTATCCAGCACCACAAACAGCCAGCAGCTCCAGAAGATGAACTGCTGGGGCAGGGGAGGGGGACCTCTGGTCATGGACCCCACATATCCAAGGACATAGCGAGCTCAGGGATGGTCCCAGCCACCCAGGTCAATGCCAGCAGCCCCAGGAAGAGTCCTACTCCGAGCAGCCACACGGGTCCCCTTGGCTGGCGTCAGCTTTGCTGGGATCCCCAATGCTCCCTACAAAACCAAGAGCTGGTGATGCCCAGTCAAGCTGTGGCGACTTCAGCCTGTCAGCTGGTACCTGCTCAGCTGCTCCAACTGCCAAGATTTGCCCTCTTCATTCCCTAAGGAGCTGGAAGGGTCACTCCAGTACCCTTGCAGCACCCAGGCTGCAGAGATCCCAGTCAAGAGGTACAAGGGGCCTTGTTTAGGAAACACAAGGGGCTTGGCATTTCCCAGGCTCTGCATTTTCCACTGCTTCTCTAGTCTGGTGGAGAGCATGACCACAAAGCACTCAGTGCAGCAGGACATCCGTGCACAGAACAGCATCTGCCAAGGAAAGCAAAGGAACCACCATACCTGGCCATGTGTTCTGTCAATCCCAATGCTCTCACATACACACCCTACCCAGCTGGAGAGAGGACATGGACTGCCAGGGTCTCAAAGAGTTCCTGAGTCCAGATCCCCTCACGTCTCACAGTATCCCCCAGATTTTGTCAATTCTACCTTAAAAAAACCCTCACTGTTCACAATGGAAGGCTCCTCAAGAAGACACTCTAGTGGATGCTCTATTTTTCAGTCTAAATTTATTTGTGGTCATCTCAGAGACCACTTTGTTCTTTGGCCAGCATTGGCCTTTGGCTGAAATAGCTCTTCTCCTTCCCGTTTCCCATCCTGATGTATTTATAGATGACAATCACGGCCATCCCCAGCCCCCGTTTTGCTAGCCAAAACAAGGTCCCTCCAATTCCTTCTTGCATGACTGGCTCACTCTCCTTGTTTCATCAAGTAGCTCCTATCCTCTCCAGTTTAGGCTCAGTTCATCTTCCCTGGACACAGGAGACTTGAGCGAGCAATTCTGGTGGGTCCCACTCCATCCCTGCAAGACATGATGGTCCCTCCATCCTGTGCTCACTCACTCACTCCTCACCCCCTCCTCCTCCTTACAGCTCCTTCCCAATCAGCAAGACTTGGGCTCCTAGGAGATATCTTTCACTGTTCTTCAACAAGCACATGGCTTTCCATTTCTCACTGCATCCCACATCACTTCCTCCAGCCCTCAAACTCCTCCAGCCTGGGGTGGCAGCCTCCATCCCCCCAGCTCTGGGAAGCCAGCAACGCTAGAAGCAGGAAAGCCTGTCTGAGGGGACAGGTTCATCTCCAAGGAGCCCCACCAGTCACCACCAGCCACTATGTCCCCCTCAGCACCACCTAGCACCATCTTGACACTACTCACTCTCTTACCAGCCTCACAGAGCTCCTCTTCTCCTTCCTCTCTTCTCTGCTTCATTAATACTTCCCCAGAGGAAAAGCTTTACTACAAAGAGCAGCTCTACATGTTTCCAGGTCTCTGATGCCAGGTTAGCCTGGTGTGACCTACCTTTGGCAAACCCATGATTCATTTTTCCTCTTTTGCCTTCCAAATCTGTTCCGAAATGGCATGCGATCGAGGTCAGGCTTACAGTCCTATTCCTGCCTGCCTTACTTTCTTTCCCCTCCTCCCCCCGCTTTTAAATATAGGCATTGCATTCGCTATTCTCCAGTCAGATGGTGCCTCCCTCAACTCGACGGAGTTGTTAAAAATACTTGTTACCAGACCTGCCATTTCATGTGCCAGCTCCCTCCAAGCACAGGGAGAGGGGGTGGGGGGAAGCCATCCTGAGCACAGGGCTGATGGGTGCAATGGTCTCAGCGCTTGGCTTCCACTTCATGGTCATGTCCTCGTTCCCCCCATCAAGCCTTTTGTTGTCTCTGTCTTTGTGTTGACCAAAAGCCGGGGTGAAATATCCATCTGCGCCCAAATCTCCCCAGCCATTGCTTCGCCATGCCTTGTTTCCATCTGCAGAGGTGGGGAACCACTCACCGCCCTTTTGCGCATCCTTCATGTGGTCTGTGTCAGCTTTTGGTGGCTCCCATAGCACTTCCCAGATTCTTTGGCACCAAGATGTAGTTGTCTTGACCGAGCAGCCCCTTTTCCCGTCCCTTTGGGGCATCATTTCTTCTTAATATCCCTCCAAAGGCCACGGATCATCACCTTGGATCTATTGTGACTTCTTAAAGATTTTTTCCCCCCTTTCCTGAACGTATCAGGAGGTTATCACGTGCAGAAGTCAGGGTAGACACAGGGAGTTTAATCCCCAAATTACACAAACGCTGTAACTCTCTGAATGAAGAAATTCCTGGCTCCTGCTCCTGGCTCACCGTGCAGCAGACGAGGTCCCATTGCTCACCCAAAGCCCTCTGGGAAATAGAGGACCTGTCTGACCTTTGATATTTGCTGCTTCTTCCCTGTAAGATGACCACATTTTTGCTCTGCACCCCACCAGCCTAAACCACCCCCCCCAAAACTCTCCCATGGCCACCAAACCAAGAAACACATTTGCCACTGCCTCCATGCCTACCCAAGACACAAACACAACCAATTTGAGTTTGTTGGTGAAGACTAAAGAGCCACAGCTTCTCCAGGAGACTATGCACCCAAGGGTATTTCTCAGCCAAGGCAGACTCCCAGCTGGAGTTGAATCACCACACTCACATTTTGGACATGCCCCATCCTGCTGCCAGTAAAGCCTCCAAGTCTATAAGGATACCACCAAGGTGTGGGAGTAGAACCCTGGTGGGGTAACAGAGCTGGCACGGCGGTTCCCCACCTGGCAAAGGAGTCCCCACCAACTCACACTTCTCAACGCCCGGCACGAGGTTATTTTTTCGGCAGCTCCTGTGCTGCGTTGCTTTGGTTTTGGGGTTGTTGGTTTTTTTTCCAAAGGGCAAGAAAAGGCGCAGGGAGCTGCAAAAGGCCTCACTCAGGGGGGCAGAAATCTAAAGAAATCTAAATATATACCCTAGTCGAATGCAAAGCACAAGCTCGCAGCCCACACGCACCCTCCCTCAGGCTGCGCTCGCATAGGAAACTTTAGGATTTCTTTGCTAGAGAGGAAAGGGATTAAAAAAAAAACAACAACCCAACATCCAAACCCCTCAAACTCCGTCTGTTCTACCTACAATAAACCCAGAGCACGTTCTGCCTGTGCAGGGTGCCTTTAATGGGCAACTCACTGACCACCAGCTCAGGACAGAGACTGGGGATCAAGGTTGTGGGCACTCAACTCATTTGGGGAGCAGCAGGACATGGGGAGTCACTGGACTTCATTCACACAGCCATCCACCCTCTTTGATTCTCCAGTGTCTACTAACAGGGCTGGGCTCCCACTTCAGGTTTTCCCAGAGAGCAGGAGAGCTTTCTGCCCCTTCCCAGCAGGAGATGTGTCCTGGAGACCTTCATGTCCAGCTTGGCCAGCATCAAGGGCACACACTGATGCCCCGTAGGCAGTCAGGTCCCCTCTTAAAATCCATCTGCATTAGGAGAGAGATTCTGTGGTTTCTGTTTGAATCCAGACCAAAATGGCACATAATTAGATTAGGTTAATATACATTCATTACCGTAACCAACTGGCCATGATGTGCTCAGAAGATAGTGCAGCACTGCACTATGAAAGGGAGGGTGAAGAAAGTCCACTGGATCTCCAGCAGCACGGGTGGCCCCATCCTGCTCACACTGTGGTCCTCTGCCAGGGAGACCCACAGCTTTGCCTGCCCTGCAGACAGGCTTTAACAGGAAAGGATGGGGTGACCAAACCGTCCAAGCCACCACGGCTCGGCAGGAGAGGTCTGTCTGTCCCTCCCAGCTGCAATCCTAGTGAAAGGAGTATGGGGATGATGGGGAAAGCCAGAATCTCAGGAGGCTTTGTTCTGGGTGCTGTGCCTGCCTTCCCCAGCACTTTGCTGGGGTCACTGCCCAGCAAAGGAGCAGAGCAGACTTTGCTGGGACAGCAGGTGTGAAAACACCACAGCTCCTGTAATTTGTATGCCAAATCCTTGGCTTGGCAATTCCCGATGGGCTTTACCTGGTGGTGACACCCATCATGTCCGTATCTCTCACCAGCACGCCCTCTGCAGCCCCCGATCTGCAAACCACAGCGGCATCCAGCCGGGAAACACACAGGCCAAACGAGAACAGCCTTAAAATCTCCATATCTCAGCAAAAAGGGGGGAAAAACCCCTAATTTCAAAAATATCTTAGAGCAGATTCCCTGGCCCAACCAGTTCCCTCAAGCCCTTGACGCCCACTGCTGCTCTCTCCAGCCCAGTAACAGATCTCTTTCTTCCCATTAATAGCAATAATTTGATCTCCTGCATGCAGGGCCATGCTTCACTCCTGGCCAGCCCTGCCTGGTATCCATCAGCAACCTTGGTGCTGGACAAGGGATGAATGAAAACACTTCGCTTTGCCCAATCAGATTAATGAGAAAATTGGTACAGTACCTTTGCAGGGCTAGGGCTAGCCCGTGGTGGGACACATTCTGCCATGGGTGGGCACTTCCTGCCCCATGCCCTGCTTTTTGCTGGCCCTGCAACACTCTGGGGTGCCAGGGGCAGGCAGGAGCTCTTATAGAGGGGTGTAGGAACCTCAGCAAAGACAATGGCAACTGGGCATGGAATTATAGAATCGTTCTGGTTGGTAGAGATGTTTAAGATCATGCTTGTGTCCGTGCGTGCGCGCATGGAAGGGGAAGGAGTGGGGGAAGACAGCAGAAATTCCTAGATGCAGGAACATCCCCAGCTCCAATTGTGACAACTCTGGAGCAACAGACCCACACATCGCCTCTCTCCAGGATCCCCAACTCACCCCAACACCTCCACAATCCAGCCCTGATGCACAGCAGCCCATGCACCAACACAGAGGCGTGGAAACAGCTTTGCAAAGCTTCATCAGTACAATATCCAGCACCAAACTCACTAATAAAATTACAGGTCTTGGGCTTAATGAAGATGAGCAATGAAGGGCCAGGTAACATCAAAACCCCCGAACATCTCCTCTCCCTGAACCTGGAGTTGTTGGGCAGTGCCGGAGCATCGGTGGCTCCACCAGCTTTCCCACTCCTGCCGGCAGACGGTCTAAGAGTGCGACTTTGGCGGGCGGGCAGGGAGGAGCATGTGGGCAGAGAGCTTTTGACAGAAGATGCCTGCAAAGCTGGTGATCCAGCAGACACAGTTTGTTTCTTGCTGTGTCATTTCAGCACACATACAGAGGGAAAAGGGAGGGAAAAAAAAAGGAAGAAAAAAAAAGCAGAAAAAAAAAAAAGGCAGGAACATTTGGCAAGCTGGCGAGGGTCTGGCTTTGCTGAGTGTGGAGAAAGAGCCGTTTCTTCCAAAGGGAGAAGAGGGTAAAGCAGGTTAGTTGCTATACACGTGCCCGTCGGGAATGGGCTCCAGCACCCATGGCTAGCAGCACACAAGCTGCCAGCTCGGGCACCAACAGGAGCCATTTGTGGATAAACAGCTCATTTCCTTAAAAGTTAGGAAGGTTTTAAACTTTCAGGGTGGAACTTGGAAGTCCTGGCTAACTTAATCTCATTTGAAGCGCTCAGCATTTAACGTTTCGGAGAAAGCATCAGGACAGGGTTCCGTCCCACGGTACCGCAAGTGTCGGGGAGTTTTTGGTAGCACCCAGCACACCTTGTCTCGCCTGCACGGCCAGGAGCCACCAGGAATAGCTGCAGAAGCATTAAGAGAACTGGGTGTTGATTAAATTTTCATACCTCCCCGACAGGATATTTTTCGTGTCGCGTTTTAATTTAAAACACACAAGAAGGGACTCCTTTTCCCTTTGCAAGCATTCCAGCCTGAGAGTCTGGTGTCATCTCAGGGCATGGATGGCTAAAATGTTGAGTGGTTTCCCCATTTTACCATCTCCTCTGCTCTCCAGCCTCTCTACCTTTTCCCCTCCTCCTCTCCCCAAACACCAGCTCCAGGCAGCACCACTCCCGGTCAGGAGCCACCATTACCCATCACAGTCCCAGTTTCACCCTCTTCAGTACCCAAAGGAGCAGCAGAGCATGCTAAGCTCCCATTTGTGGGACCATTGCTGTACTGAGCTCCACCAGGGCTCTGCCCATCACCCTGGTGTCAGGGCAGGTGCTGTTTTTGGGGGGGTCTTTGCACCACTGGCCCTCGCTGCAGAGCCCCTACGACCCTTGGCACATGGCTGGCACCACTGTGGCTCTCGCCTTGGGAGTCGAGAGCTCAGGGGACAGACACTGATGTTTAAAGGAGCTGCAGCAGCTCCTGGAAGCACTAGGGCTCAGGAAAGTTTCCCAGCTCTGCTCCAGATGCTTCTAAAACCCCAACAGCAGCAAAATCCTCCTTGGTCAAGTCATTCATTTCACTGTCCCCTGGTTGCCCCACAAAGCCAGGCACTGCCCTCAGTCTCCAAAAGGTAAGAAGCGAAAGTCAGCCAGAGCTGCACGATGCTCAGGTCCTGCCCACACTGTTCAGACATAGGTGCTTTGGGGAGAGCAGCTGGGTGCTGAGCAACCCCAGGGACGACCGTGACACCCTGGGAATTTATGCCAAGATATGACAAGCAATTTTGTGCACACATGCACAGAAAAGCAACTGCTTTGCAATAAATGCCTCCTCTGAGCTTCTCCAAGGCCACTGGGGATCTGGCAGGGAGCAGGACACCCATCTCCTATCTGTGTGCTCCAGTACAGGCAGCGATTGAACACACCTCCCTTCCTCAGCGCTTCAAATGAGAGCTGCCTGAACAGTCCCCATTTCAGAAAGGATGGATGTTTCACCACATTAGAAAACCAGGCTCCAGCAGAAGATCTCCAGTTTGATGCTTCACAGTTAAAACCAGTCCAGGTGAACTTTTGAAAACTCAGTCCTGCAAGCGAGAGCAGGACTATACCCACGTATTCGTGGGCCCCTTGCAACCACGCGCAACCTTAGCGACCACTCGCACCTCACAGTCACCTCGGTCCCCAGGGGCAACACCGGCAGGAGGTGCATCCAGCCACATTTATGTAGCTCCAGTGGCTACAAGCAGCAGTTTTCTCCATGCGCTTGTGTTTTCATCCATTCTGCACTAACCAACTCCCAGCTGGGGGCTGCGCCTCCCGCCAGGCGTGGTTAGTGGTACTGCTCCGGCAGCTCCGGCAAGCACAGAGCAATGCTTGGGGCAGGGGACCCAGCTGGAACAGGCAGGATTGACCCCTCTTCTCCCTGCAGAGCCCACCAGGTCAGCCCACAGCCCCAGCACGTGCTTACCACGGGCGTTTTTTCTTTCCATCTCAGCTTGAAGGGAAGAGGAGAGTGGCAGCTCCTGGCAAGCCAGGCTCCTCCTCGCTACCTGTAAGTGCAGCAGCTGAGCGCTTCCAAACAGGAAAGTAAATAAACAACCTCAGTAAATAAATACAGCCTCTCAAGACGGTGTTCCAGAAGAAATAACGATTTGGAACTCCTCTCCTGTTTGCTCTTCAAGACCAGGGGAACCAGTCTGAGCATCTGAAGCCACCAGCCCTACAGAGGTGCCTGTGCCACGCCTGGCTAGTCCAGTGGCACACACCAGCAGCCCCCCACTACCCTGCCACCCCCTCACAGACCCCAGCAGAGCTGATTAATGATGAAAGCATAAGCCAGCCCCTGACCTGCGCCGGCACAGGCAGAGAAGTAGGACAGCGAGTCTCTTTGCCAGCATTATTTTTTTCCCTCTGGTCCCTACAGAAATCAGGTTTGGTGTCAAGCCAGCCCAGGAAAGGAGCATCTGCTCCAGTACAAGAAGAAAAGCAAAATACTCCTTAGTCCCCATTTTGGATTGCAGAGACGAGACAGCCAGAGAAGCTACAAAGACAAAACTCCCCTCTAAAAGAAATTAAAGTCCTTC
The DNA here is from genome assembly GCA_013396935.1 of Baryphthengus martii. Lineage (NCBI taxonomy): Eukaryota > Metazoa > Chordata > Aves > Coraciiformes > Momotidae > Baryphthengus > Baryphthengus martii. The sequence goes on from VWZK01001087.1 coordinate 334,811, forward strand.
AGGCTCCCAGGGACAGGAGCTGAAAAAGCCACAAACATCCCACAGTTTGAAGTTTGGGGTTTTTTTAACCCATACTGTGATTTCTACCTAACAAGAGAGAGTTTTACATGGTCAAAGCTGATGAAAACAACGAAAAAGACAAGCACATCCATGAAATAAAACACATAGAAAGTACCACGGGGCCGATTAGCTGTTCATGATGCTCTCTACGAAGTCCAGGAGCCACACTCCTAGACCCGATAAAACTGGGGAAAAAACGGATCTTAAAAATCACGATACAGTTACACAGGGGAATCCTAAGAGTAAGCAATTTCTTTGAGAGATTGCTAAAGTCATTTTCCTGCAATCTTGTTCTGCTCTGCGGCATTAACCTGCAAGGACACAGCCTCCCATCACTTTACTCTGGTGGAAAACCAGAGTGTCCCCCACTGATCCCCCCAAACATGGTCCATGCTGGTTCACAGCAGCAGCCTGCTCTGGTTTGCTGCTCCAATTGATGAAGGTGATGGCAGAGCATCCCAGCAGCTTTCCACTCCTGCCCAGCTCTCCCGCAGTGATCACATCCCTCATGTGTATGCCTCATTTTTCTATTAAAAAAAAAAAGGCAGAAGCCCATTTTGCTGCCTCCAAGTAACGACACGACCGAGCACCCATAGCCTTGGCAGCCTGGAGGCACCCTGCAAGACACCCCTGGCCCCTGAGAGAGTGGGAAGCACAGCCTGACAGTGCTGGGAACAGTGTCCGTCACTCGCCGCCTCACACAGTGAATCAGCAGCATTTTACTACCAAGGCCCCTGTCCTCATTGAATTAAAAGCCAAGGAAGGTCCCTAATCCTTTCCATTATAAGTAAGTAATAGCTGGTTCTTTATGGGGAAGGGAGGCACCTGATGGTCCTGGCCATCAGGGACACTGTGATAGAGCGTGTCTGCCCAGTGTGGGAAGATTATTTGGATACTGGGGCTGTGCCCCCACAAGTGTCCTCAAGAGCCTTGATTTATGGTGGTGAACAAGGGATTCCACAGAGGAGGTCCTGCAGTGCATGGCTTTCAGCCCTCCCAGCAGCATCTCCCATCCCTACCCCCGAGTAAGATCCAGGTGGTGGATCAGCAAATCCCAGACACCAAACAGATCAGCTCCAGCCTTCCCACTAAAAACATCCTAAACAGCAGGAGACCAGATTTTCTCGGAAACTGCCGGTACAAACCCTGGAGGTCAGTCAGACTATAAATTGCTCGTCCATGTAGATCACCAGCTCCTCACACACCGCAAGCAGGGCTCCAGCACAGGGAGAGCTGCTGCCAATTGCTGCAGGTGCCGAAGGACGGGGAGGAGGGGAGATGGAGAGCACCAGTGGAAGCATCCTCTAGCTTTTGCAGGGAGATGGGCGTTAACACAAGAAACAAGGTGCAGGGCAGGACGCTGGTACCAGGCATGGGCAGTGCTAGGCATGCAGAAGCAGGGGAACTGCACCACCAGGCAGGAAAAAGCACCTTTCCCGCTATTCTCAATTATCCTTGGGGAACAGGCGCTGTAGTTAAAGTCTCTAATCCCACTGATACACCAGAATCAAACAAGAAATGGTCTTTTTTTTCGGTCTTAATACCCAGGTGGTTCAATCCTGCCTGATTCCCCCTACTGAAGCAGCAAAACCCAAACACCGGTATCTCCTTTAGGAAAAAGAAAGCCAAATCTTCATGGTAAGGTCATGAAATCTCCTCTTTCTACCCTAGTCTAGATTTCACAGTCCATCTACCCACACACACCATCGTGCACCCTCAGGAGGACTCTAGGACGGATTGAGCGGGAAGGGGACGTCAACCCCGGCAGCACTGTACCTTCACCTGGGGTTAAAAAAACAGCCTTTCTGCTCACAACAAAGTAACTCTGAAAGCATGTTTCCCCATCACAAGCCATCCAATTTGCCTCCTGCAGAGCAATGCCACTCTGCAAATCTCCGGGCGTTATGGGAACCAGGGTATAAAAACATTCCCGGTGCAATGACGCCAAAATTGATGCTGAAATTAGGCTGGGAACGGAACTGGCACGGTTGCTTCTAGCCCATAAACTAAAATATGGCCAATCGCCCACAAAATATTGCATTTTGTGATTGCCTGTAGCTTTTTTTTCATGCTTCCAGATTAGCCCCCATATTACTCCCTGGGCACCCCAAGAGCTCGGTCATCAGCAACTTCAAGCAGCTGCAAACCACAGGAATCCAGCCCATCGGTCTCCCCACTCCATCAGCACTGACAGATGTTTGCACAGCTCCCTGTTGGACATCAAAGTGCTGTCCCTGCACTGGGGAGAGGGTCTGAACCCAGCTCCCGGGCTTCCCAAAGCTGCTATAGGGATACAGGCACATCTACTGCCTGCTCCGCCAGGAAAGGGGATGCACAGCCCCCAGAAACCATGTTGACGTTACAGAGTTGCCCCGAGGAACACAGGAGGAGGAAGAGGAGGAGAAGGAGGACGGAAGGAAGGATATCTCCCCCATTCTCCAGGGACAGCCTTCACACAGGATGCTTGCCACAGTGCCTCGTCACAAGGCTTTGCTCACTGCAACAGGTTGCAAGGCTGGCCTAGAGATGAGCTCCTTTAGCTCCCCATGTAACGCATAACTCTTTATTCCCCACCTCCTGGCCAAAGATGATGGACTGACCCCATCTCCATCGCAACAGAAACTCAGCATCTCACAGGAAAAACCATCAACATCACCTCCAGCTCCCCATCCCCACCTCCAGCTGCCCAAGGAGCCCCTAGAGCGGCACTACTCACATTGTACAGGACTGTGGTCCACCCTTCCATGGTGATGCACTGGAAGACGGTCAACACAGCAAAGAGGATATTGTCGAACTGCGTGATCCCATCGTTGGGACCGATCCACTCCCGACATTCATAGCCTGGGGGGCAACCCTGCACCCCGCACGGATGAGGGGGGTCCAGCTCCTCTAGCTCACCTGTGAGCACACAGCAGAGAGCCAAAGGAGGCAGAGGTAAGAGAGGCAGGGGACAGGCTGGGGGAAGAGCTTAAACGCAGACAGGCTTGGAGCAGAGCTGGGGACCCTGCTGGGACGAGCTACGGCTGCATGCAAACTGCTCCCTTAAGAAACTGGGAGGTCCTAAACGCAACTGGGTGATGCACAAGGCAAAATGCAGGATCTTCTCGGCCCTGGGCTTCCCACAGTAGCAATGTGTGCTCACCTCAGCTGTTTTCCACCCATGAGACACAAAGCGGGTACAGAGCCCTTCTCCCCACCTGAATTGTTTGTGTAGCAGGCTCGGTGCAGCTTCCCACTGTAAAACTCCAGGCCAATGATGGCAAACATGAGGATAGCGAAAAAGAGCAGCAAGCCAATCTGGAGGAGAGGCACCATGGCCTTCATGATGGATTTCAGCACAATCTGCAGGCCTGGGAGGGGAAAGAAAGAGCACAGGTTCAACACAGTGATGCAAATCCCCTGTCTGGGGCGTGTCCATCCCACCTCTGACAAAAGAACAGTGAGCAGAAAGGACAGACAGTCATCAGACATCCGATGCATGTGCTGGATCCTCCAGCCTAGCCTAGGGGATTGCTTTGGGCAGCTGAGGACCCACGGAGGAAAGCATCATTCCAGGGGAAGCAGGGAGGGTCAGGCTGCAAAGCAAGGCTCCAGAAAGGCTGGTTTCTAGATCTAGTCCATTGCTCTGCTGTCCTGCCTGTCCTTGTCCCGCCCGGACTTGGTGGGACATGGTCCATGTAGCATTGTCCCACTCATTCCCCGAGTCATGGATCCAGCACAACGCATAGCTAGTGCCCAGGGCAGGAGGGATGGGAGGACTGGTACCAGCAGCAGCCTAATTTCTTTCTTTATCCCCATGCCAGCAGATGAAATCTTGCAAAAAAAACCCCAAATCTCCCCCAAATAAACCTCAGTCCTGAAAGGATCCACCCACCGCCTTCTGGCCAGGGAAATGGAGCCGCCACCAGGCCCCAGCAAGCCACCCAGCCAAGCTCTGTGCTAGCACCAGAGTGGGGAGAAATGTCACCTGGGGACACCAAATGCTGTCATCCTAGAGTTTCCACTACATGGGGGAGATTTGTTCTCCTCTTTTTTTGGTTGTATCCGATGTCTCCGAGGTGGCACAAGGACCTCTCTTGCTCTGACGGACAAAAGGGATGGATTTGGACACCCCAGGAGGAGATCAGGAGCATCCAACTTACTGGGAATGCCCGAGACGAGTTTCAGAGGTCTGAGCACGCGCACGGCCCGCAGCGTCCGCAGGTCCACATGGGTGTTGAAGTGCGTCCCAGCAGTAGCGAGGATGCTGCGGGGCAGACAGGGAAAGAGCTGAGTTATCCTGGGAAAAGCCCTCAGACACCTCAGTGCCAAAAGCCATGTTCTTATGCCAGGCTGGGGGAAGTCATGAGGAAGACCATGTCACCCCTGGGCAGGTCCAGAGATTTAATGCTTCTCAAACGTCACATGCCAGTGAGCCCTCTCTGATGCTGACACCAAAGTCATGGGCCACTATGGTCCGCCAAAGCCACCCAGGGGGCCACTCAGCCCTGGTGGCCCCGCATCGATGCCCTCCACAAGCCAGCAGGTTGTGGACAACCCAAGACCCCAGTGCTGGCCATCCCTCACGCCACACAATCACAATCTGGGGTCTCAATGCTGCTGACATCGTGCTCGTCACAGCTGCATGGATTTCACATCCCTTCCAGGCAGATGGCACACGGACCAGAGATGGTGCCCCAGAGATGATGGTCACTCCCCTGAGAGTCACCCGTACTCCCCTGGCAGCTCCCCAGCCTGCAGCTGCACTGGCTTTTTCCACACATGGAGCTTCCTTAGAGTCCCACCTCTGGGACTCCTCTGCTGAGGAGGAGCAGAGAACCTCACACGCATTCAAAAATCTATAGTAATGAAAGTTTGATAACCTTGGAAGGCAACCAGCAGGCGCAGAAAGGACTCCAGAGCTTTTCTTTTAAAACACAAAGATTTATTTTTTTTCAAGCCCATCTCTGGAAAATAAATTGGGGCAGAAGGCAGCTGGTGCACACTGAGTCCAGCAGTGGAAATACTCAAGCTCCCTGTACTTGCTCGGGGCACAGGGATGGTGTGGCTTAGGGATGCTGGTAGAATCACAGGAGCACAGATGGTGGTACTGGAGCTTGCGGCCTCCTCTCCCAACTGGGCTTGGTCCCCTGGGTGCTGAGTGAAAAGGAGAGGCTGCAGTGGAGGAGTAGGGGATGGGAGAGGAGACGAGGAAGAGAGCAGGACAGAGGAAGGCAGCAACCTCAGGGCTGTTTGTAGCAATCCAAAAACTGAGGGAAAATTGGGTCATTGTTCCACTAATTCATCTAATTACAGGCCAGAGCAGCTCTCTGGCGTGCTGAGCAATTAGCACGCTTTCTCTCTCCCTCTCCCCAAGGTACAGCAGGTACCAACCTGCCCCTCCAGAAAGGCGACTGGGTTTCCTAGGATACCCTGGCGGCAGAAACGCTCTCGCAGTGGTAAACCAGGTTGTTTCAACTCCTTTTCCTGGCCTCTTCCTCTCTTCCTCTCTCCCTCAGCACCAGCCCGCAGCTGCAAAGCCTGGCCCCAGCAGCAGCTGGGACACACCATCCCAGCATCACCCACAGCTCCCCCTGTATCAGGGTGCTTAGCCCCAGTATACACAGGGATCTTTTACCCTTTCCTTCATCCCCTTTCGGCACGGTCCCCATACTTCAGTCCGTGAGCAGCCCCCGCTACCCATGGGGCTGACAGGAGAGCAGAAAAGGGACTTAATTAAGCCAGGAGCACCCAGAGGCCGGGGAGAGCTGTGTTGTTAAATTAGTTGTAAGATCAGAATCGATAAGTATGATAAAGGACGGCCACTCAGCAGCACGTGGGAGAGAGAAGAGCACAGGCGCTTTCATTTCTTTCATGCAGCCTGCCAGCAACAGCAGGGTGATCCAGCGCTTCCCAAAAACACTGGTGTAGAGGACACACTGCGCCCAACACCGCGCTGGAGACCCCAAGACCTTCCTTCAGCTTTTGCTCTTCACGTCCCAACGCCTGATGTCCATCCAGCCTTCCAAAGAGACATGGGGCAAGGATATTTGCAGCCCCTCTGCTGATTCCAGCCACGGCTGAGAATCTCCAGGAGACCAGGGATGCACCTGGGCTGGACATGGACTCCAGCCCTTCCCCCGAGGGCTCACTGATGCAAGCCTAGCACTGTGAAAAGCCCAATTAGAAGGCTCCTGGCAGCAGAGCAGGATGGACAACTCTCTCCTACCACCACAGAGCAGTTTCATGGTCCTACAGAGCCAGGCAGAGTAATGGAGGTGGAGCCATCACCTCTCCCAGCCCTAGCACACATCTCCTCCCCAGGGCAGGACCATCATCAGCTGGCCCATCGCAGCTGAGGGGAGTAAAGCACTCTGGCTGCAAAGTTCTCCGCTAACCCAGATTTGTTTGAAGGGCTCGGGAGCCGTCGTGCTGAGCCTTCCGGCAAGGTTCAGGCGATTTCAGGGCACTCCTTCCCGGCGCTCTAAATTAGCTGCTAAGAATGGGACTCCTCTGTGGCAAGATGACATGCTCCTTGTCCTCGCTGGGGGACAAAGGACATCACGAGCTCATTTGGAAAGGGGGTTTGGACAGATCACCAGAGCGAGGTGGTTGCACTGCAGACGTGTCTCACGACAGAAAGACGACCCACCGCAACTAAAGAGGTGCCTGAGCATCCTTCTGCAGGCACAGCTGCGGCAACCAGGGAGGGCGGATACACCGGGAGCAAGAGCTGCTGGAGCTGCTCCTGGCAAACCCACCCACCTCAGACCACCAAGGCACCCCAGAGCTTCCCAGCAGGGTCTCAGCAGCTCTAGACCAATGTTAAGAGGTGGCTGGAAAAGGCCAAGCAAGCTTCCAGGCATGCAAGGACGGCTTCTGCCTGCCTTTCCCAAGCCCTTCAGTGGCTCTAAAAACCAGACATCACCTCTTCCCGCTAGCCAGGCTTTGAAGTATGCACAGACACCACTACCACATTACTTCTAATAATAAATACAGCCCTCAAAACACACCCTCTTTCTCCTGACTTCAGCATCTCACCTGTCTTTTTTTATTAATTTTTTTTTTTCTCCCCAGCGAGCCACCCAAAATCACCCAGCACAACCCATTTCTGATTTATTCATCAACGCATATTAAGGTTTTCTTATAGCTCCTTGAGACGCACAGCGCAGAGATGGGACTTAGGCTGCAACAGACCTTTAAAAGGTGCTGAAACAAGGCGGCAGCTCCAGTATCTGTAGAACAATTTAAAGCCTTTTTGAACACTTACAATATCCACGTCTGATGTGCTAATAATTATTCTTTATTTTTAGGCAAGGACCCAAACTAAAATTACATTTCACCATCCAAGTTATTTGAAAAAGCTGCCAGATTGGGCTAAAAAAATCCCAGTGATCTCATGCTTTTCATCATATGTACTGGAGGAAAAAAAGAAGGGGGGGGGGAGTGAAGGCGTTTTTATAGGTCACCCAGGCAAAGGGGTTAGTTTTACTTCTTCCGAGGAAAGGGGGAAGAGAGGCTTCAGGTGGGGAAAAGAGCAGAGAGGGGAAAGATGCAAATGAAAGAGGAGGCAGGATGGGAAATATATGCTAATCCCCAAAGTATAATTGAATAGTGAGCAATCACCAGCAGACAAAAAAACATCCTTTCAGGGAAAAATAAAAATTAAAAATTTAATCCAATGCTTTGTGTTTGCAACCAGGACAATTATTTTATTTTATTTATTCCCAGTCTATGGAGCAAAGGGCACCTGCAGGCTTTGGGGCTGGCTGCTGATGGAGTGATGCTCAGCCCTTGGGCACCGCTCCAGCTCCCAGCAGCTGAGCGAAGCTCACGTCCTCGCCTCCAGCTGAAGACCTGCACCTATGGGTTGCTTTTCTCACAGGGATAAAAAAGTAAAGAAATAAAGAAACTAAATTAAAAAAAAAAATCACACCTGGGACCCCAAGTAAAGGAGGGATGGGCTAAGACAGACTAACCTCAGCTCAAAATCTGGGGCAGGGAGGGTGCTGGCTGGCTGACGCACAAATTAATATTTATAATTAAGTGGAAAGGCCCCTGAAGGCTTGCACTGCCACCTGACTCTACAAGGGAGACTACTTCATAATTAATATACTGGTCAAACGGCTCAGGGAAAGAAAGTTAACTGGTGAATTTACCCCGTTCTTGCCCCTTTTCTGCCGGTGAATCAATGCCTCCCCTCTCTGCAGGCAGCAGCACGAGCAGCAGGGTGTACTCTGGGCTCCAAATCCCGCACAAGGCGGGGCCAGAGCTATCAGGTCACCCACTCTGAGGATGCCCCAGCAGAAGACAGTGATCCTGCTTGAGGGACAGGGACACCAAGCCCAAGTCGTGCCCTCGGCACAGTTCAGAGCAACCTCAAAGCCACCATCACCTTTGTTTTCTCTTTCTAGGTTTCGGGGCTGTGACACAAGTGGATAGCACTGCTGCAAAGCTGCTGATCTCACCTTTCCAGGCAGCTTTGGGAGCTCTGAACTGGGTACCAACACCCCTTTGCAAGGTGTAATGAGGATGAACAGCAAAATCTGTCTTCACCAGCCTTTGGGTCTGGGAGGCAAAATGATCCCACAAGGCCACCTCTTCCCGGAGAAGCTCCCAGGGTCTGGTGCATGAGGGAACATCCCCTCTGCACCCTGCAAGCTGTCCAAACCCTGCATCTCCTTCCTGCCTCCAGCCCCTGTGGGATTGGGCAGGGGAAGGAAATGCTCCTGAGACTGTATTTGCATATACAGGACCTGGTGGAAACCTCAAGTCCTTGCTGGGAGGCCGGAGAGCCAGCCCCACAAGAGAAATACAGCACAGGTGACTGTGTACCACAGCAGGAGCTGCCTGAACCCATGCCAAAGGAAAGGTCGGAGATCCCAGGAATAGCCACTCAAGCTTGGGTGACACCACCTCTCCACACAAGGATGTAATGGAAAATCACCCCTTCCCTCGAGCCAGACTTTTTATCCCACATCTCCTCCTGCAGAGCAAAGTCCACAGTCGCACAAAGAAATGGTGCACAGGGATTTTACGGCTCGACCCAAGGCTTTACTCCTACGGAAGGCTAAGGGCTTTGCCCCAGCCCAGGAGCTCTGGAAGGGTGTCGGGGCTGTGACAGGAGTCCCCAAGGACCACACAGGGTGGAAGGGCGCTTGGGAAGGGGAGGCGATGTCCCCAGGGACCGGCAACCACGTGGGAGGGACTGACTCACTCTGTGGGAAACCAACCACCAGGGAAGAGGAGCCGGGAAGGATGGGGCGAAGCACGTGAGCAGCACGTGGGATGGATCCTACGCTGGGGGAAGGCGAGATGGCTGTCTCCCCCTAAGCCAGAGCCTGCCTGGTGGTCTCCTCATGTTCCCACTACCACCCAACCCCTGCAGCGTGAAGCTTTTTCCCTCATCACCCATCCCGCCCCCTCACTGGGCCGGGGAAACAGCACTGCCCCGTGTACGAGGTGCCGATGTTAGGCACATCCCATGGCTGTGGCATATGGCACATGAATCATTCACAAAGCTGGGAAATTAATTATTCATCCAAACGAACGACCAAACACTTTACTGATTGCCCAGGAAGAAAAGAGCTGGGAAGGGGGTGGGAAGGAGATGGGGCAGATTTCAGGTTGGCGATTGGCACCATTCACAAAAGGGAAAGAATAGAAGAGTAAAAAAGAGTCTTGTCTGGTGTGATTAAAGCATTGCTCTAGTTTTGAACTTAGGATTGTCTCTTTATTGGTTTACCCTATAGGGCAGCACACCTCACAGCGGTGCAGGCTCCAGCAGAACAATCCTGTTGAGGTGCTGTGCTCGCACTTCCATTCAACGCTCGTTCTCCAAGCCTTGTATCCTCTTCCCCAAGCCTCCTTGTCTGGAGATGTCCTGTCCTCCCTCACTTAAGAAAAAGCAGGTGTCAGTGCCAGGACTAGAGCCTGTTCCCAGCCTGGGTGTGCATATGTACACGTGTCAGAGCCAGGCGTGCTGCTGGGGACCGGCACCCCAAAACACAACATACGAATATCGCCTCCCAGAGCTGTGTCCATTGCCCACTCAAGAAACTCCTCTCCATCCCTGGACCTCTTGAGACCAAAAAGACCACCTACAACAGGCAGAATTAGTTTGAGCAAGGTACACTAAATACCAGGGGGCAAAACAATCTCATCTGTGCCATGAAGGACTCCAGTGGAATCGCAAAAAAGGGCACCGGGCATCTTCCAGGATGGTCATCCAAAATTCAGGCAGCACTACAATGAGCAACAACCTGCCCGCCTCATTCTCATACTCACGTTGCAACCCTGCAGCACAAGGGAACAAGCCTCCTGGGAACTGCTCTCTCCTGCTTCACGGCTGAAAATTGGGGCATCTGTGCACGCAGAATTTCACTGGCAGGTCAGAGGGCTCACTACTCCCTCCTGCCTTTGCCAGGAGAGGACTTTGGTCTGGGGACCAGCCATCCAGACTTCGAGAGCCAGGCTCTCCTCCACTGGCATCGGCTGGTGCCCATCCAGTCAGCTCCAGGTTTGCTAAGGGCAGGCACTGCCGGTGATCATTTATTCCTGCCTTCCCTTGGCCACGCTCCACTCCACAAAATCCCTTACCAAAAACCACAAAAGGCACCAAGGTGTAGCTGTTGTTATTAAAACCTCCGAAAAACCCTGACACCGGCTCTTCCTTTTAGTGACCCACGTGTATTTATCCTGGTTTTACAGTGGCTGCTTTCCCTGGCTCCTGAGCAGCAAAACTTCACAAGGGCCTTTTGATTTCCATTTTGATTTTTTTTCCCTGTTGTTAGAAGCATTTCTCCCCCCTTCACCTCTCACGTAAGGTGTTATTGTATTTAACACTGCAACTGCTATAAAAAAAGCCAGCGCGGTGCTGTGATGCTCAGGCATTGGAGTGTGTGAAGCACACACCCACCTGCACATTTGCAAAGGGAGTTTAACCCTTTTTTTCCCCACCAATTCCTTCAAATATGGCGTAGGACAAGGCAGACTGGTTTAAGATCCTCAGTCTCTACTCGCTACACTAACAGCACCTGGTGAGCAGGGACCTGATGCTCCAGCTCCTAGTGGCTGAAGCTCCTTCAACTTCAACCTCTCAAGACCACCAACGAAGAGATCACCAAGCTCCCGTTGCCCTTTTTGACCGTTTTTCAGCAGTTTTCCTCTTTTTCAGTCCAGGACACACTACATAGAGCAGGTCACAAGTCCAGCTTCAGCACCCAGACAGCTCTGGTTCATGCATGGGCAAGGAGAACATCCCTAAACCCCAGGAGAAATGGATGTTCCCCTCCCTGGCTCTGCCTCACACGAGTGAAGAAGGTATTTTACACACGTTTTCAGATAAAAATATTTTTAGCTAAGGGAGAACAGGCTGGGTTTTTTTGAGGCAGTGACGAGGATTTGGAAACCATAGGTTATAAACAGAGCAGGTTTACAAATGTGACTATTAGTTCCCCAGTGGAAGCTCTAGCATCAGGGAGTTTTAAGTGGGTGTTGATTTCTACCGAGATGAGAAATCTGGATTTATTGACACAATAAGCAAACACCAGTTGAACACAAGTGTCACCCATTCCCGCACAGGGTCCCAGGAGCTACTGCTCACAGCAGTAGCCTCTCCTTAGGCTAATTTACATCAGGGAGAACACGCCCAGGGAATCTCACTGCTCATGGAAACCCCAACACAGCATCTGGCGCCATGATACCACCTCTCCCATCGGACAACTGGCAAAAAATCAGTCCAGAAAGGAAAAGTAATACCCTGCGTCACCGCTGAAGGACCCAGGGCCTGGAAGTGTGATACTGGGTCCCTCTGGGTCCATGGGGGATGGATCCTGGGGGTGAGTCCTGCTTATGTGTAGATCCTCTCTCTGATCCATCATCATGGGGTGCATCTGCATCCCAAACCAGCCAGCACATCCTGAGGCAAGTGCTACCCTAAACCTCTGATGCTCACAACATCCCTTCCACCACAGCCACTGTCTCTTGCTAAGTAGCAACGAGATTGCAACGACCATTAATTCTCCTGAGCTCGATAGTCTCCATCCAGACGCTCCCATATTAATCAAGCATGAAGTTTTAGTCTGCAAAGACGATCCTGAACCCGCTGGTCGCACACGTCCCCCGTGCAGACTTCACCGCCCGCTTTACGCAACCGACACAGCGTGAACTGCCAAGCGCAAACCCTCTCCCACAAGCTGTTTGCAAGTCATTTGCCAGCCGAGGATTATTTGCTGAAGAAATTTGCCAATAATTCAGCAGATCAAACCAGGCAAGTGTTTCTTGCAAGGGAGGTGCAATCGTGGCACCGAAAAAAACCAGCAGCTTCATCAGCACTGCACGGCAAAAGCAAGAGCTGAACAGCACAGTGGAGCCCGTCACCTACTCCAGATGATCCCCCACAGTAACCCAATCCTCTCCAAGGATTAAAAACAGCGGGTTGCCTCCTTCACCCATCATACAACAGAATTTGCCCCGAAAGCCCAGTGAGCCTATGCCAGTAGGTATCGGCACCACTAGGGCAAAGCCAGCAGGTAACCAGGTATCTCTTGTAGAAGATTTCATTCTGCTGGAGCAAACATCAGGATGAAGACCTCAGAGGGCTGTGCCCCGTAACCAGAGGTGCCAGGGGGACTCGAGTACCTCCCAGCAGGGTGGCTGGCATGTCACTAACAGTCCTTCATGGCCAATTGATTCCCTGGCACAGAGCCTGGCACGGCGCAGCACTGAGAGGAGCTGGCGAGGCTTTCGTGAGTGAGTAATTGCCGAGCGCTGACTCAGCACCGGCTCAGTTACAGTCAACCCATCCGGAGCCACAGGGAGGGCAGGGAGAGGTCCATGGCAAACCCCACCTCCCAGCCCAGTGCTTCCCCTTGGCCCAGGCCCCAAAGAATGCCCAGGCCAGCAGAAGGCCAATGGGCATTTCCCAGCCACTTTCTGCATACTCCGCCCTGCATCGCAGCTGCACGCCGAGGCCGAGACATCCCCTCTTGTTGCTACCAGGGGTGACACGTGTCCCACACTGTCCCCAGAGACATGACCAGGAGTCATGCCTAGCTGCTCTCCCCGCAGCACCGAGCCCACCTAGCCAGAGAGCCCTCCCCTGAAAGGCAGTCTGGAGATGCGGAAGAGCCAGCAGAACCCTGTACAATGGCAGCACTGCCCATGGGCAGTCTGTTTGTTGCCCACCAAGAAGCATCACACCACCACTAGCAGACCGAGACACCCTGCCTTCACAGGCAGGCACGGACCCCTTCCCAGAAAGGCCATCCAGATCCGCATTGGACCAAGGGAATCAAAACATTCCCAGTCCCATTCTCTTCAAGCCTTCTCTCAAGCAGTCCCAACCTGCACCTCTCCACCACAGACAAGCAGTGCCCATTGCCACATCCCTGACAGCACCAGGCTCAGTATCCCTCTTCCTCCTCCAAACACCCAAACAGGTCATGTCCTGTCCTGTCCTACATGGTGCCACCACCCTGCAAGCCAAGAGACACAACTCTGCAGCAAGCAACTCGGGACACACTCCAGGTATCTCGCTCGCCTTCCATGCCTCAGTTTCCCAGCCAGCCCTGCAGCTGCTCTGCACCCAGCAGAGCTCATGAAGTGCTCCGAGATCCACACACACCATCTGTTTGTGTGCATCAAACCAGCTCCTCTGAACACAATGTTTCCATCAGCGCACAAAAAGTAACGCCCACGATCCAGGCACCCCTTCCCTGAGGGCCCCTCGGTGGCTGCAGGCACCAGTCCTCTGCCCTCCACACGGCAAGGGGTCCAGGGGGTCACCCTGGAGAGCTTCTGCTCAACTTGACTGCCAGTGCTGGCTAGTACAAGCCCAAATGCTCCTGCTGGTTTCTGTGTCACCATCTCTGCGCACCACACCACAAGCAGGACTCAAATCTGGGCCGTGTCCCTGGCAGGTGACAGCACCAGTGACACAACCAGCACCCGTGAACCTCTGTGTGCTACCACCCCCAGCATCACTGTTGCACACCAGGAGGTTGAGCAAGCATCACCTGGCAACACAGCCCCACCCAGACCTCGTTCCCAAACTCCCAGCACTGGGCCAAGGCTGGAAAGGGCTTGGGAAGGCAAAAGGAGAAGAGATTTTTCTCCCTCTCTATAAAACATTGGACCAAAATCTCTCCCAGACCACATCCAGGTGCTTATCAGGCCATGCTTCTACCTCATCCTCACCTTGCCCCATGCCTACATGGGTGATAGATACCACCATACCACCAGCTGAGGAAAGCTAGACACGACGTTCTCAGAATCAGCCCTCCTCACCCGATCAGAAACTATGCCACCATCAGCTGCCCACAGAAAAGCCACCACAGAAGCCTCCAGCATAGGAAATCATCTTCACTCCTTCATTTAGATGAAGAAACACAACCAACAACAGCACAGAAGGGCCTTTCTCCATGTCCTGGAGCTTGTGTCCCCACTGGGACAAGCCAAGCTCCTGTGCCCGGCTGCCCAACCCCACCAACTGCCATCACTGCCCAACTCACCCACTAAGGACCACGATGAAGTCCATGACGTTCCAGCCATTGCGCAGGTACGAACCCTTGTGGAAAACAAATCCTAAAGCCACAATCTTAATCCCAGCCTCGAAACAGAAAATCCCAATGAAGTAGGGCTCCGTCTTCTCCTGCCAGAGGGAAACCGGTGAACATGGTGAGAGGGGAAGACTAGGCAAACACAGCATCAGTCATTTCACACTGATCCAGCTCATGTCCCATTCCATCTTCCCCAGCCCCATCCTCTTCTTTGGGAGCTTTCCTAGCCTTTCCTCGGCCAGCATCAACCTTGGAAATAACAAGAGGGTGACCATGACCCATTCAGATTGCCCAGTCCCCCTTCCCTACCCCACTTTTTAAGGGGCTTAAACCTTTCTCTGAGTATGTGACAGCAGCCCCAGGAAGGCTGGAGGAGACCTCCAGACAGAGGAGCTCTCCTGCCCTACCATCCTGAAATTAGAAAAAAATTGGCTGGTAGGATGGGGTGGCTCCCCTTGACTGATTCCCCTGCTCACACACCGAACCTTCTGATGCAGGGTAGAGAGGGATAGACATGGGGTACTTACTAATCTCCGTGACATAGGCGTCTTGTCATCCTCGGGAAGGTGCTGCTCGAGGGCCAGCACGATGCAGTTGGCAATGATGGTCGCCAGGATCATGTACTCGAAGGGAGTGGAGAGGAGTTAAGGAGCAGAGCAGAGGTAGATGATGTCCCTGACCCACCAGCCCAGCCCTGCCCACCCTTCGTTTCACCCACTCATTTGCCACCACCACCACCGCTTTCTGGAGACCTGCTGAGCCTCATCATCTCCTTCCCCAAGTTCATGGGACATTAACCAACGGCCTTTGCTGGGCTGTGAACTCTCTTGGGAGAGAAGTCCCCATCACAAGTACAAAGTACAAAGGTGGACAGCCAGGCTGGGTTTCATCTGGAAAAGGGTTTGGCATGGTCCCTGGTAGTCAGCGAGGCTCTCCCTGGCATGGCATGCTGATAGCTAGGGCTAGCACGTCTCTACGTGCCATCGCCCTGTTGCTTGTCAACTCTCTTCTATCATGAAGCTACAGAAGGTGGAGCTTGGACAGAGGGCCATCAAGAGCTAGCAGCAGCTGTAGCCCTAAAGCATCCCCATGGAGCACAGCCCAAGGAGAACTAGGCATCCCTAACAGGTCCTGGGGATCTGACCTGGATCAGCCCACCCTGTGCCCTGCATTGGCAAGGTGGACGTACCCTGGGAACCAAGGGTGCCTTCTCAAGCACTTTGTGGGCGCTCACACCAGACTGAGCATTTGCAACTCAAGACACTGATGGAACCCAGGTCTGAGCTTCAGTTCAGGCAAGGTAGAAACTCCCTATGGAGACATCCCAGCTCATTCACACTTCAGTAAGACCTCAAGGGAGTAACAGCATCTTACCAACAGGAGCTGGTTGGACCCTTACAAGCCACGTGTAGGGTTTACATACCTTTCTCCAGGAGCAACCCCACACCATGACAAGTGGCAGCAGATGTTAGCATCAGAGGACCCGAGCGAGCAGGGAGGGAATGAAAAGAACAGGGCAGGCTGATGCCCAGGGAAGCACTCTAAACTTAGCTCCCTCCTGCTTTTTGATTCACAGGGGCATGGAGCTCCTTCCTCCTACCTGGCCCTTGGCGAAGCTCTGAAAACAAAGCATGTCCAAGCAACGGGACGACTGCATTTTTCCAACTTCCCATCTTTCTTTATCGCATCTCTGTGAGAAAAGCCCTGTTTGTCCTCAATAATGAAATGATGTGAGATCCATCAGCAGACAGCACGTCCCTGCTCTGCTCCCTCCAGGCCAGAATCCCACAGCTCTATTACTGTCACCACTAGCGTCAGCAGCCATACCAGGAGGGAACTGCCACCTTCCTGGGGCTCCTGTCTGTGCAAAGAGGATGTGATTCCACCTGGGATAGATTTGCCCATGAAGAAATCTTCTGTGCTCCCACCATCCCAAACCAGCAAGGGAACCAGTGCTCAGGATGAGTCCTTTCACATCGCCCTGGGCTTCTCCAGACCCAGTAGCTTCAGGGTCACACCACTGAGGCCAGAAGGTGCCAAATACCTGTGCCATCACCGTCAGGAAAAGGAAGGATTTCCTCTTTTGCAGCCTCGCTTTTTGGCCGTTGAAGCCACTGACTATATTGAGATGCTTTAAACCAGCGGCCCTGAGCCCACAGGCAAGAGAAGACATCCCAGCGTTGCCTACAAGCACAGGAAACTGGAAACCACGAAGTGACTCCAGAGGCAACAATCCTGGCAGCAGCAACACCGTGCGCTCTGTGGCACACGGGCAAGGAGGGAGCAGAGCCAGCATCGGAGCAGGTCCCTGGAGAACCGGCCACAACGGGCAGCCAAGAAGAGCCCGCAAGAACTGGGATGTATTTAACCCAGGAGCAAAAAGAGCCAGGAAAGATTCAGCCAAGGCGTTTAAAAGGCCACTCAGGGAAATTAAGGGTTGCTAAGTTAAATGCAAACCCAAAGGGACCGCTGCAGAGCTCGCTGCTGTGGGCTCAGACCTTGGCGCTGGCCGGACACGAATCACGAACAGCTCCATGTGCTTGGGAGGAGAGACCAGACCCCAAAAGTTTCCTCGGAGGCTTAATACAAGCAAGAATTTCATGGCACAGCTCCCGTGAAAGCCAGGTACTCTCCCTGCTTCCCTCCTCCGGCCACGCACTTCAGATGACAGGCAGCCTGTGGCACTTGGCTCCGTGCCACCAGCCTATCTGGGGTCTTTTTTGGTTCATTTTCCTGAAAGTCTGCGAGCAATTAGCACAAGCTTAAAAGAAAACAGCGTGTTCCTGGGGCGGTGCAGCCAGCTCCCCAGGCGCTAGGCACGTTGGCCTAGATGAGAAGTGTGGAAGCGGCGCGGCCGTCTGTCTGCCCCAGCACAACTAACCCCGCTGAGCATCTACTTCCCACCTCCTACAGACATTAATCCCACAGAAGAAACACCTGGGTGGGAAAAACCCAACTTCTCTAAAGCCAGCACAGCATGGGAGCCTTGCCCAGCACTGACTGGGGGGGCTCAGGACCTCCTCTAACAGCGCAGCTCGCCTCTGTGTTTCCTTGCTGGCTCCAACATCTGGCTCTGCAGCATGAGGACAGTGCACATCTGTCACAGCCCTGGCATGGGATCATGTCACCGCAACACCTCTGGCAAGCACGTGGGACAGCAGGTATGAAGTCTAAGAGAAACAGGGCAATTGCTGCACTAAACAGTGATCCAAGCGGGAGGCTGGTGCCAAAACTGACCTTCCAAACCCCGCTGGCCCAGTTTTCCAAGGATCCGAGCCTGGATTATCACATATGGAGCTGGGTGAGAGCTGCAAGGCATCAACCATGGAAACAAGCTGCCGTAGCTCCAGCTGTGCTAGGTTTTGGGAGGTCAAGGGTAAGGAAACCCTCCCCAAGGGACAGAAGAAACATCTGGTTGAACCGTGAGAAATTTTATCCACACACTTCACTTCTGCCAAGTAAGCATCCTCCGAGCTCAGAGGTGGAGCCCACCGGACAATGCTCTATCACTCCTTTGTTTCCTCTCACTAGATGTCTAATTACACAACCTTCTAGCCACCCAAAACGCAGAGGAGCACTCCTCCCTACAAGCCCAGTAATGAAAGCCCTCCAGCCTTCTCCTCCTCCTTCGTCTGGCTTCTCCTGGAGAATCATTAGGGAGCCGATAAAAATAGTTTTTTTTATTGATTTATCTCCTTTACCCAATGCTCTCTCCCCTGCACCATTGACTTGTTTCCTTAGCAACTCGGCCGATCCCAGTGCAGGCTACACCTGCAGCTCCACGCTTCCCTCCTGGTGTCTTTGAGGTGGGGAAGGTGTCCCCAAGACCACGGGGACCCCACCCATGCCCTACCCCCACCCATCCAGAGCAGGCATTGTGGGCTAACCCCAAGCCTGGAGCTGGACCTCTTTGGTGGTTCTAGCAGGAGCTGGCAGGTAGCACCAGGGAGATGTCTAGCCACCAGTGGATCCTTGCTTCCAGATGAAAGCTCCCTGCCCAACCGGGAACCAAACCCAGCCCATCCAGAACATCTGTGTTGCTAGCACAGGGAGTGTGTACAGCTCCAAGCCCTGAAGATGGATTTATGCTGCTGATGGCACATGGATGCAGCTTCCCCAAGAGGCTGGGTGTGAGAGAAGTCCCTTCCCGGATGCAGGGAAGGGCCAGGAGCTGTGGAGAGCCCCCACACAATCTCTCTACTTTGGTGACTGTGCCTTCTTCCTGCTCCTGTGAAGGTAGGTGGGGAAAAAGCAGAACAGCCGGAGGAGGCCATGCAGGCATCAGCAAAAGAGCTCTTGGGGAAGCCTATCCCAAAGGATCAGTGAGAAAGGCAGGACCTACTTAACCCTTCACCTTCTCTGCATCACCCAGCCCAGCTCCAACATCCCCTAGAAACTGAAGTCTCCATTTCCCACGACTCCCCAGGACCTGCTGCACTGAAGGGCTTTCTCTGCTCCCTATGAAAGGGAGCTTCAGGTCCTACATCTGTAGAACAAAAATCCACCTCTTCAACATCCCCATCCCTAGGACGCCCCGACACCCCCTCCTCTCAGTTCCACATCCCAGCAGCAAAGCAAGCACCTCCTCTCCAAGGCTGTTTTCCAAGAGAAATCCAAAATGCCAAATGGAGCAAAAGACCACAAGTGGTGTCAATTCAACTCTGCGATTTCCCAGCCCTGTAGCACCTCCTCCCTGTCTTGTCCTTGAGGACATAGGGAGAGGAGAAGCTACAGAGCCATGGCCCCTCGGGGCTGTCCCCATCTCTGCACCCTGCCACCCAACACCCCTCACCTGTCATGCTTTGATGGGGTTGACAGAAAGTGATGTCCAGAAGGACAAGGTGCCAACAGACCCCAAATCCTCCCACCACACTTTGAACACAAGCCAGCTCATCCTGCTGAGCAGAAAAGGCTCAGGAAAGCAAGCGTGGGCTCAGGGTTGTGCTTGTGCCTCTGCGTGGCTCGCAGGGAGCACCCAGGTAAGATCTCGCTGCACGGATGGTGCCTCCACCAGAGAGACATCGCTCGCTCGCTCTCTGCAGCCATCGAGGTTGCTGCTTCCGACTCCAAAGCACAGTCTGGTCTGGTCTCTGTCAAGGGTTAAACCGAAGGCAGTGCCAACCAGGAGCTGGGCGAGGCAGAGCTGTCCGTAGGGATGTGGGCGCCCGCCTGCCACGTGCCAGCAGCTCCGTGCAGAAGTGTCTTCTCCCCCACCTCACCCCACGTTTGAAAAACGGGAAACCGAATCTCTCCTCTCCTCTTTTTTTTTTTTTTTTTAAACAAAAAAAAACCACATCATGTGATTTGCCTGCCTTAACATCAGTTTTTTAACTTTGGTTGCCACAGCAACAGGATGCAACTTGGCGTCACCATGACAACAGCTGCCTCTGTTTAAATTCACCATCTGACAGGCAGCCTTGCTCTCCCTGGCTGTCAAAAAGATGGACCTGCCATTACACCTACTCGCCCCTCCCAAAAAGAAAAAAAAAAGACATTTTAAAATCCGATGAATGAAGGGCACAGAAAACACCTTTGGAGGCAAAAAAAACCCCAAAGAGTCATTCTTGGGTAGGAAGAGGGAGCTGTCCCAAGGATGGCATGATATGGCACAGCAATTCCCACAGGGAGCCGAGACTTCCTGAAATCTTGGCTGGGCAAAAGGAAAGGAGCAGAAGATGCTTGTCCAGGTGAGGCATAACACTGGGAGGGTCCCCGAGGAGCAGTGCCCACGCAGCAGCAGAGATGCCCAGGTCCAAGAGGGGTCGTCACGCACCAGACGGCTCAGGCACACAGAGCTGTGCATCCCACAGAGCAAAATCTCCATGTGTGTTGGGCCGGGGATGGGCACTGGGGCTTTGTAGACATTCTGGCTGCTCTTGGTCAGCCCAGCACCATATTTGGTCCTCCAAGGGGCTGAGAGAGAAGCAAGCCCTCGTTGCAGGGAAGAGCAAGGCCCTTAAAGGACTGATGGACATCCTTCTTTCCTGCCAAACCAGGGGGACAGGTACAGCGGCTGGTGCACGCCTGCAGCTGGAGGCTGTCCTTGGGGACAGAGCCAGAGCCAAGCAATGTCATCTGGCCTTTCTAGGGCGGGAGAAGGATCTTATCCAGGTCAAATGTGATTAAGCGGATGAAGAACGGAGCAGATATACATGAACTACAGCCCATCTCGTGTGCTAACTGAATTGTAGCTTTCCAGGCAGCTAAACAAATGAAATCAGGTCTGAAGGCCTGGCCATCAGCAGGAGGAGAGCAGCCAGGACAAGGCTGTTTCTGAAGGAGAAGAGGAGTAGATGTTCCTACAGCCAAAACAGCAGCTGCCTCACATTTTGCCCAGGACTGGTAAAAAGAGCAGCTCCAGTAGAGGTAACGCATTGGGCTTTCCAGAAAGGAACTCACCGAAGACTCATCTCTCCACAAAGATGCACCCCAATCTCATCCCAGTTTCTCGTATTTCTCCTTCCCCTCCATGCATCATCCCTATGTACACCAGGAAGCCAAACTGCAGAGGCTGCTGGTTATAATTATACAGTTACCCAGCAGATATACAGGCCTGAATCACCAGTTATTTTTAGCCCTATTACCTAGTCAACTGGAGCTGGATGAAGAAGAGCCTCCACTCCTTGCCACGCTCCACCCCAGCCCCCTTGGCTTTCCTCGGTGCCATGCCCCTTCGAACCCGTAGCTCTGGGACTGGCGACCTCCTTTCCTGAGGCCCACAGCTCTCACTGACTGTGGCCAAAATCTGTGGTCACCTCCCTAAACCACCCTTGCCCAGGAGTGACGCCACAGGCTCCACGCCAGGCAACCGAGACACATTCTCCCTGGCCCTACCGAGAGGCACCGGCTGCGTGCGCCGGGCTACATCAACAAGGATGAGAGTAACTAGCCTGACCCATCTCACCAAACTCATCGCCAAAGAGCCTTGTCAATCCCCACACCCTTCAGAGCTCAGGGAGTGCAGAGGAGCTGCAGGGTGGATGAGTTTCTTAGAAAGAGATGGCAGCCTGGCAAGGGACAGCCAGGGATGCTCAGCTCCTGCGCCTGGAGCGCACCACCCATTCCCAGCACTCACATGGGGATATATCACTCACTTCTAGAAAAAAAAAATAAAAAAAAAATATATAAAATGAGCCCATCTCTCTCATGCATTGCAAATTCCCGTGAAGAATAATGCTGGGGAGTTTTACTGCACGGTGCTGAAGCTCTAGTCTCTAGGAGACAGCAGCTGCCTGGCGATGAGACATCATACGCCGGCACGGGACCCCAGCCCACGTAGAGAGTGCTGGGCCAGCAGCAGCACCCCAGCACCCTCCTGCTTTAAATGAAAACCAGAGGGGTGAGGGCCCTCCCACACTGTGCTGAAAAAGCACATGAATAATTTAGCATATTCTGGAAACACAGGCAAGGCCGGCCTGGCTGCTGCCCTGCAGGGCTTGGAGCTGAGCTGCCGTGTCCCCATCCTTGCTTCTGCAGCTGCCCACCCACCGGGAGCTGCTGGCAGGGGCAGATTTATGGACTCCACAGGGAATTCAGCCCTTCTGAGCTGCCCCTTCAACCCCAGATCATCCCCTCAACCTGAAGACTTCGTGGGTCCCCAGCTCCTCCCTGGCAAAGGCTCAACCTGACATGTCAGAGCTGCAAAGGCACTTCTTTCCCTGGTGATGCTCAGCAGGGTGGGTGACCCATCCTGCATCCCTGCAGCTCACTGGAGGCTTTCCCCAAGGTACCTGTTGCAGCAGACCAAGGCATCGCCAGCTGGCACTAGGGCAAGCTCTCCCGCGCCCGCCGGAGGAGCCGGCAAGTTAACCAACAAGTTGCAGGGAGAGACACATCACCAGGGCCAAGAGCCGCATGTAATCACCACTGCAGAATCACAGGGAGGGTCCTGAAGCCAAAACGTGGCCACACTGAAGTTTTCAGGCTCAGCTTCTTGGTGGGGAGTAAAGCCCAGAGAAGGTCTCAGGGGGCAGCAAGGTGCTGAGCCCAGGTTGATGGGGAGCTGCGTGCTGCGGTGCTGGGCACCAGCCAGGGCACCCGCAGGGAGGGTGGGAGGGGAGAGAAGCACGCAGGGGTGTATGAAAGGATGGAGGAGCAGGGTTAGGAGTGGGGGATCTGCACCCTCCACCCAGCCCTAGGAACAGGCGATCCCTGGGATAAAGCGCAGTCCCCTGCATCAGCCCCACGAGGGGCCATGGGGCACAGCCAGAGGTTTCCAGCATCTTGCCCTCAGCCGCAGGGAGGGGGCAGCCAGTTCCCAGAGCCGGGGGGTTGGGGGCAGCATGGCAAGGGTGGCTGCGCCCCTGCCAGGTGTGAGCAGCAGCAAAGACAGCACAGCCAGGCAGGCACAGGAGGCAACAAAGCCGCCACCCAGCAGAGACTGGAGATTCATGGGCTCCCAGGTGTCAGTCCCCAACGGGATGGGTGGCTCCAGGTGGGGTGGGGTGGTAAAACTCCAGAAAGACATCGAGGAATAGAGGAAAAGCCACGACCTCCCCCCGACACACACACACTCACGCACACACAGAGCACGCAGGGTTAAACCGAGATCAGGGCATCCCTTTCTGCCAGCACAGGGGGCTTCCAAATCCAAGCCTGAGGAGGGGCCGGGGGGCTTCCCGTAGGGAGAAGGGGCTCAGCTCCCCCCACCAGGCACCGAGAGAAGCACAGGAGGCGAAGCAACAGGGTGAGGAGAGCATCCCCAGGGGACGGGGCACCCCTCTCGCCACGCCAAAGGAGAGCAGAAGGCAGGTGCTTACCTGCCGGTTAGTGCCACATGCACGTGTCCTGAGCGGCCACCAAGGCAAATCCAGGGAGCAAGGCGGGGGCTCACAGGGGATGCAGAAAGGATATGGCCAGTCGATGAGCTTCTTGGCATATTTCCTGACTATATTCTCTTCCCCAAAGAGGAAGAGCGATCTGTTGACGGTGAAGCAGTTCTGCCGGACGGGGATGGGGTTGTACAGAGCCATAGTCCGGGCTCTCTGAGCTTTGGTTTGCTTGAAGGTTCCCGGGGTTCCTCCCGCAGGGGCAGGAGGTCCTTGTCGGCTCCGGTTCTCCTCGGAGCCCCCATCTCCAGAGCCCAGCCTGCCAGCCACTGCCTCCCCAAAGCGAGCCATCCTGGAAGAAAACACACAGGTGAGCCGAAGCAGCACTACCGAGGCGGCGGAGTGGGGGGAAGGAAAGAGGGAGGGGGGTGTTGCAGGCGCAGTCCTAACCACAGCCCCCTCCTCCTCTCCGGGTGATGCTCAGCTCCATCTCTCCTCCATCCCTCTGAAGGAGCA
Organism: Baryphthengus martii; assembly: GCA_013396935.1. Taxonomy (NCBI): domain Eukaryota; kingdom Metazoa; phylum Chordata; class Aves; order Coraciiformes; family Momotidae; genus Baryphthengus; species Baryphthengus martii. Next base: position 358,695 of record VWZK01001087.1, read on the forward strand.
GGGACCCGCATGGAAAAGGAGAGACGGCAACGCGGCACCGGCTTAGAGCCTCCAGCACGGCACAGTGGGCAGCCGGCTGCCTCAAACGACCACCCCGGGCAGCGGGGAGGGCAAGGACCCGTCCTTCGTGCTCAGCAGAGGCCACAGCAGCTCGGTCCCTAAGCACCTTCCACCACGAAGCAAGGGGTTAAACCCAGCCGCATCCTTCCCACTGCTCTCCTTTTAACCCCTCTCCAGCAAGTTGAGCCCGGGGGGACTACCAGCCAGCAGAGACCAGGCAGGGAAAGGGCTGGGATACAAGTCCTTCCATCCACCCCATCGCAAACGGAAGACGCAATTTGGTACAGCACCCAGCACAGCGGCGGATGGGAGGCCGGGGGAACAGGTTGCAGCGTGGTCCAGCCTAGTTGGAGCCAAGTGTCCAACTCCCTCCTCCCGACTCCATCTTCAGCAGCCTACGGGAGCCCAGCCACCCATCCAGCTGGCTCCCCAGCGGGGCAGGGACGGTGGGCAGAGTCCCCACCTGCGGTGGCAGGGATGCTCAGCCCTTCTCTGCCAAGGGCAGGAGGAGCTCGCAAAGGCGAAGGCAGCGGCGGCTTCCCCGCAAGAGCCGGGCCACGAAATTAAAGGCTGCCGCGCCTCTGCAGCTCGGGGACAGCTTGATTTAATGAAGTCAGTGGCAACACAGGCGCGCACAAGCGCGCACACACACACACACACGCCCGCCCGGCTCGCTCCCTCGCTCCATCCAGTGCATTCTTTTGGCAAGCACGGGAGCTGCCGCAAAGGAGAAAAAAAAAAAATAATAAAAAAAAAACATCAGAGGCGAGGGGAGGGTCTGAAGGGAACAAAGGCAATGGAGGAGCCCCCACCCTGCGAGAAGCCCCCTCCCGCCCCGGTTGCAGAGGGCTTTCCAGCACATGGGTGCTCCTAGGTGAGTGGCAAAATTGGGGGGCAAAGGGAGGGGGATAAAAGAGGGGCTCTGCCTCAACCCTGCCTGTGAGAAAGGTGAGAGGCTCAGCTCATCTCAGCCCCCATCGTGCATCTCTCCAGCCACATGCATAGTCCCCCCAGCCCCGGGAAACTTCGAGGCTCCCCGTTAGAGCCACCCCGATGCCAGCGGCTGCCCGGGAGAGCCCTCCTGCTCCCTTGCATACCGATCAGCCTCCTGAGCACCCCCTTCACCTCGGTATTTTCTTTATGACACTTGATGTTGGCCAAAAACAGCAGCAGTTCATCGGAGAGGTGTAAACAACTCAGTCTGGGTGCGTCCCTGCAGCAGCTGCCATGTGGCCGGGGTGAGGGGGCTCCCCTCAGTCAGCCCACTGCCCATCATGGGGACACTGCCAGTGCTGCACCCTCACCTCTGCGGCCACGCACGTGCCAAGGTCAGTCAGGGATGCTCAGGGTCCCCTGGGCTGTGTGCTGGTGTGGGGGCTGTCTGCCCACCCATCCACCTTTGGGGAACCCACCCTGCCCTCCTGGCACACACAAGGGATTGGTCGCTCCCCAGGGATGTCCCCAATGTCCTCCCTACCCCACGGGCAGTGCACCAGCTTCACTTCTCAGCACACCCTGCAAGCTGTTCACATGAACGATTCCCCACCCTTCACATTCAGCCCCATATGTGCCTTTGGTACAGGAAGGGTGCCCACAGCTCCAGCCAGTGTCAGAAGACACCCTACATCCCCGTGACGCTCTTCTTCCATCCACCCCACCACCAGCAACCTCCTCTGCAAACACCTTGGTTGTTGCCCTGTCCTGACATCTGTTCTGGGGCAGCCAGGAATGCCTGGGGCATCTCAGAAAAAAAAATAAATTAAAAATCATGCCCTTAATCCCGTAAACCATTAACTCATTTAGGCAAGGGTTGCTCCCTTGGTGCAGCCTGGCAGCACCTCACCACAAACTTCCTCACCCTCCAGGCACTACTGTGACTGAATGGCCACAGCATTTGCTTTTTGGCCCAGACTTTCATGGGTGCATTGCCATGAGCCCTTGGGCTCGCTAGGTGAGAAAGAGGAAGGATCAGGCTCCCCTCAGCAAGATAACAGAGAAATGTTCGCAAAAAAATAAATATAAAAATGTAGTAGGATCGTTTCCCCAACCACAGCCAGACACCGAGAGCCCACCAGCTCACCACAATGCCAGTTCGCTGCATCCCTCCTTGACTTTGCTCCTCCAAATAGGCTTTTAACAGAGATAAGTGTAACTACTGGGGGGGTTCAGCAAGCCCCCCAGCTATACCATCACCACACTACAGCACAGAGTGGAGCAGGGGTGGGAAGATCCCTCCCAAAACACATCCCAGGCCCCTGGCTGGCCCCAGCTCAAGCCAGAGTGACCCTAGGCTTTCATTCTGCTGACAACAGGCAGTGAGGCAGCCACACCAGCTACTGACTAATTACAGTCCTTTCAATTCATTCCCAGGCAAGATGTTGCCCTAAATGAATCAATTACAATTTGTGGCTCATCCCCTTTGCCTCTTCCTCCTCCTCCTGCCCACCACCAGTGCAGCATCAGGAGCAATGCTACTCTTTCAACCTTTCAACCCTTTAAGCGGCTGTTAATTAAGCCCAAGGCTGGGTGAATTGCCAGGGGCAGATATTCAGCCCTGCAGAGCCCCTTCCTTGGCTCCCCCTTGGACCTTCCAGCCCTCTCCCATCCCCCTGAGCCTTTAGGCAAACCTCCACCCAGCCTCAACACTCAGGCTGGTGGTACCCAGAGGTCAACAAGGATGGAGAAGCCTGGACCCAGCACTCCTCCTGCATCCCTTGCCCAGCTCAGAGGCACCACACCTGCCTCACCACTCCCTGAGTGGTGCAAGAGGCCGAGGAGGAAGGCAGCCTTCCCCTTCCTCCTACCCCCTCGAAGCAGGGCTGCACACCCTACCTGGCCACTTCTGCTGGGGCTGTCCCTTGCAGTCAGGAGTTCGCTCTCGGCTCTGCTCTATATTCGCTGCTGCAGAGCAGAGCGCAGGATGACCCTGCTAGGAGCCTCTCTCCTGCTCAGAACAGTACTAAAGGATGGGATATTTATGAGAAAGCAGCTCCTTAAGAGAAGATTGAAAGCCAAAAAAAAAAAAAAAAAAAAAAGCAAACCACCAAAACCCAAACAACAAACCAGCCAGTCCCTGGCTATGCCAAGAGATGCAGGCTTGGTTTCCAAGGATGTTTATTGCCATTCTCGTCTTGACCCTCACCCCACCATGCTGGGATCAGTGAGTCAGGGAGAAGTGTGGCTGATGCCTGCATGATTCAACATGGCACAGAGATTCCAAGCCAGTTTTGTGGGGTTGTTTGGATTATTTTTTCTTTGTGAATGAAGGAAATCCAAGACAGAGCAACAGCGGGTGCGAGGACAGGAAGGCACTTGGGATGTGCCAGCTAACCCCCGCTCCTCACGCTGGTATCACCATTCAAACCTCCTCCTTTCTGTCTCCCTCACCTTTCCCAGTTATATCCTACCCCTGCACGGCGGGGCATCACTTGAGACCCCGGCCCCGGGGAGGANCCCGCCGCTCAGCCCGGCCCCCGATAGCGGTAGGCAACGAGGGGAACGGAGTTGAGCCCCTTCTTCTTTTGCCTGCCGCGGGCTGCTCTGAAGTAGCTGCAAAGCCACCCCACCCAAGCCCCGGTGCAGTTATGTCATCGCATCGCTCAGCTCCGCAGCCTCCTGCTCACACCACGCAACCCAAAATCATGGAACGCCTCACGTTGCAAGGGACCACCAAAGTTCATCTAGGCTAACCCCCCCGCATTAAGGACGGACACACTTAACTAGATCAGGTTGCTCAGCGCCTCATCAAGCTTGACCTTGAATGTCTCCACCACCTCCCATGGCAACCTGTTCCAGTGGTCCACCACTCCCATAGAGCTTCTTCCTGAAGAACTTCCAAAATCCCCCTGGGTACAGGCAACATCCTCAAAAGCATCTTCTGCCCAGACCCGGGTTGCTAAGAAAGCTGCTCCGTATCTTGGACAGCATCACTCAGGGCTCAGATCCCTACCACAGGCCAGACAGAGTCTAGAGAAGGGAGGACAGGCTTTTCTTCCGTTAACTGCTTTTCCCAGGAGCTCTGATGGGCTCCACTCATCTTAGAAAGTGGCTTTTGGCATCCTGATTTGATTTTGTTTTTTAAGTAAGGCTTTAACTACACTGAGAAGAAAGGAAGAGGAAAAAAAATAAAGATCAAATGAGAATCATCTATTTCATCTACAGTGCTCTGGCCAAATTTCAAATTGGGGCTGGGTAGCTGTGACTCAGAAGCATGTTTATAACCTTCCATTCCTGCGTGGTTTTCTTCCAGGAACAAATTTATTACCTGCTGGATTAGGAAAAGATGCTTGCCCCATTTTCAAAGGGGGGACACCGTGCCAAGCTGGGCACCACAGCAACAGAGAGGCAGAGTCCCCAGGCTAGTGCATCTCACCCGTGGACACCAGTGATGCAGGTGGAGAATCACAGAATTATTTCTGTTGAAAGAGACCTTCAAGAGTACTAAATCCAACCCAGCACTGCCAGGTCACCACTAAATCATGCCCCTCAGCACCACACCGACACAGCTTTAAAACCCCTCCTGGGACGGAGACTCCACTACATCCATGGGCAGCCTGTTCCAGGGCTTCACCAGTGCTGAGCACAGGAGGATGAGCCTTGCCTTAGTCCTGCTGACCACACTATTTCTGAGATGGGCCAAGAGATGCTGATGGCTGTCTTGGCCACCTAGGCACACACTGGCTCATCTTCATCCAGCTGTTGACCAACACCTCCAGGTCCTTTTCTGCCAGACAGTTTCCAGCCACTCCTCCTCAAGCCTGGAGCATTGCAGGAGGTTGTTGTGACCCAGATGTAGGACTCAGCACTTGGCCTTGTTGAATCTCATATTGTTGGCCTCAGTCCATCAAATCCAGCCTGTCCAGAGGTCCAAGCAGCTCCAGGATGGCACCTGTGGAGGAGGTTACACCAGGCTTTGCCTGATGTTCATCTGCACAGATGTTGGCAGCTGTAGCATGGATCATGACAGCCCTGCTGCCATCTCTCCTGCCAACCAAGCCCTGGGCTGGGCACAGCAGCAGAGACTCTGCACTACCTTGCCGCAAGGCAACTCTCACCCAACCCAGGGCAAGTGCTTCCTCTTGGCTGTCTGCTCACTCGTTCTGATAACAAGCTGCCCATCTCGCTGGAAACGGGGACTTTGGTTGCTACATCCCCCTCCAACAAGCTCTCACAAGTGGGTGTGGAGGCAATTGAGGTGAAGAAGGAGCAGCATCATATCTGCTCTCATCCAGCCTTCCCCCCTGCAGCCCCTTCCCAGGACAGAAGACGCAGCACACTTTGCATTTCCACCCAGAAGCCCCTTTTTCTAACCTCTCTGCAAATGTTTGCCTAAGGGAATACAGCCCAGAGCATCTTTGACCCCATGTTTTAAAGCACCTGCTTGTTCTTCGCAAAACGCCACACAAACCCGAGTGTAGTACCCAGCTGGTCCTGCTCAAAGTTCCCAAACTCATGACATCCCACCATACTCCAGCAAGACCCACCAGTCCCCACAGCTGACTGGACACATTAGCCATGGTTTTTTTCCAGGGAGCTTCAAACAGAGTGCAGAGGAAAACCCGTGAGCATGCCCCACTTTTCCTCCTCCCCTTGCTGTGCACATGCAGGTGCTTCCCAGTGGCTGATCTGTTGTGACAGCCATCTGTGCCAGCAAAGGAAAGACATGCTAAAAGGTGTCTCTAATTCAGGTGGGATGTCACAACAGGGATCAAACGCTGCATATATAATTGCTGCCTGTTCTCTCCCCAAGTGCTCTTCAGCACAGGCCAGACGTGCCCAGATGCTGGCACCGCAACCCGGCACAAGTTCTTGCTCGAGTGGCTTAGGCTCTAGCACTCTACACCACCCACAGTGCCCTGCAATCACAAGCACTGCAAGCTAAACTCCTCATGTGCCTCTTGAAGTCACCAAAAGTCTCCAAACGCACCACTGGAGTTTAAGGTTGGACATTCTCCAACACCTCGTCGCTGTGGAACTAGAGCAGTTCATGCATCAGAGCTACCAATAAAAGAGAAGGATGCTGCGTCTTGAATCAAAAGAGGATTCAGCAACCAAATGACCACAGGCTGAAAGAGCTGGGAGAGGTTTAAAGCACAGCCAAGAAAACTCTGGTCCTACGCATTTGTGTGGACACAACAGGGCTGCATATCCAGCCCTGCAAAACTCACAGGAGTTGGATTTGGTACTTGGTCTCACTCTGTCACCGTGATGCTCGGTGCCTGCACTTGCCCACCTCTCCATGGGCTGCTCAGGTCTTACTACTCTCTAAAAAGCCCAAACCAAACCCAAAAGCCACCTTTACAGCTGCAGACACCACCAAACAAGCATAAGGGGTGCACTGACAGCTCGGATGGAGAAGAGCAAGACTTTGGAGTGCCTCAAATGACCACAGTCAAGGGACAGCATCGCTTTGCCCCAGCGCTGGCCACAGTGATGTTGTGCAGGAGGGAAGCTCCTGCCCACTCTCCTATTCCCTATCAAAACACCTCATGCTGTTTGCAAAGACCAGGATGCTCCTTGGGCTAACTGCCTTAGGCTGGGAGGCTTCACAGCTCAGCTGAAGAGGCCTGAAATAATCACCCATTAATAAATTGCCTGGAGTGCCCTGCTGCTTTATTTAGCCTTGTGAGTCTGGCTCTAATTAGCATTCCCAGCCACATCTCCGGCTGCTCCGGGCAGGCATGCAGCAATCCCACCTCCTGGAGAACAGCTACCCGCCTGCCCCTGCTTTTCCATCAGATTAAAGTGAATTTCCAGCCCTGCTTCCACCCCTCAAATCCCTCTGCACAATCTCGCCCCTCAGTCGAGCCATGAAGCATCCCAGCCATGCAGTGACTGTGCTGACATCAGGTGAGGGACAACCTTCTCCGTTCTCCTCCATCTTGGGTCCAGTTTGGGGCACTGCACTTCTCAAGAGGATCTAATGGGAAAAAAAATAAATTAGGGAGATTGAATGCTTGAGAGTGACCACAATGAAAGAATCGGGGCTGGGCAGCATGGATTAAAGAAGAGATTGAAGACAGATCCTGCCACAGCCGAACACCGAGCTGCCAAGCTTTATGTCTGCATGGAAACAAGGGGACTGAGCTCAGAAGAGACATTCCTGGGGCCAGCTGTAGCCAGCCAACAGGAGAAAGCTTATTTCTAATCTGTTAAAGGGTTGGAGAGGAATTTTTAAAAGCATTTTTTCAACCTCTGCACTATCCAAAGAAGAAGAAATCCCTCACTCTCTTCATCAGCATCCTCATGATCCCTCCAGCACAGTAGCTTGGCTCCTGTCAAAGCCAGCAGGAGATTTTCTCCTCCCTTAGATCTCCTCTTACACCCCCACAAAAGGCAGGTCCATGCCCAAGGACCATCCTGTGCTTTCTCTGATCGTCTGCCTGCCCTGCAAGGCGCAAGTCAGACAAATCCACAGCAACAACAGCACAAGCACGCGGGATGACGGTGGAGCCTCCTGCCTTGGGGCTGCAAATACCCCTGACAATAAAACGAAAGCTGGACCAGAAACCCACCGACTCCGTTCCCAGTCTCATGAAGCCAAACCCACAGGCTCAGCTTTCTCAGAAGCAACCTGGTTAGCAAACAAGGTGGCTTCAATAAGATTACATTGTCAGGACAAGAGCCAGGAGAAAAAAAAAAAAAATGCCAGCAAGTCTGAACTTGTGCTGAGCAGCTGATGCTCAAGACAACCATAGAAGCCCCATCTCTGGCACATTGCCAGGAAGGAGATGCTGCTTCCATCTTCCAAACCTGTAAATGAGAAAAGGCTAAAGAGCAAAACCTCTCCCTGAAAGCTACTCAGTGCCGGGAGGTGCGAAAAAAAGCGTCCCTCTCGCTGCAGCGACAGGCAGTTATCAGCTCGGCAGCCCCTGCAAAGGCAAACACCCTCGCCCGTCCCCGAGAAAGCACAGCTCACCACGATTCCTCAATGGGAAAAAGTTCATTGAGGATTTTTTAGGCTTATTTCCACTCGAATAAACATGGAGAGGACAGTTGCAGCACATTAGTTACTGTTCTATCATCTCACGAGCTTGAGTAGGGGAAAAATGAGTCCCTGTGAAGTTTCTTTGATGGCTCGTGGTTCATATCGGAGCTCACAAAGATGACATGTTTTGTTACAGCATCATCCACTACAGCAGCATGCCCCAAGCGCACAGGAAAGCTGCTTCTCAGCAAGCAACCTGCATGCAGCTGGCTAGCATCATCCATGAATGATGAGCCACACCACCAGCTCCTTTGGGTGTGTTTTGGGAAGGATGCTGCCATGTTTGTCTCCTTCAGCACTGTGGTCCCCCCATGGCTGGGGATAAACACCAGCATGTTTTTCTCAGTCAGAGTGACATCCTTGCTTGGGTGCAGAGCATAAGCCCAAAAGCAGCCAAGCAACAGAAACATTAACATGTTTTGTTAATTAAGGGTGGTGAGACACTGGCACAAGTTGCCCAGAGAAGCTGTGGATGCTTCATCACTGGATGTGTTCAAGACCAGGCTGGATGAGGCCTTGAACAACCTGGTCTAGTGAGAGGTGTCCCTGCTCATGGCAAGTGAGTTGGAGTTCGATGATCTTTAAGGTCCCTTCCAACCCAGATCATTCTAGATCTATGATTTTGGGTGATCCACAAACCCGTAACCCTGTGCCAAAGGATCAGAGTGGAATTTCCCATCGAGCATGCAAAAGGTAAGTGAAGACAAGAAACACATTTCTCCTCTTTGCTTTTCTAAGCAAGAACTCTTGATGGCCACCTTGGAAAATCAAAAGCCACACATGAAAGCTGCTTTAGTACAGTTTCAGGCACCTAACTTATGACAGCTACTTTTTCAGGTCTCACATAGCACAAGCAGCTCCAACCAGGAATTAATGTTCATCCTGCATAAATGCAGCGAACACCTTTTGAACTAGGAAGGATCAGTTGGCAAATACAGAAGAAAAAAATCATAATCCTTCAGAGGCCACTGAACAGAGGCCCACACACACAGCCTAGAAACTTCACCATCAATGGCATTTGTTCGTGCCTGGTTAGAGGGAAGCGCTGTTTCCATGGTCTGCAAGAAGCAAGTCTCTCTGAGGACAAGTTGTGCACTAGCTCTCGCAGCTGGCCTTACACTAAACTTTCAAAAATCTTTCCAAAATTTGAAAACTACATGGCTCAAAATGAAGAAAATGCCATTTTGGGAGGGCACAACAAGAAACCATTTACGTTTTAAAGTTTTAAGGTCTAAAAGATGCTCGACAGGCGCTAAATTCTAAGACAGAGTTAAATTAAAAGTTATAGCCTGATGAGACTAGATACCGCCTGAGGTCTCCTTCACCCTAAATTATCTTATTACTCTGTCATCTCTTAAATAGACATTAGCAGGGGGTGGATGTACTGTATTTTAGAAGCTGTGAATAGAAAATAACCTGCCCTATGTACACTTGAGAGGCTAGAAAGCACCTCTCCCACAAACATCCCCTGGCCAGCAGACAGCCCACCATTAGAATCACACAGGGAAAGCTGGGGGCTGCCTGGGACAGAGGAACAGGCTGAATTATTCCAGGGGAGGGAAAGGACGAGGGTGCAAATGAGGACTGAAAAGCAGAAATTTCATTGCTGCACCAAATCACGCCTGCGGAGCTCAGTGCAGGGAGACGATAGAAAACCAGGACCGCGAAAGCAGAGGGTTGTGCTGCCATCCAGAGGGACTTCGGCAGCCTGGAGAAACCAGCAAAGGAAGAGCACCAAATTCAGCTTCGTGGGGAATGCCAAGTCCTGCACTTGGGGAGGAACAACCCAGTAAATGCCGAGCTGGAAAGCCCTGAGGTGCTGGTGGACGCCAAGCCAACCATAAGCCAGCAGTAAGTTTTTGCAACAAAGGTAGCCAACAGCCTCCTGGGCTGCACTAGGCAAAGCGTTGCCAGCAGGTCAAGGAGGAGGTGACCCTTCCCCTCTGTTCAACCCCAATGGGACACATCCAGAGTGCTGTGCCCCCCAGAAGAGGAGATATACAGACTTACTGGAGCAACTCCGGCAAAGGTGACTAAAAGAGTGAAGCACCTGTCCTACAAAGAGAAGGTGGGAGAGCTGGGGCTGCTCAGCCTGGCTGGAAAAGGCTCAGAGCACATCTTATCACAGTGTATACATACATGAAGGTGGGGAGTAAAGGCAGAGCCAGGCTCTTCCCTGTGGCACTCAGTGACTAGACAAGAGCCAATGGGCACAAACTGCAAGAAAAGAAACTATACGTAGGAATGAACTTGCTGACTGTGAAGAGAACTGAGTACTTGGGACAGGTTGCCCAGAAAGGCTGTGGAAACTCTGTCTTTGGAGATACTCAAAACTTGCCCTGGACATGGTCCTGGGCAGCCTGCTCTAGGTGAACCTGCTTGAGGTTCTTTCCTGCTTCACTGCCTCCCAGCAACTCTGCGCATCTGAGCCCTGGCCAGTCCAAGGCCAAGGGGGTAGCCTCTCTCCAAAGGCTGGTTCCTGGGAAGCATAACCAGCCCCAGCATGGTACACAGCTTCACTGCAGCCCCAAAATGTGCCAACAAAGCTTCCCGACAGCCACGGGCTGAGCCTGCAGCGAAGGACGCAGGAACAAGACGTGACGTGCCAGGATGCAGTGACAAAATGCGAGGCAGCAGCTCCTGAGTGGAGGCCTCCCCTGGGAACTGCCTTGTCCTCCATGTTGAGCAAGCACCTCTTAAGGAGCTCAGCTCCCTGGCAGTGGCCCAAGGCTGAGACGGATTGTAACTGCCCAGCTTCCTGGCAGCCCTTGAGAGGCTTTGCAAAGTCACCCGAATTCACTCAGAAAGGGAATTCTTCCTCCAGGGTGTGCCAGAAACCCAGACTTCGAGGCAGTTCAGCGAAAGATGCTATTTCTATGCTGTTGCCAGGATATTCAGCAGAACTCAAGTTCATCTCAGGTCAGAAAACCATCTCCTCCCCTAGCATCCAAACCTTGGTCTGCACTGAATGGAAGCAATGAGAGCACAGCAAGGTTCTGGGCAGATATCTCTGGAAGAGTTGCTCCTCAAGCCACATTACCATAATAAAAGCCATATTTCAGTGCCCTCAGGTTGAGCACCAACATCTCAGGGCTTTCAACCACAGAGTCTTCATAGCTCCTACTAGCTGCCTGCACTGCCCCCACCTTCCCATCCAGCTCCCTCAAGCTCCCTAGTATAAGGCAGCAGATACCTGAACAGAAGCCCACGGTGGAGAAGGATGTGGCTAAGCTGCTTCTGACAGTGACCAATACTGTAGAGGTGCTGAAGGAAGAAAGTCATCTGCTTCCCAGGGGAAGAAGGCATGAGGGGGAGTGATGGGCACTGGAGACTGAAGCCAGAGCCAAGACTAGGAGGGTATGCTAGGGCACATTCTCCCTCCCTGGCAGCACTTATATGGGAGCAAGGGTTGCTGTTTTATAGATCCCTCTCTCCTCATGTCAATGCTGCAGCCAAGGCCCACTGCCCTCCTCCAGTCCCTCATTCCCAGCCCCATGCTAGAGTAGCACAGGACCAAGCAGTTCCCCCCAGAGTCCCTTGGGTGGACAGGAGCTGCTGCACAGAACAGGGCTGCTGTTTACAGCACGGCAGCAACATCCAGGACATTCAACACCTCTGTCAAAACTGTGCTGTGGCGCTAATAACAGCCATCACAGCAACTCAGAGCCACCCCAGGGCTTGTCCTCTTTCCTGCAGATCCAAGGAGGACCAGGGCGATGGCTCCTGGTTCAGTCAAGGCCACACTGTTGCCAGGGGCGTGAGAAGCAGGCGACAGTGCCACCCTGTGCACGCTCCTGCCCTCTCCATCCCTGCAGTTAATTAACCCCAGATTGTGCAGTACGCTGGGGAATATGCTGGGAAGCAGCGGTGATGGAGCTGGCAGCCCAGCGCACACCAAAGGGGCTCCTTTGTCTCATTCAGCATCAAGGAAAAAAAATAGAAAAAAAAAAGGCAAACAAAAGGGTTTTTAAAAAAGTAATCTTCATTTGTAATCTGGGATGCAGAGCGTGCACGGAACCAGACAGACTGTCAAGGCGTAAAGAGTCCCCGAGATCCGTTAGCAACACCTTGTGCGTTCTCACAGCTTCTCCTGTTCTCTTATTTCTTCCACTAAAACCACCCAAAGGCAGAACTGCAGGAATGTTAATTCTCCAGACGAAAAGGCTCCCCAAGGTCTGCACCACAGGTACAGATCCAAGTGAGCAGCAGAAAGCTCTGCTGCCCTGCTGCTCCATGGGCAACAGGCTCTCAGATCAACTCTAAGGTGCTACAAGACTGGAGAACACTTTTAATGATCCTGTTTTCTTCAGAAGCCCTGTCCTGTACTGGGGACAGACCACATGGCTTCCCACAGGATGCTGAAACCTGCCACCCATCACCCAAGTACTCCAACAATGAATTACAGCATCCCACCTCCACATCATCACCTCCAAACTGTACCAAGACCCAGTGGCTTTCCCTTTGGTCTCCTCTACTCCTGCCCAACATCTGGGAACTGGGCTTTTCCCTTCATCCTTGCTGTAGAGATCGTTCTGAAACGAGAGCTCAGCTTGTATCTCCCAAATTGCACAAACCGAGCTCAACAAATATACAGGCACATGTGGTTTTAAGCCACACAAGGAAGGTTTGGGTCTTGTCTGCTGCAAACTCAGCTTAAGGTTCTTCTGGGATGTTCCCTGGGTGGCTCTGCTGTCCTTGTCAAGCCTTGAAGTGCAGCAAGTATCTCCATGTACCTCCATCCCTGACACCAACATGTGAACAGTGGGATGGAGGAGGGCAGGGCACCAGGTCAGGACTCTGGAAAACAGGTTTTAGTGTCTGACTTGGGCTTGTCAGTCAAGAACAAGGTGGACTAGTACAGGTACCCTTCACCATAAAGTTAAGCCTCCCACAGAACCACTGGAATTAAACATTGAAACAGTCTCCCAAGGGAAGTGGTGGACTCCCCTACACTGGGCAGTTACAAGACTGAACTTGACAGGGTGCTGGGCCAGCTTACTTAAACCTTTTTTCTTTTTTTTTGTCTTAAAAGATTGGACCAGATGATCCTTGAGGTCCCTTCCAACCTGGCATTCTATGATTCACTGCCTCACACACTTAGCAGATAGTGTTTTCTGCTCCCTGCCTTAGTTTCTCCCCTAAAAAAAAAAGGATATTTTCCCACTTCTATTATTAAGATAAACGCACGTTTCATTTGTGGGGCTTTTTTCCACTGGCAAAAGACAGTAGAAATGAAGGCTTGGGAAGGGACTGGATCTGTCAATGAGGAGTACGAAAAAACATTTCCATCTCTTCCCTCACTGCAACCCAGCACAAGAGTGGCCATACACGCATCTAGCTGAGCAACACCACGTTGGAAACGTGTCGGAGTTAATTCATACAAGACAGATGGCACTAAGAGCTCATTGTTGAACCAAAATCTCTCCAGAAGCCTTACAAAGGCGGTGCAGCCCTCTCCGAACCACCTTGGCTTAACTTGTCAAGTTTTGGCTACAATGCAAAAAAAAATAATAATAAAAACCCCACAGTTATTTTGGGCCTATGCTGATCCTGTAGGCAGTACTGTCATCTCCCGGGGTTTGCCACAGCTCAAAACCAAGAAAAATAGTCATTTTTCTGGTTCCTCATGTTCCATGTAATGCCCACCACCAGGGGAAAAGATCACCTCCATCACTCACCGAGAGAGACAAGAGTCAGACCTCTCAGGTGAAAGCCCCTAGGGAGACTCAAAGCATGTGAGATGGGCCCTGCCAAAAATTAAATCATGGGGAAACTGCATTACTGCTAATAAAATTATAGGCAAAGAAATTAATTTGTTTTTCCTCCCCTATATGCTATCTATCTAATCCCAGACTGCATCCATAGTACAGCTGTTAATGGCTCTGCACACCAACCTGGACTTTGGCACGTTTTTTTGGGAAACATCACTGGTTTAGGAGTCTGATGTTAAAGCAGGAGGCTCTGGCACACTGTTTTTGCAGGTTGATGAGGGCACCTCCCTCTGGGAGAGGCACAGATCCAGCACTCTGGAGCTGTGTCAAGATCACCAGCTCCCCAGGGAGGGACCTGTCCAGGACAGACCGTGGGGCTATAGTCCTTGGTGGGACATGAGGGCTGCAAAGCCTGAGTGCTGCCACCAGTGCCAGATCCCAGCATCTCCCCCAGCATCATCACCTCCTGCTGTGCAGCTCCCGGGCTGCAGGCTTGAGCATCTGCAAGGACAGAGTCCCACAGCCAGACCTCAACAGTGAAGAGCCCAGGCAAGGGAAGGAGAACCCAAGCATCCAGAAGGTGGGAAATGCAAGAGATTGGACCCTGCCAGCCTAGGGAAACATTCAGTTAGACAGGTTGGGATGGCAGCAGCCGGCAGGGCCGTTTGCATATCCCTACTGCATTAAAAGACAGAAATATTAGGCTTTGTGTTTGAGTTGCTGCTGGATGGAACAGCCGAGGGCGGCGAAAGGGCCACATCCCATGCGGCATGAACAGGAAGGGCTCCGGCTTCATCTCCTTGCCACAAAATAGAGCTGTAGTCATCCAGGCAGTTAATTAGCGAGCAGCCGTTCTAGGAACTCGCTCCGCCAGCCGACAATTAACGAGGCCATCCCTCTGCTTCCTGCCCGGCCATGATTTATTCATCTGGCAACCCCAGTGGGTCGCAAAAAGATAACAAGGCAGCGAGCACTTGCCGAGTCCATATGTCAATTTATTTCCCCTGCGTGGAGCTTCCTGAGTCACCGGCCAGGAGGTTCCCTGGGCACAAAGGGATGAGCATGGAGCCAAAAGGGCCAGGAAGTGCCTGTCTCGCTGATGGGCTGTCCTCCAAAACAAAGGCAGGAGGAGCCTCAGCATTATCAGAAATAATTTTAACATGCAAAGCATCCCAAAGAAATCCTACCAACTTCAAACGAGCTGAGCACTGACCTGGATCTCGCCAAAGCCACATGCTACATCTAATTAATACTGGAGCTCCCCACTGCCTTCAGATGTTTTATAATACATTGAATATTCCCCAAATACAGTGCTTGAGGCAGGGAGCCGCTCGGGTCCAGGAATACTGGAGCAGGATGTGCGGCAGCAGCTTATTCCAGGCTATTTTGCTGAGTACGAGGTTCCCCCAGCGTTTAATTTAAATGCGGCCTTGGCTGTGCTGTGAATGCTGGGTGAGGGGGAATAATCCGGGACTTGGCGCTGGGGTCTTCCTCACAATACCAAGTCAAGCTATAGCAGGAAGTTAATTAAAGAAAAATAAGTTAAATGAATGGGGTCTAGCTCTGCTAAGTACTTCTCCATTTCCCCAAGTTTATTAATGTCTCCGGTTTGCTCTGATTCAGGGCGACTTGGCTGTTTCTTAAGATTAAATACAAGTCTCCTTGCAGAAGGGCTTAAGCCACAGGAAAAGCAGAAGGCAACGACCCCAACTGCAGCCAAAGGAAACTGTCTGAAGACTCCCAAGATGGAGAACTTCCAAGTTTCCTCTACATCCCACTAACCACTCAAGAATTTGGGGAACTTCTTCATCCACGAAGGCCCCTTTGCATCATTCCAATCAGACGCCATCCTCCAGCTCAGAGCCACGAGGCATCTCCAACTGCTTTGGCTCACCTCCTGTACACAGCCCACCACCCTCTCTCCCTGTCCCTCTCACACACCCTGCAAACTCACCCCGTCAGAAAAATACCACCAAAGCAGCCCAAGCCCTGCAGGACCCGTGGAATGTCCAAGCCCCAGGGCAGGACTGGTGCTGCACAAGGCAGGACTACACGTTCCATCAGTTTTAAAAGCATACGGAAAAGAAAGAACCCGGAAAAGTTTAGCAAGGTGGGGAAAAAAACCAAACCAAAACACCAAACCAACCACAAAATATCTCATTCCCTCTGTTTCAAATTATTCTCTGCCTTTAAAAGACCTTCCCTGGAAAACAAAGGTGATGGGGAAAAGCAGCCAGGAGCTCAAGCACAGCTGGTGTTGGCTCCTCCACAAGCTGACACCAAGACAACACCCCACCAGTCCCCTCCACCAGCCCCACAGAGAACTGAGAATGCTCCCGCTCTGCCCCCCTCCAGCTGCCCACCTGGGCTGGGGGCTCTCCGGTACTTACTCCCACTCCTTCCTCCGTGCCTGCGGCGTGCTCTGCATCTTATGCGCCTCGTGTGCCTTAATAATGTCCCTCTGCTCAATCAACCCGCCTCGTCGGCGCTTGATAACGTCCGGGCTCACTGGGACACACTGGCCGAGCCCCAGGTCAAAGGTGCTGCCCAGCTCGGCGCCGGCATCGGCATCCCGGGAGCGGGGCTGGTAGATGACATCGAAGCTGGCGGCGTGTGAGACCAGAGCCTCAGCCAAGCTCTCAGGCTCCAGCAGGTTGCAGGACTGGGTGGTTTGCATCAGGCCGAGCCGGTGCTTGCGCCAGGTTTCCTCCTCGGGCAGGGCCAGGACGTAGCGGGGGGCAGCGGTGTCCAGCTCACCCGCCCTGCGCGGCGCCGGGGCGCTGACGGAGCACGTGCCGAATCCCAGCATCTTTGGTGCTGTTGTTGCTCATCACTCTGAAAGGGCACAAGACAGAGAAAGGGCACTCAGGCCTTTGTGACATTTGTCCCTCAGTTTCCTCCCTTTCTCCCATGCCAATGGAAAGTCCCATTTGTCCTGGGTGTGCTGGGATAGACCCTCTCAAACCAGGCACGGTGCTGGACCCCCAAGGCTAGGGGAAGGTGTAACACCTCCTGCCTTACTTCTTTCTTCCTCCTTCCCAATTTGGGCACCTCTACAGCTCCCTGACTCTGCAGCCAGCCCTCCCTGGGGTCCCCAGAGCAGCACAGCTCCTCACAGCTGGATCACAACCTGATGAGCCCCTAATGCTGTCTCATGGACAGGAAAAAAGGAGATTGGGGAGACTTGAATCAAATCACCCCTGTGCTACTTTTGGGTTTGTTTTTTTCCTGCCCTGTTGGGGTTCTTTTTGGCTTTTACATGGGGTTGGGAGGAATAAAAGAGTCTGGCACGGCACAGCTCAATTGGGAGCACAATCCAGCAACCCCCCAGCATCCCTGGCCAGAGCATCCATGTCCCACCCCAGTCCCACTCTCCCAGGGTGACAGTCAGGTAACCTGGCAGAGACAGGCAGCAGCTTAGGAGGCTGGATGCGGAAATACCAGCGTGGCTTTGACTCTGGAGCTGCATATCAGAGCAAAAGGCACAGGAACGCTGCCAGAAACACTGCGCCGAGCAATGCTCCTTGGCTATGCCAAACAGATGATGCTCTACAGACACAAGATGCTCCTGTCTGAAAATACACCCGAAGCCTTGCCATAGTGTTGGAACTAGATGATCTTTAAGGTCCCTTCTAACCCCAACCTTTCTATGATTCTGATTCTCACATTGGAGAAGCTCCATTCAGCCTGTTACTGCTGCGGGAAGGGCTTTGCTTCTGCAGTCCCTAAAATTCCCCCTGTTGCACTTGCCCACCATAGAAGTGAAAGAGGAGAGGAGAGAAGAGCAAGGCAGCACATGCTTCTCACCAGGGCTGCCATCTCCTTCCTAACTACATCCTGGACACAGAGGGAAACAGCCCAGCAAGGGAAAAGAGAATTTAAACCCCCTGGAATATGACAATATTGAGCATATCAGTCTTCTTAACCCCTTTGCAGGGTATTATTTGGAGACACTTGGACTCTTCCAGAGGTCCAGGTTGGTGAGAACGGCAGTCAGGAGTAAGGCTGGGAAACCATCCCACCAGAAGCAAAAAGAAATTAAATATAGAAAAAAATCCAAGAGGGACCGGGGGTACAAAATAGAGGATGGCACCCATGCTAGCCAACGTAAGTCTGACATCCCCACCCCACAGGGGACAGGGTGCACAGCCCAGGGAGGAAGCTTCCCATCCCTTTAGGGTCTGTGGAGCTGCACTGCAAATACAAAGCGTCTGAAGTCACTGCTAAATTTAAACCTGCCCAGCTCAAGGGATACTCACCCCTTGGCCAGCTCTCCAGAAAGACAAAAAGCAACTGCCAGTAAAAGCCTCAGCAAATTAATTAGCACATTGGTAAGAAGAGTTTGGCTGCTCCCACTGAAAGCTATAAACAGATTCTTCACTACTTTCCTTATCCATGCAATTTTTTTTTATATAAAGGCATTAGTTACTTTTCCAATCCAGTCCTTGGTACCTTTACAGCTTCTCATTTTCCTAACGTATGCTTTTCCTTCTTATAGCACTTTGCCCGTTTTCAACCCTCTTCTGCTAAAGTTTAACTCCTCACTCAACCACACCAGGTTTTCTGGGATTTGAGGGGTGCTTTTTTTTTTTTTTCCTTTGCATTTTGTTTTTTTTGAGTTGTTTTTTTTTTGTTTTTGGTTTGCTAGAGTTTCTTGTGTTGTGGTTTTTAGGTTGTTTTTTTTCTAAACAACCATTCTATAGACCCATTTCTTCCCTGAGCACTTCCCTGGGTAGAACCAGAGGCTTTCTTGCATATCAAGCACAAGCACTCCAGGTTTCAGCCATGGCGTGGCTGTGGCAGAGCCACGGGGACAATTAGCCAAGAGCAAACGAGAACACATCTCGAGGGCAGGTCCAGCATCCACGTGAACTCTCCTGATGCCTACCAACGTATCTCCCACCAGGCTTGCTCCAGGGACGCTGGCGAGTCCCAGAGAAGTAGAAAAAAAAAAAAATTCAGGCAGAGCCCTCAAACAAAACACTGAGAAAGTTTGAGGAAATAAATAGAAATAATTAGCTTTGCCTCCGCCTAAGCAAACAGGGCTCACGCTGCCAGCAGAACAAGCCACGTTCCCTCCGAAGAAGTGACAAGCAGAGAAGGGAGGATGCCAGAACATTTTGTTAAGGAACACTGATGAGGGTACGTGCTAACGAGGGTGTTCGCAGGATGCCACACACCGTGTACGAAGCATCTGACACAGGGGCATCTGCCCGGCTTCTAGCCTTTGGTCTCCTCCTTACACCGAAAACAAATCCGCTTTATTTTTTACACAAAATCCAAATTAGTGAGACAAACACCACATTTGTTCATGTAATTTGGCTTCTGGTGTTTAAACGCCAGCCCTGCCTCCCGCAAAACAGAAACCTGTGGCAAGGCAACACGTGGCCCCTTTTGAAAACATGGAATTATTTTCTGATCCTATCAGCAGAAAACTACAGCTCGGTATATGCTAGGAAGGGGCTGCAGCTGGAGCTGGGACCGCGGTGCCTCTGAAGCCTTCCCGTTGCAAATCAGTCTTGGCAGGGGAATAAACCCAAATTTCCCACCCAGCTCCCTGCTACTGGTTGGGCAGAAGATGGCTTTGCAGCTCCACTAATGACAATTAACAATGAAAGAAAAAGTAAACAGCACATCTACCTGCCTGACCTCCCCATGGGTACCACATGTGGTTTCCCATCAGTGCCTTGGGCTGATGCTCAGGATCCATATTCCCAGTTGTATGGTCGGGATATGGCAAGAACATAGCACAGCTGCATGTGGATCCAGGCAGCTCCTGCTGACCCCTACTAACCCAGTTCCACCAAAAGCAGAAGACATCACTGTACAGAAATGGCACATTTGGTTGCTTTTGACAGAGGACAGCCAAGGAATAGCTGTTGTTGTGATACATAGCAGGCTTTCAATACCAGAAAATTAAGTTTCTAGAGGCTCTTATCTCCCAAACTTCTGTCTAAAAGTCATGAGTCAGGAAATTTACTGTTTGCTACTGAAGCTGAGAAATCATCTAGTTAAAATCATGGCCACAGGGCACTGGGAGCAGCCAAACTGAATTAGTGCGGACATTCAGCTGCAAAAACACTGGCACCTGTGCTTTCACCTGCAAGGTGGCTGGGAGTAGCATCATGTTCCCAGCACAACCCCAGGGACATCTGAGGACACAGACCACCCAGCTGTGAGGGTACACAGCCAGAGATCATGTCATCTAATGGGGATCTCATTAGAGAGATCAAACCCAGCATCCATCCATCCATCCCCTCCGGCGCTCGGATTGCCACAGCCAAACAGGGACAGCGCGGTGAGCATGTCTCGCCCCTTGGCCTGTACATCAACACAGGCCGAACTGGGACACATCCTAGGGCAACACTCCACCCTAAGAACCACCAAGAAGAGTCTTTTTCAAAACCTAGGCATCAGAGGACAAGTGATGGAGAGAGACACCTGTACAGGTTATCTGCAGCACCCTTGAAAGATGCAGGGCAGGTGATTTGACCCCACTGTCTCAATCCAAACCACATGTGACAGAACCTCTGCAGGCAGGAGACCCTGGACTCTCGCACCGTACTTGACTTTTTCCTTCTAGTAGCTGATTAACAAAGAGCTGCAGTGAGAAGCAAGTTCCCAGCAGCATCGCTGACCTACAAAGAGGAAATTCCTTTCAGGGTTTTTCTCTGTGTATGTGTTTGTGTTATAATAGCAGCAATCAAAGTCTTTAGCCAAGTAACTATATATTACCATAATCACTACACTCAGCAGTTAAGGCACTGGGTGAGCTCTTTGCTTCCATTATCTGACTAACCTTTACCAAAATCCCCAGCTCTAAAGCAGAAAGGTTTAATCCTTTGCTAGTCTATGGGGGCTGATCTTCTCCCAGCAGGATAAGGGTCCAGCATCACAGCACTGAGCACCAGCACTGCCATGAGTCTCAGGTGAGCAGGGAGGCCTCGGCCCTTCATAGATAAACCCTGGCTGTGTTGTATGCAACAGGCAGAAAAGCTGCCAGAACCTTCTGACCATGGTCCAGCAGCCCAGCAGCCTTCCCAGGGGATTTGCGGGATGATTTCAGCAGCAGTATCAAGAGCAAAAAGCTGCTCTGCTGCTGCTGCTTACCCGCTTGAGCAGGTGTCCCTCCTCTCTCCCAAGTGAGCAATGGAGAGAGCCCAACAGGGACAAGAGCAAAACCCTCCAGAAGATGTATATATGTAGGAGACCATCTAGGATGCCAGTCCCAAGCATCTTGGGGACACCTCAAGCCAGGCAAGGTTTCTCCACCAGCCCACAGGGGATGTCCTTTCCTTGAGCTTGGCTGGTCTTCCCGAGAACTTCTGTAGTGAGACATCTCAGCCCCACTCCATCCTTCCTGGGGCATAGGGATGCCCCAAATCCATCCCCTGCCACCCCTTCCCTCCAGCTCACTAACCTGCCTCCTCCAGGATATGGAGGCCACTTGGTTTGCAGGACAATCAAATGCCATACGTCTCTCACCACTGAGCTGTGCTTACTCCAAGCTGCTGATTATTAGTCCCTGCTCAAGGGAAGGAGGAGAGCTCATGCCGCACAGCTCAGCAGAGCATTAAACCTCAGAGCACTGGGAAGAAATTCAGCATGAGGCCCCTCCAAATAGAGACAGATGGGCCATGAGAGCCACTCATTCATCTGCACAGCCTTTTCCTCTCCCACCACGTGCATTTCCCCTCATAGGGGCATGGATGCCGCAGTGAGCGAGGCCAGCTAGGGCCGGCTCCAGACCCACCCCAGTCCTCCGGCCTCTCTGTCTTGCTGGGTCTGTGCAGCACAGTGGCTGCAGGAGCCAGCTGGCAAGGGTGAGCTATTTTCAGTTGAGTCATTTGTTACTAGGGAAAAGTTTGTTGGGATTAAATCCCCCCCTCGACCAGCTCCTGCCACCAGCTCTGCTAGGAAGAGCTGCTCCCAACATCCCTGGTACATGACTGATATCCAGCAACAGCCAGGGCTGCATCCCGTGCTTGGGAGCTTTGCACCACACCAGTAACGGGGAGACTTAAACAAGGTGGGGAAGAAAGAAGAGACATTTACAGGCAAAGGCTCCTTGCACAGACCTTTTCCTAAGCTCAGCAAAAGGCACAGGTGGAAGGGCTGGGTCAAACATCCTGGTGTAGCAGAGCTGGGGGAAGGCAGCACCACACAGACCGCCATGACATGGTGCAATCAAAGCAGGTCCACTTGACTCGCTTCTGAAGAAACATTCATTTCCCCATCACCCATTGATGTAAAAAAAACGCTTTCTGGGTCTTCACAGGGGTGAAGCACTACAAGAAAGCTCCGAATACCCAGGGGTTGCTTCAAGCGAAGAGATGCTCCAGCCTCAGACAGCAGACAACCTTCTGTCTGGGAAAGAGCTTTTGTTCTGCCATGTCAGGGTTCTCATGGTATGATGCTCCAACAGCAGCGCCTGCTTCCCAGGAAAAGTCACACTGAGCCTGAATGGGACCAAGGTGCTGCTTGGACCCCATTCCAATTAGGTGACATCTCAAAGGGTGGATGTGAGGGCTCTGCCCACGCAAGCAGCAAGGTAGCAAGGCCCTGGGTACGAGAGCCACTCCCAGAGGAATCATTTTCAGAAAAACAAAACATGAAATTATCTCTCCTTTAAGAGAAGCTGTTAAAACAACCTCACTACTATTGATATAAATGCACATCTAAGAAATCAGCCCTCCACTTTCAGCAAAGAGAGAGAGGCAGAAGAGCCAGAGACCGCCAGGGGATCAGGACCCCTGGCCCCAGGGCTGGCTGCAGGCGCTGAGCCCCAGCCCCAAGGAGGGTTTAAGGGCGTGACCAGGGCAGCCACGATGCTGCTGGGAGAGACAAGGCTCCAGATGGCTTGATATAGGTATTTCAGTGATGGAGAAGCATCAGGTATGGACAAAGTGTCCTGGTGCTTGGGAACATCCATCCCAACAACCAACCTGATGCCCAAATTTCTTCCAGCAATACCTTTTGAGACCATCTCATCTCTTCACCTCTTCCAGAGCCACTTGGTGCCAGACAGGCAGATGTTTCTGCATCTCAAGGTGAGGTAGCCCTCATCACACACTCACCACACCTGCAACCCACCACCCCCTATACCAGCTCCACACCAGCATCCCAGTTCCCTCCTTAGAAAGCAGAGACAACATGCAGGGGCAGACCTGAGAGCGCACGTGCCATCGGCTGCAGGCAGAGATGGAGAAGGTGGGATGATGCCCGACACAACTCTGCGTTCCCCTTCCTTGTAGAAGCTCTTTCCCTCAACAGAGCCAAGAGGAGAGGTATTGCTCAGGCAGGCAAGCACCGGATTCGGAGTGGCTTGCCTTGCACAGCACCACTGCTCTGCAAACACCACACGACCGAGCTTGGCAATGGAAACGATCAGGGATGGGAAAGCAAGCAGTGATCTGTGCAACAGCAGCGGCTAGAAACCAGAAGCGCTCAGAGCTACGCAGACACACAGCCAGAGAGTGTGCCCTTTGGAGTTTGCTTTCCAAAGAAGGGCAGAGCCAGGACTTCTTAGGATAATTTCCAGCTGCAATCACCTGGAAACCCTCCAGGAATATAACACTGCTCCTGCACAACGCTGTCACCTCGCCAGGGCCACGCTGCTCTCCTCCCTCCAGCTCCCACCACACGGTTTTCCTCAAAATGGTGCAATGAATCCTCCTGAGCTGTCTGTCATTCCTGCAACACAAGGTAGATGGTCAATGCCAAGATAAAGCACACACCTGAAAACAGCCCCAAGCCCATGGACCTCGACACTGTCCCCTCAGCCAGCCACGGGCACAGGGAGAACAGCATCTCCACATTCCAGTCCCCCATTCCCTGGATATTTGGCAAGCCAAGAGGCAATACGTGCAGGTAGTGACAGACAGAGCCCCGCCATCCCTGAAGACAGTCGGAATTTATGCTTTAATTAGCACGCAGCAGCAGCTCCAGCTCTGCACATCGCACCTCGGCTGCTCCCTCACCCGGGGACGTGAGAAACGGTGCTGCTTGAACCCAGTCACTCAGGCTGAGCTGGCTTATTTCAAAAAGGACGAGTAACCTCAAGTGCCATCAGGGTTCAGCATTGGTCTCCACCACTCTCAGCCCAAGAGCAGCTACAAGAATTGCCAAGGTACAGAGAGGAGCAGGAGTTGCTAGCACGAGTCAGGGTGTGTTAGAAGTTGCTGTGCAACAGAGAAAGAAAAGGCTTTGAAAAAAATAATAAATAAATAGACTGGTCTCTGGGAAACACTGCTGGCAGAAGACAGCCCAGCCCTTCCTTGCTCTTCACTCCAGAGCACCTGAAATGAAGCAGCTTGTGGGAAGAGTCTGAGAATAGGGCATTGCCTTTGCTGCTGCAGGAGATCAGAAACTCAGGCAAGCTTGAAACCACAAATGCGAGAGGATTTGACATAAACACAGAAAGAAAAACACGGAGCCATGAAGCCTCCAGTACTCCTGAGCACTGCCTCAGGAAAATTTTTTTTCCCCACCCTGAGGCAAGGCTGAACACACATGGTCCCAAGATGGACCAGGAGACCTGGGGGCTGCTCAGTCTGGGTTCCCCAGAGGATGATCATGGGTCTGAATGGCACTCAATGCGTGCCAGGCATTGCCAGCACATGCGCTGATTCTGGCTTCTCCAAAACCATCTGCCTTAGCTGGGAACTACCTGCTGGGATGGGGCAGGAAGAACATATGCACAGCCTGGACCTACAGCGTCACAAGAGGACAGCAGCCTATGGTCATCTCTCAAGCCAACCTTCTGGGTGCCCTCCTTGCATTTCATCCCCACTGGGCTCCATGGCAGCTCTTTAGGACCACATCCTTCTTCCCTCCAGCTGGGAAACTGAACCAAAACAACAACAAAATTCTTGTTTAACCTGGCAAAAGCCAGGGAGAAAGAGTCCTCATTTCCAACAGTGCCTCCGCTGAAGTGACTCAAACCACAACGTGTGTCATTGCTTAATAGACCCGCAAAGGTAATTATATGATCATGCAAACATCAGATTCCTGGCACAAGGAGTCACAGCACCCCTGAGAGGTTAAAACAAAGGGATGCTTTAAAGGTGAGCGACGGCAGGCTTTAATCTTCTTTAACTTCTGCTCTCATTATGTACAAAGACTCACTGAAAAGGTCTTATTGTTTGTAAAAAAAAAAAAAAAAAGACAACAGGTCTCTTGCACAAATCGCACAGTGAAGAAAGGAAGAGGACAGAAAATCAGTCTGTCCTGCTATGAGGAAGGAAGAGAAGAAAGCAGATTATGCATCCTCTGCCGTGGGGTCCTCACCAACAGCTCCAGCAGCAAGCTCAAGGACAGGGCACAG
Organism: Baryphthengus martii; assembly: GCA_013396935.1. Taxonomy (NCBI): domain Eukaryota; kingdom Metazoa; phylum Chordata; class Aves; order Coraciiformes; family Momotidae; genus Baryphthengus; species Baryphthengus martii. The sequence goes on from VWZK01001087.1 coordinate 383,779, forward strand.
CCCCAAATCACTGGGTAAACAAAGCAAGACTTTCCTGACTGGACCTCAAAGGAAGCAAGGCAGGTTTGCCTTTCACTCCTTTACCCAAGGCTTCTCTAACCCGTCACCATTTACCTTGCACGCTGCAGAAAATCGAGTGGATTTGCATTTTACCTTACCCTGGCTTGAGCTGGCTCAGGATAAATACACAACGAGAAGAGGCATTTCTTACTTGTCAGCATAACAGATGCACAAATCAGGCCTCGAGGACCCTTTAAGGAAGTAACCAACGTCCTTCCTGCATAGCAGAGCATATCTCAGGATTTGCTCAGCAGCAGAAGCCCGGACCAGCCCCTGTTTTTCCTCATCCTCACACCCATCCCCGCCACCATCAGCCACTCCAAGCTGCCAAACACACCCAGAGTTCAACCCCCGATCCGTGTTTCCCCAGTCTCCTACAGTATGGGAGGAAAACAAAGAAATGGTTACAGGGAGCTAAAAAGAACACTTCAGTAACCCTGGTTTCTCCACCAGGACTAGCAACCTGGATCAGTGAGCAGCCAGTCCTCACCTCCCACCCAATCCACACACATGGGAAGTCCCAAGGGCCCCTCTCTTCCTCAGGGGACACCATGAAAACCTTCTGGAAAACCTGGGTGCTTCCTGATGGCCCCTGAAGGCAGCCAGACTCAGCAGGGAGCCATGGGCTAAGCCAGGCTTAGCTGAGCAGCCACTGCCTGCTTCACTTCATTAGCACAGGCAATTCCGGCACCTCCCTTTGGGATCAAAGCCACCACTTTATCACTGGGCTCCCTCTCCTCCTAGAAATGTTTCTTCTTTCACTGAAAGCTCATCTAGCTCCGCTTTCCCTTCTTTTATGTTTGCTACAATTGCCGGCATCGAGCTGTTAATACCACAATTGCCTCCCCTTCTCTTTACCCGAGGCGTTATTTCATCGCTGCTGTTTCATCCCTCTGAAGCACGTTACTCAAAATAATTTCTACCAAAGCAACCACCCTGCCAGATAGTTGCTGCACGGGGCACTTAATGCACAGCACAAACGAGCTCAAAACAAGGACGAGATCTAAATTCACAGGAGAGGAGAGCAGGGCAGGCATGGCCAGGAATAACAGCCCAGCTGCAATCGCCGACTTCTGTGCTGCCGAGAGACTGAGCCTAGGAAGACCCAGTAGGCAAAGAGCAACGTACATCCTATTTCTTACATCTCTTAAGACACACACCACCCATGGCCAAGCAGCCAGACCAGGCAGGGAGCTAGAAAGAGGTCTGCTCTGACCGAAGCTGACTGCTTCACTTGTCAGCCCCATCTCTCTCCTGAAATGATGCCTGATGGCTGAATGAGCTCATAACTCCAACATGAAATTGGCCCTTTTACAGCAGCGTGTGCGCTTGGAGCTTGGACTTCACCGTGTTTGCAAACACCAGCAATCACATTGTGACGGCTGCTAATCGGTGTGTGCGTGTCCCCACCATCCATCCTTCTCTGTCTCCAGGAAAGCAGACGAGGCTCTTCCGCGGGCGGTATGCAGCAATTTTTACACTCGGAAACTGCCATCTGTAATTTTTAGACATCTCGAGGATGGCTGAGGACCGGCAGCGCGAGACTGCCGGCGTACGTCACTGAGCCGGCAGCCTCCCAGGGGTTTCTCCTCCGGCGTGGCACAGCCACCCAGCACTACCATGTAAATCGGCACCGTTCCCCCTCCTTCCTCACCACCAGCCCCTGTGCATGCTCATGCCGGACACTAGCAAAGATTCATTTGCTTATGGATCCTTGGCAACTGGGAAATGGGCACTGCTATTTCTGGCAGCGTCACTCCCTCCTCCTCTCTCCTCTTGCCCACTCGCTCCTTCCTAAATAGTCTTAACGCCATTGATTTTCCCATGCCAGCCATTCACTGTCTGCCGGCAGCCTCCAGAGCAAGCTGGAGCAATCCAAGAAATCATCCTTCATGGTCCCCACTCCTCCTCGCCTCCATCCCTCCAAGTAGCAACGACCAACATTCACCCCTCTTACGAGGGGACCACGCTGACACATGCACCCTTCCCAGGCAGGAGCTGATACACAACTCCCATACAACATTCAAGGTTTAAACCAGGTCATTTTCTGGGTTTAAACCTTGTTTTGTGTGTTAGCTGCCAGCAGAATTGCTTGTGAGTGCTCCAGGCTTCCTCCAGCACCTATTGGTCTGCCTGGAGTTATATTAAAACCCTGTCATGCTGCACAGGAGCATAGAATCACCATCCAGGAGTAAAACATTCCTGCTTCCTTGGCTTTTACACCCTTCCCTCTGACCGCAATGGGCCGGACAGCCCCTGCAAACAGGACCAGCAATTTGTTAGAGTCCTCAGTTGAAAACAGAAGCTGCTTAAAGCCTGCAAGCACCCAGATGGGATCCCCTGTCTCAGAGAGCACCCAATGGAGCCTCCATGGGGGTCAGTGCTGCATCCAGGACCAGCTCTCCAGCAAAACCAAGGCTTCCTCCAAAGCAGTGGCTGCCAGGACCAATCTTCTGGCCTTCTCTGACTCCAAGACCTGCTTCACAGGTGCCCCACAGGTAACCAGCACCATTGCCCTCCACAAGCCATGCTCAGCTCAACCTGCATTGGGGTTGAGGAAAACTGATGAAGGCAACTGATCTGTCCCTTTTTTCTTGCCTCTGAGTGAAACAACTCTAGCATCCCAATGGAGAGGAAGAAGGCTTTATGTCCAGCCCTTTGCTATTTCCTCTTCCCCCTGCTCTTTCTGTTCTTGAGCACAAACCCTCATTAAGTAAGCACCAGGTGGACACCAAGACATAAACCTGACCCCCCATCTTTCCTGCAAACACACCCTTGAGCCAAAGTACCGAGCACCCTCAAGCCAAAACTACTTCTACATATGGGGCCAGCCCCTTGGCTGGCCAAGGACAGATCAGAGCACTCCTGCCATATATGAGCTGCCTACCAAGTGTATCCTGCACACCCAAGTGAACACAAAGAAAATGTTGAGCTGTTCACAAAGAACTTCCCAAGCATTCAGCATCCCTGTGGATCACATGCAGCCACCAAGGGACTTCTAGACACAAGACTCAACGCAGCCTTGGCACCCAAGTTACCCCTCTGGGGAAACTTCTCGGAGGCAAGAGTAGACTACAGTGCTTTTAGGCTCTTTCTAGCCACTTCACATCTCCAGCTGAAGCGTTGAATCACCTGTAGCCTGCCGCAGGTCCAAGAGCAAGCCCAGCTGCCAAGAGCTGGGTGTCTCCCATGCCACCCTGGCAAGCAGCTGGGAGCCAAGCCAACATCTCTGGATCAAGCTCCACTTCAGGCTTTCCCATCCCATTTGAAAAATCACAGTGAGCAATTCAGGACCACAGCACCAAGCACATGGCTGTAGTGAGCTGTTTGGTTCAAATATGGCCCAGCAGATCTGGAGCCTAGGAAGCAGTGCTGCTGGCATTGTACAGTCTAATCCCTCGAGTAGGTTTTGACCAAGAATGAGACCCACTGAGCAACATATCCTCTAAAGAGAGTCAGGTGTTCCCTGTAGCCCAGAGGAGCTTTAACATGAGGCCAATATAGAACGTTTCTAAAAATCCCAGTCTGCTGCGAGACATGGAGCACTGGGTACCTACAGCCTGCTGGAAACGGCTAACAGATCGCATTCATTCTAAGCTTGCTACTTCCATATGCCAGAGACAAAAAAAAAAAGCCAAAACCAGAGCAGTGCTGATCAATTCCTAAATCTACTGTTGCAAGGAAAAAAAACAAAACCCTGTAGTAGAAGCAGCCTCATATCATCTCCCAGAAACTCCCTGCACTGCAAATGTCAAATTATTAATTCAAAAAAAAGGACCAAAAAAAACCCCAAACCACACACAAACACAAAACCACCACCTTTCTTAAAAGATTGCTATTGTGTTTCCTTTCAACAGGACAACACTAACCAGGGTCCCTCACCACTGCTTTCGTCTTCCATCCACTTCAGCAGCTGAAGTAAGACCTGGACCTTCACCCTCAGGCCCAAAGCAGGGCACGGGAACACAGGCTGGCCCCGCACTGCAACAGAACAGCCACTGTGCTGCCACCTGAAGGGGCTTATCTAGGGATGACAGAAAGAATAAGAGCTCACACTAAACCCAATAGGACCTGGCCTGATTTCACCCATCCTTGCTGCTGCGCTTCACCCCAGGGACCACCACACACACACTCCCCGCCGAGGGTGATGTGCAGGGCTCAGACCCGCTCCTGGGCCAAGTATTTGGTCACAGCCGTGCATGGTGGCAAACAAGGGGTTCAACCCACCAGCCAAACCTGCACAGAGCTCCTGATGCTCCTCAGCATCCCCAGTACCAGCTCCAACCCATCCTGGAAAGCCTTGAGCAGCGAGTCCCTCAGCCCAGCCTGCCCTCCGGCAACAGCATGGCCCTCGCACGCTCACAGTGTGCCGGACGAGAAAGCCCACAGGTGCTCACCTCATGCTGCACCACTCATGTCCTGCAGCTCCTGCCACAGTTCATCCAACCATCATGGTATCCTGGGACTCCCACCACACCGGGATGAATTAATCCCCTCCGCATCCTTGTTAAAAATAGGCCCTACCTCCCACACTCCCGGCTTACACGGGCATCATCACCTTGGCCCTAGCGCTCTTCCCAACGTGACTAACGCCAGAGGTGTGTGACTAACAACTCGTCCTGTGCTGGGGAAGGAGACAGCCCCCGGCAGCAGAGGCAATCGCGAGTGGGCAGCCGAGCCACAGCGTTTTAGCTGGAGCGAGCTCTCCTTCCTCTTCCTCGCAGGGTTTCTCCGCGCATCTTGCCCACCTTGCCGGTACGAACCATCCCGAACTGGGAGAGCTCCCAGAGCTCAGCCCCCAGGTCCCCATATGGTGCCAGGGATAGGTTGCCATCCCAATCCACTGCTGTGTGCCTGAGGGATCCTACATATTTAATGAGATTTTGGTTATTTCTGAAAATCCTGGGGCCTAGAGGCAGGAAATCAGGAAAATTCAAGAGGAAAGGCTGGCCCAGACCCACTCGGCCTACTATGGAGATGCAGTCTGGGCTCAGCACTAGATGAGCAGTTGTTTCTGACAATTCCTAGAGCAACCTCAGACACTGAGGCCTCAGGGCAAAAAATAAACCACAACACACCAAGGAAGATGCTGATTTGCTGAAAAAAAAAAAAAAGAACCCAGAAAACAAGCACAAAACTGGAAAATCATGAGTTTGGGGAAACAAAGGGAAGAAGTGCAGTTGTTGAGCATCAAGATGATGAAATGGAGGCAACAGCATCCTCAACTCCTCCAAGAATCACCGAGAAGCGGTAAATAAACTGCTCCCCAGTCAAAACAGGACTAGAGCAGAAGTCCTTTCCAGTCCTCCCTCCTCTCCCTCTTTGGCCCTAAAGTTTTAGAAGACAGACACCTGAATACACGAATACAAAAAGTATTAGTGTTTCTCAACTCATTTTTCATATCATAAATCATGATTTTTACACCTTTCTATACCCCAATGTGATGTTTGTATCTCCTTAGCTGGAGGCAACAGCAGGATAAAGCAGCCCAGAGTCTGCGACATACAACCCTTGAATCCGCAAAACCAGACACCCAAGGAAAATAAATTAAAAAGAGGGGAGGGAGGGAGGAAAGGGGTTAAGATCCAAGTAAAGATACCTAAATGCAACCAGCACAAAAGGAGACCTTTTCAAGCCACCCATATCCTCCAGTCTTTCTGAAGCATATTGAACACTCCTTAAGACAGCTTTTATATATTGAGCAGGGAACAACACATGGCTGGAGGGAGGTTATTTGTCTTCTCCTCCCAATGCTGCACAGCAATAGTCACCAGCAGCCCGGGTGATTTAACGGTGGTGGTGCAAGACATGCATGAAGGCACCAGCATCACACGAGCAGCACCAATTTCTATTGACTACGTCCACCCAGTTCACAAGTTAAGAGCCTCGTGTCAAGGCAGGTGATGGGAAGGTAAACTCTCAAAGACCATCCTCAATCCTCATTTCACACTCCCAAATATCACCATACAGATGAGATCTCCCTTTGTGCTTCAGAAACTAAGGTCCTTCCCACCCCATCGAGCCAGTGCAAGTTAAATTACCACAGCAAAGTAGCTTGACTGGCAGATGTAAGCATTTGTCAATGCAATCCCATAAAGCAACGTTAATATTGATGTGCTACAAGAGTATGAGCTGAGGTCATGAGTTCCTGGTGCAGGGTAGTCGTGTTTTCTAATAGCAAGAATTCAATATCACCTGGAAGGGAGAACTGTCAAGCCTTGGTACTTACTCTGTAGCTCCAGGAGCCACATTTCACTTATTTGCCAGGTCTGGTCTCCTCTAATATAAAACACACCTGAATTATTAAGGGAACTGATGAATAACAGGGAGAGATGAAAACACCATTAAGTTGCTCTCTAATATCTGTCCAACTTGATTTTTTTTTTTTAAAAGCATTTATATCCTCGCTCTGACACAATGCTGTTCCTGCTGCAGACGCTCCAATCACAGCACAAGCCTTTTATTAATAAAATACATATTTGATCCAACAGAGCAGCCTCAGCCTTTCTTCTCATCGCCTCACCCCAGCTCTCCTGCGCTGGCACTGCAGGTAGGATACTCCTCTGAAGATGACAGGGCTGGAGTATCTCACACACGCTTTCCTTTCTCCATCTCTTCCAGGCACAGAGAAACAAGCAGCCGTGTCCCAGAGTCCCCTGCCCATGTGCCCCCTGGCAGAAGCAGCACAGTGCTACTGAGAACAGACCCCCTCTCCTCACCTTGGTGCAGGGGTGTTGATGGTGTTCATCAGCCACAGGAACATCCCTCACCCTCTGCACCCTGCATGCCATTCCCCAGGGCGCAGAGCATCCAGGGGCACCCACACCCCTTGTGGTTACAGATCTAATGCATACAAAGATCCACCTTTACAAAAGCAGCTGATGGCAACTTCAAAACACTCAAGTTAAAGCCTTACGCTCTCCTCCATCACCTTCATCCCTGGCAGAAGCTACTTTATGAGACCCACAATGCAGGAACTCCCCAGCTCACTATCCGTTACCTCTTCTGAAAGCCTGGGCCAAGAAAAATCGCCTGGTTTGGCACATGGAGGCTGTGGAAGTGCGATCAGTGCCCAGGCTGCCTCCCTGCTCTCCAGGAGCTGCTCCGCAGCTTCCATCAGCAGTTCATGGCTCATGTCAAGGAGAAGCATCCACACCTTAGGCTCACTTCCTGGGGTGAACTGCACGGGATGGATGATGGAAGCAAGAGAAGGGAGCGATCACATATGAGAGCTTTCCAAAATTAAAAACAAACCAGAACAGCCTCTGGGGAAGAGGCTGAGATAATTAAAGCATTAATTCAGGTTGCAGCTTTTGCTCCGAGCGAGCTCAAGTCACCCAGAAATCTCAGCAATGGATAGCAGTGGGTCTGAGCCGCAGCCCCCTCCCCAGACACACCAAAGCCTTCTCCATCACCCTGGCAGCCCTCTCCAGGGAAGAGAAAGCCACCTTCCTCGGAGGGAGTCACAGGGTAAATAAGCTCTAACTCCCAAAGAGAAGAAATAAAATTAACTACCTGGAATAACAAGTAGGAAACAGGTGACAACCTGGAGGCTAATAAATCTTCCCAGGCACACTAACAGCCTTCTACACGAGCAAAACAGATAAAGTGACTAAAACAAAGTCACGACAGTCACAAGTCAGTCAAGTGAGAAAAGGCAAACGACTGAGTAAGTCTTGGCAGTTGGCTGGAAACAAGCACCAGAAAAAGACAGCAGCAAAGCAAGCTCTTGGTGGCATTCCCACTGCCCAGCTCCACGTCCAGCTGTAACCTGGCCGTGTGGTGCTGGAAGGAGAGCAGCACTGCTCCAGAGGTCCTATATGAGACCAAGGGTTAAGGCTAATAATTGCGCCTTGCCATAACTCATCAGAAGAAGGGTAAAACCCTGCAGCAGAGCAAGGAATTCTTCCTCCCAAACCTGCACGCACAAGTTCTGCCAGCCCAGGGTACAGGGGTGAAGCTGTGCATGGGGCAGCAGAGATCCGCTGCACAAAGTCTCAGCTCCAGAGGTTGCTGGGAGAAAAAACGGCCAAGAGAAGGAGTGTGGAAAAGAGTCATTTGTAGCTGGTGGAAGCTGTCTACTCCAACACAGCAGACACGCTTCATTTTTTTCAATTTTGCTTTTTATATCACATCCACCAGAAGAAAAACATCACCAGATTTTAAAAAAGGGCTTTCAAAACCTAAAGCCTTCAAACCTTCAACTTCCATGAGGAGCTGTTTTCCTTATTTCCTCACTCAGCACCACCTCAACACGGGAAAAGGTGCTTGAGGGCAACCTTCACCCCCAACAACACTGTGCTCTGATTGCAAAGCGCTCTGAGACCCAGCAACGCTTTGGGTGCCGGAAAGGGGCTTGCAGGCGCACTCAGCACCCAGCTGCAATGAGCTGAGAACATCAGCAGGAAAGGGTTAGAGAGAGGCCAAGCAGTAGCCTGAGGTTAGGGTAGAGGTTGCAAGGCTGATGGCTTTCCAGCCTGGGTCAGAAGCAAGTGGTAAACGGGGAAGGGAGATGCGCAGATATGAAGGTGAACGTGCACAAAGCGATGTTCTCCTGCCAGGACCAGCTTCCCACAGCTCCTGGACCCCATAAGCACAGGGTCACTGCACCCTAAGAAGCCGGGGAAGGAGCAGGGCCAACATGCCACCCATTTCTGCTGCCTTTCCACAGTGAGCAGAAGGACTGGCCTTTCCATCTCCTCCAACCACTTCCAGCTGCCTCCCTGGCTGTTTGCACCCAAATAATCATCCTGACCCAGCCTGAGCTCACACTGCCAGCAGAGCAGGCAGGGTCCTCAGCTCCTGGAGCAGAAACACAGGAGGTGAAAGCAAGAAGGACCAGCAGGGCTGCACAGCCACAGCAGAGACACCAGGAACCTGGAGCAGCCTCCACTGGGAAGCACCAGCCGCTGAAGATGGAGTAGGGAGGTAGAAATATCACTGAACACAAAGCAAGGAGGACCAGGAGAATGGCACCATGGATTTCTAAATCCACATGTAGACGGGAAAAGCCACGTGAGCATCATCTCACCAGAGCATACTGGTGAAAGTAGCAGCCGCCACGTGCCAGCAGAGAGAGAGATCACCCCTGTCCCCTCTTCCTCCTCCCAGGAATCTGGCATTATGGAAAAACCTGCCCAGTCTTTCTTTGCATTTTGCAAACCTCAGCTCTAAAAATAACCACTGGTGCAAGTGACACATTTTGAGCGGAGCCAGTGAGCAGCAGCCCACAGAACCAGACTCACTTCTCATCGGCAGAGATGTGTTTTGTAAACAGGTTGGGGTTTTGTTTTTTTAAGATTGCTTAGTAAGCTGCTGATCAAACAGCCAAAGCCACTGATCTGATGTGGCAGAAATTAAGGGGAGACTCAACAAAAGGAAAAAACAACCCGCAGAGGACAGAATGGGGAAAACTCAAGGGCTGGACCCTGTTTTGCAACAAATCCTCATGTCTCAACTCGCACTTTTAAAATGGAGTTTCTCACTCTGTGTTGTACCCCAAGAAGGGGTGCCAGCTCCAGCCATGCCCATAGCACTGATGCCCCCTTCACCAGTTGTCTCCAGAGAGCAAAATCCATCTTTATACGGAAACCAAAAGAGCAGCAATGACCAGACAGACCACCCCCCTGGCAGAGGGGCCATGCACCATCTCTCACCCTCCTCCCAAGCCCCTGGCTGAGCAGGGTGCCATCCTGCCACAGCTGCTCCCTAGGGGCTGGCACGACTGGCAGAGCAGTAGGAAGAGTCAACCAAACTGTTGCTCAGTTAATCATGGTAATTAGCCACGATCTTGAGGGACTCCCATTACTTACAGCCTGATTTTCACAGGCACAGACAGCACACAAGGTTTCAATTAAAAGTCACCATGCAGCCAGCTTGAAAGTAGCCACACTGGCCCACCACAGAACTCACTCACGTCACAGAAACACGCTGAAGAGGTGCTCCTTTCCTTGAAGGATCCATTTTGATTACTTTCAGCTTGGGTCTAATTTCCCAGCCCTGCTGGAGAAGCCTCAGCGAACACACGCCGGCTTCACAGAGCAGATGCCACAGGGCTGGAAGAGAGAGGCTTGCGTTTTTCCCACACGCCGCGGGGACTGCATCCGTGCCCCAGGTGCCGACCGGAGCTGGGGTTTTTCTCTCTGGAGCTGTGCCCATGTGCTCCCAACGCCACACCAACCCCAGTTCCCAGTGACAGGCTGGTTTTGGGGAGCAGGCTCACTCTGCCTGCAGGAAGAGGCACACCTCCAGGGCTCTTTGCACCCATCTCTAAAAAATCATGCGTGATGCCTCAAGGATTTGTCAACACCAAACAAGCTGCTCAGCATGGACCAGCTTCCTAAAAGCACTCACGCTGGTCCCAGCCAGAGAGCACAGAACAGACAGATCCCTTGCCGCACCCAGGGTAACAAGGGGTTAAAACCCACCTCCTGCCTGCAGCTTGGAAAAACAAGAAGGGGGAAATGCAAATACTTTGCCGAATCAGAAGGCTTCATAAAAATATTAGTGATAGCTTAATTGGCCCTCCTCGGGGATCTGCTCACAGGGGGTAGGTGCATCGTCACCCAGGCTGGTCTACACTTCTAAGCTTTAATACACCTTTCCCACCTGGTTTGGTGCTTATTTCTAGGCATCAGTCCTTGAGGAATTGCAGGAGGTAGATGAAGCTCAAGCAACTTCCACAGAGAGCTTGGCAACTTGGAGTTTTCCACCACCCAGCTAAGCAAGGGCAGTCGGGGAGGAGTACCAGAGGGAGCCAAAATCAGGCTCCGGCATCTTAAGCATCTTGCTCATGTCATCAAACAGGTGCTTTACACCAGGAGCTCAGTGTGTTTTGAACAGGATCCGCCATTCCCTGCTTGTTAAAGGAAAAGAAACAGAGTATTTTGGTGCAAAAGAAATAGAACAACAAACTGGAGCCAGGCTGGGAAGCACTTGCGGCCGGGCGTTTCAGTGCCTGTGCTGCCTGCTTTAAACAACCACCCGGGAAACCCAAAATTTGATTTAAATCCAGAAGAGGTGGCCTCCGAGACAGAAGGCACATAACCCAGCATGGAAAAGTGCTAAACCTCACATCTCTCTGTGCTGAAGAGGAGGAAAACATCCCTTCAGAGCCTCTAACTAACACAGGAAGTGGGCACAGTTGGAGGGTCCACTTCGGGGGGTAGTTTTGGGGAGAAACCCCCAGCAAAGGAAGGGGATGACTTAGCCCCTCATTTTGGAGATGCCACATCTCAACTTTGCAGAGGAATTGTGGAATAAATGATGCCAGGGAACCAACCCACTGCACAAAGCCAGGATGATGCCAGGGATATTGGAATAGGAGAAACTTTGCCCCCTCCGATGCCCCAGCTCCTGTCCACCCTGCTCATTTCTTAGCCTGACAGAGATCTCAGCAGCCTCTCCCCAGGCATGAGGCCTCACGGCTGTGACTAATGGTATGTTTTGACATCTCTGAAATACTCCAGCATCTCATTTCAGCCGCGGGGAGCAGGAAGGAAGGAGGGGACCTGCTGGTGGGGAGCCGGCACCAGGAGGGAGGGGCAGGAAGAGCTTTTGCAAAAGCAACAGGCAAGGATAAAGCAAAGCAGCATGGAAAAGATGCAGGAGACAGCCAAGGGGTGGGTTTGGACCTGGAAGGCAACTGGGAAGCCTGTCTGATCCGCTCCTGACACCTGTGCCTTCCTTGGAGCTCTGCAGAGGTGCAAGGCACTGGATTTATTTAATATCCCCCTCCAATTGCCCTGCTTGAGGTGGGACACAGCGACACTCCACTAATTCCTAACAAGCCCGTACCTGGTGGTGAGGGATGCAGGATTATCCCAGTCCCCTGTCTGTGCAGACAGGAGAAGACAGTATCCCCAGCCTCTTCCAGCTCACCACTTTGGGATCTCTCCAGCAGAGCTAGGAAGGTGACAGACAGTGATCCCTGGGGAGGTTAATTAACAAGCATCTTCCCTCTATTAAAACAGTCACCTCCGGCTCCAGGGGTCCAGCAGAGACAGAGCCCCAGCTCCCCTCTGGCAGGGGAGCAAAGAGCATCCCAGCCACCAGCTGAGCCGCTGGCCATGACCATCTGCCAGCCAGCAGGATCACAAGGGAGAGGAGCAGCCGAAGCAATGGGGGAACGATATGGCATTTTTCCCGACAGCTCTTGCTCATCACCAGCCATTCCCGCTGGGGCTCAGATGATCCTGCTGCAGCCCTGTGGGCTGGGGAAGAGGGAGGAGCAGGACATCTGAATGGGGCTTCAGATCTCCATATGTGGTCCCCAGACAAGGGGAGGTGAAAGTGGAAATGGGCCCAAAATGCACCCTGCCCTGAGGGAATAGCCAAGGGCTGGCTCAGCACATCCCAATTTAGCAAGCAGAGCCCCCTTAGCACCAAGGCAGAAGAGCCGTTCTTGAGGCTGCATCACTCCAGAGCCCACCCATCCATTTCACAAGCATCCTCAGTGGCCACCATGGATCAGCCCAACCACAGGACACAAAGTCAGCAGAAACTCCAGCTGCAATCGCCAGGCTGCTACTCAAAGAAGTTTTCTTGGGCCACTCTGAGCAAAGGGCCCTGTGGCAGCACTAGGGGTGATGGGGGAGAGGTGGGGGGGATTGTTTTCTCTTTCCAGCTGTCACTAAAGTCATCAAGTGTGGCTGTGTGTGAGTGATTCACACCAGTGTATGAAAAGCCTGTGACTCACACATGGGATGCAGTGGGTGGGTGCATTGACTCAAACCATGCCAGGGACAGGGTGCGAGGGGGCTTCAGCCTCACACGGCCATGGAGAATGCCCTGTTGGCACGGGGTCAAAGGCACTACTGACCGGGATATCCCCCCTGCATGCTCAGATCATCAGTGCCCTCAGCAGCAAGGGTGAACCCAAGGGAGACTGCACTCCAAGAGCAACCTGGCACCTGGCCAAAATAGGTGCTAAGGTGCAAGGGGATGTGCCATGCCCTCACTCAACCTTTCACTGGGGAAAAGTTTACACTGCCCTGTGTGACAACAGAGGAGGAAACCCCCGGGCACTCCAGGGATTTAAAGGTATCCCAAACTACAGTCAAACTTCCCAGGTACTCCAGGACCACTGAGGATCGAAGAAACTCAGCCAGGCAGCAGTGACCAGAGGGGAGCTCAATGCTCGGGGACAGCTTGTTGTCACAGCCATCTCCTCCACCTCCCAAATCTGGCAGACACACATCCAGGGGAGTGCAGCCCTCCTGACACACCGGTGCCGAAACCTGCCCCGCAGCTCTGTCATGTCTGCCTGTGCCATGCCGCTGAAGAACCACACTGCAGAGAGACCCCCACAAAAGCCGACTGGGGGGACCTCAGTCCTCAATTCCCTGCTGTGTACCAGCAATGCTAGACAACATTTTAGGGAGAGGGAGCTGAAGACAACCCTTCCAAAAAGACATGCCCGTGTGGATGGTGCTTGGTTTCTCATTACTCCATGGGTGGTAGCTATGCCCTGGTCTTGCCAAAGATGCCAGCAGCAGCCGCCGAGGCTGCGAACGTGTGTCTCAGCTCACTGACAGCGCCTTCCGTAACGCAGTGTCTCATCTGCCAAGCGGCCCCAGACATGTATCTGGACCAGCCAAGAGTGCCACCACATCCCACGGCATCCTGAGCCCAGACCTCCCCATCTGCAGCACGGACCAAACCTAGCTTCACACCAGCACCAAGAGCAGGATGAGATCACCTGCCGGGGGCATGCAGGGGAAAAAGCAGGGTGGTCCAGGGTACAAGTAGCACTTGTCTCTTCAGGATTGTGTGGGAAGAGTTATCCCTGGCCCTGCTCCAGTCGTGCAGAACCAGTAGGAGCCACGAGACCCGAAACACACATTCTGCAATGCAAGAGCAACGGGGAGAGCTGCAGGAACAAGGCAAACAAATCCTGATTTTGAGGACCATTCATTCATCACTGCCACCAGCAACACACAGGCAGGAACCAAACATAGGAGCTGCACCCAGATCCACAGAAAGGGAGACTGGATGCAAAGAGCCACCACAAAACCCTGCGTGCCCAGAGGAGGCTGCTGGGGAATCCATGCAGCCTGCGCACTCCCAGGGAGGAGAGGAGACCCTGCGCAGTTGGGAGGCCTTGGTCTGGCAGAGGAGGACCAGGATTGAACCTGCCCATTGCTGGACACCACCTCAGCCCCTACACCCAAGCAAGGGCTCTCTAGGGTGCTCAAAGCTCTCAGGTACCCGAGGCAGAGGAAGAGTTGAGGGGCTTACACCCCCGATCTGGCAGCGCCCAACCCCACCCCGGGGCATGAGGCAGTGCAACCCCCCCGGCCCAGAAACCCACCCCCAGCACAGACATACACTCACATTCCCCTCCGCTCCCTGCCCAGGAGGGCACCGGGACCCCCAGCCCCAGTAGCCCAGCCCGGCCACGCTGCCCGGGGACCCTCGGTCGCCCCTGGCCCCTCTCCCTCGGCCGGCGAACCACCTTAAGCGGAGCGCCGAGGCTCGCGCCGCTCCTAGGCTACCTTAATAAAAACTTTATCAGAGCAGAGCTCTGATATCCCAGGCGCGGCCGAGAAACACCCGGGAAGGAGGAAAAAAAACAAAACAAAAACAAAACAGCCAACCACCACAAACCGCACACAACCGGGGAGTTGAGCTTCAAACTTGGGGTGCCCTCCCAAAGGGCAGCTCCATCCTTCCATGCGGAGAGGAGAGCCCCCCCACTCCCCGCGTTCCTCTCCAGCCCCGCGGGGCCATAGTCCCACCTGTCTCCGGTGCCTGCCGCCGGCTCCTTCGTCCTCCCCTTCCTTCCCCGAAGCGACGGCGCAAGGTGCGCTCGGGGCTCAGCGCAACCCCCGCGGGCAGGACTGAGACAAAAGCCGCCGGAGAAGGGAAGGGAGGAGATGCCCACCGAGACCACTTCGCTCAGATAGGAGGAGGCGGCTGGAGACAGCCCCAGCTGGCGGGGACTGCCGTCCCCCAACAGGTAGCTGCGAGGAGGGGGGACGACGACACACACGATGTCCCCACGGCGACAGCGTTTGGCGACTTTGGGTGGGCGAGTGGGAGGTCCCCAGGGCCACCATCCCCACCAGCAGCCAGCGCCAGCCACCGCTTACCTGGACATAGAGGCATGGCTCCTGCAGGAGAGCTGGGCGAGGTCGGGATGTTATTCCAGAGACATTATTTGTAATAGAAAGGGAGGAAAAAAAAAAAAACGAGGGGAGGGAGGGAAAAAGGGAGGGAGAGGAGGGGAAGGAGGGAGGGAGAGACAAGAGGAGCAGGGAAGGAAGGAATGCGAGATGAAAGGGGGAGGGGGATAAAACGAAATAAGGAGGTAAAAAAAAAAATAAGGGAGAAAATAGAGACAGTTAAAATCTGTCTCCTGCCCACACAGTGGAAAAGAAATTTCTGACAATCGGAGAAAGGGAACTCGCACATACACCAGAGGAGGCAGACGGGGGATAACAAAGGAGGGAAGGAGCCGAGCTCCGCCAAAACAGAGCAGGAACCGTCCGGGCACACCCCCCCTTGCACACACACCCCCCTCCACCCACACACCGGGGGCAAGGGCGGGAGCACAGATCAGCCCCCCGCCCAGCAGCAGCACCCAGAAACCTGCACCTCGACTGCTTCAGCGGCTTTAATTTGACCAGCTCGGTCCTCACGCTGGGGATGGGGGCTGGTGGCGAAGGACCCCCAAGGTTGCCCCACCAGCGGGTGTTGGTGCTCCCCAGTCCCTTTTTAGCAACCCCTGCCTGCACACACCGTGCTCCCAGGGCATGGGGACCTCCACAGCTCTCTCCATGCAAAACAAACATCAGTTCTCCAGCCAACACATATCCGTGCAAAATATAATCCTGCACTCCCTGCTCTTCTCCCATGAGAGGCATCCCCTTAACCAGCAGCCAAAGCAAGGGCAGCTATAAGGATGAGGGACACGAAGGTATGTGGCACTCCAGAGATTTATTTACCCCACAGCATCTGAGGGCTGCCGGTGGGAAGGGGTTGCATTCAAGGCCTCTTAAATCATGTCTACAGACCAGTTTGCAGAGGGCCATCCCCAGTTTCTGCCTGGGCTGTATTTTGCTTTCCTAGGCAGCACCCGTAGACAACTGGACCTGAAAGGGCAGGGTGGAGGCGCTAGAGGGGACACAGGCTTTCTGTATTTCAGTCAAGAGACCCACAGCACCATCACAGCTGCCCAGTGCTGCTGGACTAAGGCAGTACACAGCTCTTTTTGTATTCCCCCTTACATATACAGGGAGAAGTCCTAGCATGGGACAGCATCAGCCCAGCTGGTTTGCGCGGGAGTCCCCAAAACCTTTTCATTGCTGGCATCTGTGGGAGACAGCCCACTGCAGCCTTGGCCAGGGAGGTGTTTGGGTCGGCAGGATGCCCCTGCAACCCCAGTGCCCCTCCAGTTGCTCCCTTTCCTTCCACCACACTGCAAGGCATCCCAGCAAACCTGTGGGTTGTTGTCTCTTTAAAACCTTCATCCCTAAATCTGAATGAAGCAAAGGGAAAAAAATCCTGGAGATGAGTGCTTCATTTAAACGTCTCCTCCAGCACTCCCATTCATTCACACACTCGGTGAGCATGCTTCTGCCCCAGCACACTTCTGCCAGCACCTTGAGGAGGAGACACGGAAAACTTGCAAACACTCATCCTCTTGGGGATGCATAGAAATCCCTCAATCAACTGCCAGGACACTACACACCAAAATCCCAAATCCAACCCAAGCAAGACCATTGTGGCATGTACAGAAGAGAAAAATTGCTGCCAGAGGACCCACGCACTGGCATGGATCCCTCCACCCCCCCCCAGAGGGGGCTTTGACATCCTCTCACACACAGCCCTGTGTGCACAGTGCCCCCAAATCCTGCCCTGCACGGCCTCCCTGCAACTCAGACGTCCCCTGCATGGCAGTCAGCCTGAACGCACCGAGACAGCTTTCACAGTGACAAGCCCAGGGTCTGTCTTGAAATAAATAAATATATACATATGCTGTTACTTGGGGACTGGTGATGCCTTGGATTCAGATGTCTCCATGGTTACCTGCTCCTGATGGGAGCTGGGGGGAACTGAACTCTGGGGGTTCACCATTTATCGCCCATCTCCCTCTCCCCATCCTCACAGCTCCACACAATCCTTCTGCCTTCCCAGGCAAGCGCCAAGCTCCCAGCTCCCCGCTAGTGCAGCAGGAGGGGGTGGAGAAGCAAGGCTCTCCCCGAGAACTCGTTACGTGAATAATTTTGTCAGCTCCACGGATGATTAGATGTGAATGCAGATCAGCTTCCTCAACCCGAAAGAAAACACAGTCCGGATCGGCGCGGAGACTAAGCCGTGCGTCTCCTCCCACCACCTATCTAGACAGGAATGAAATATGGAGAGATGGCATCAGGAGCAGCGCTGACATCCCAGTGCCAAGCTGCTGGCGTCTTGGGGGAGTGAGCGGCAGAGGCACCCACCCGCCAGCGGCTCTTCCCACGAGCTTACTCACTCACAGGAGCCTTCCTCAGCATGTAAAAGCAAGGGGAGCATCCAGGGTGCAGGTTAGCAGCCTGAGGTTGGGGAAAAAGGAGCCAAAAAAATAAATGCAGAACTGCAAAACCCAGCTAGACAGAAATAAGCATATTTTATACCCAGGAGCATCTGATTTTGCTCAACCTCGAGCTTTGTGGAAAAATCCAGAGACACCGAGCTCGTTGCTCACACTCAGCACCATTCTAGTTGCAGACTCTACCTGGACTTGATTTATTTTCACTACTCACTCCCTAACTTCTTATTCCCATATAGCAGCACTGTGTAAAGTAACTTCAAGGCCCTCTTTTTAATTCCAGGACCCACTTTTTAATGTTGCTTTCCTTCCACACAGCACAAAAACCTAACTAGCTTTTTTCCTCCTTCCCTCGTGTACAGTCACAAACTCTTCAGATTGTGGCATAATAGGAGACTGTTCAGAGGGTGTAAAAGGCCGGCAAAACACAGCCTGTCGGGGGAAGAGAAAAGAAAAAAAAGCCAGAAGGACTGGATTTGTCTTCTCTGGAAATCAGAAGAGACACGATAGCTAATGTAAAAGGTTGTTACAAAGGGTGCGGGAATAAATTACTCTGCATCCCCATGGGGAAGAGGACAAGACGTAATGGGCTGTAAATTGTAGATTAGACACTAGGAAAGAAAAGAAAAAAAACAAAACCAAAACACCCCCGCAAACTTCACAGCAAAGATCATTTAAGCTTTGGGGAGCTGCTGGGGCTTGAGAGCAGGTCAGACAAACCCTGATGAGGAATGGTCTGGAAAAGCAGCTCTCACTGAGACAGAGGAAAGGACTGAAGCTCCTTGCAAGGCACACTCTAGCCCTGGGTTTTTAGCACCCAGTGGCTGGTTCAGGCTACCTTTGCACTGGTTTCTGCCAAGCATGAGGGGACCAGCAGCTTTCTTTTTGGATGGTTGTGGTGGGTTGACCCTGTGAGGAAGTTTCCAATGAGGAAACCTTGCTCTCCTGGAGAGAGGAGGTTGCAATGGCCACAAGGACAAGTTGGTTAAGGGTTACGGCAGGAGTTCCATGGCTGGTAAACTCTCAGAAAGCTGTGAAATTGCCTCAGGGTGACAAAAGCATCTTCCAAATGCTAAATTGCCAAATGCTAGCCCAATGTCCCCATTAAGGTTTGTTCTCCAGAGCCTGCATATGCCAAAATACACACTTCTGTTTAACAGGAAAGCTCATGAAACATCTTGAAAGATACTTACTCTCTCACAATAATAGGAATGCTGAAACAAGGACCGAAAGGGGGGGGAAAATGGGCTAAATCTTAGGATGTTTATGTAAAGTGAGACTAAACTTGACCAAAGAAGGAACTTTTCCAAAACCAGACAATCCTTCTTGCCGAAAATAAAAAAAAATAAAAAAAAAAAAAAGAAGGAAAATAACAGGGTGCAGGGGGAGGCAGACAAAGACACTGACCGCTTCCTTTTGGGACCATACTTCTGGCCTGCTCAATCACAAAGAAGCTGCACCCTTAACGGGAAAATTGAGAAATGCTAAATTTGTCTTCCATTAAAAAAAAAAAGTCTCATTCACCCATCAGCTATTGCGGACTGCGAGGAAAAAAGAAAAAAAGAACAAATTCCCCTCTGGGTGCTCAGGCCAATTTTTGTCGGTTAGGTTAATGACCAGGGAGGTGGCAATCCCAACCTGTCACTGGGAAAGCTGAGCCTGCAGAGGAGGTGCCTTTGCCCTGCTGCTCCAGCTCAGACCTGTAGTTTATATTCCAGTTACAAAAGAAGTGCTGCTCTCAATTTCCAAACTCCCATCTTTTAGCTGAAGCATATATTTTCCTGGCACTTGTTCTGCTTCAGTACCCAGGGTATAACTACGCCTCTTGTGTTTAAAATGTATCTGCCATCTGGAAAGCCCACAGAGACCCATACCCTTGCTCTGCTCCTCTCCGACTGCAGAAGCCTGGATTTAAGCACATAAACATTTTTGTCGTGTCCCCCCCCCCCCCCCCCC